>OX422224.1:35745062-36139411 GCA_949130495.1 Sambucus nigra | reverse complement strand
GTCCTCGATTAATAACTTGGGTACTCACACCACTCAGAATTGGGCATATCAGGATCGTAGGCCGAGGTGGGTTCCGGAACAGGGTCATATGGATACACATGTTCCACGATGGGTTCGGATGGATATGGAATATAAGGACACTCATGGGATAAGTGATCGGCATAATAACAATGGGTGCACAACAAAGTATGAGACACGTCGACACTTGACACCGAGGGTGATGGAAAATGAGGTGCGTGCATGAACGGGTCAATAGTATCTACGGTACTCGTGAGAGAGGTGAAACCACTAAAAATATCACAAAGAGACGGTTCGAAATCACTCTCATATGTGTCGCGTGTCAATGGGAAATGAACAAAGTAGTCCCGTAAGGGACGTTCTTCGGCCACGTGGAGAGAAATATTTTTTGGACTTATATAAATTTTTTCAAAAGGGAAGAAAATATTTTTGGATTTTTCTAAAAATGAAAGAAATAAAATATTTTTGGATTTTTTTTATAAAAATATAGAAAGAAAATATTTTTGGATTTTTAGAAAAAAGAAAGAAGAAATATTTTTGGATTTTTTTTGGGAAGAAAAGAACGAGAAAAATAGGTGGACTCTTTGAATTTGACGAACTAACTAAAATCGACTACCGAAAAATGAATTGGACACACGCAAGCCAAGGAGAAATCCTAACTAACACATAGCCAATTTTTATCTTTAAATTTAGTGAAAGGGGTAGTCAAATTTTAATTAAGTTCATGGACGATAAAAATTAAGGAATTATATGAGTGATTGCCTTTGCAAAATTTTCTCCTAGTGGGTTACCTAGTTGATTGATTTTTTAATTTAATGATGGCTAGCACATAATGGTAAACGAGTGAGTCGGGTGATGAAATCCCTTATCGTGAGTGACCGAGTATAGGTCTTAGTCAATTAATTCATCACACCATTCAAAAATAAATGCAAGAATAAAATCAAGTAAGAGCACACAAAAGAATTGACTCTCTAATAGGAGAGGTGCGAGGGTTTGAGAAATATACCTCCCACGGTTTTTAGGCCGTGGGATGCCGAAAAATTTGAGTCGACCGGGGGGAGATTATGCCTATCTCAGTCGACCCCGGGAGTCCTACCGACCCAAGGTAGAGAGGCTTCTAAATCCTCGCCAATGGGCACCCTCTCTCTACCTTGTCCGGTTTCCCAATCACGCTTGCTTCGATTATTACAATTTTTAAAATGAAAAATAAAATAAAGGTGTCCTTATGCACCACAATACAAGAAATGATAAATAAACCTAATACAGTCCTTCTAAAATAAAGAAAAATAGTACTAAAAATCAACAAAAGATAGGAAATAAACGAACTACAAAATTGAATCCGCTCCGAGTGCTTCACGCTCCCAAGAATGGCAATGGCGCCATTTGATAGAAAGAAAATTGTTTCTCTAATTTTTTGTGTGTGTAATTCCCCGGCAACGACGCCATTTGATAACTTGACTTTTATGTGTAATCGTTGAAAGACAAGTTTATCAAAACCTTAAAATACCTACAAAATAAAACAAACTCAAGTGTATAGGTAAGTAAGGGTATCAATCCACATCAAGGGGGTAAGTTAGAGACAAACTCAATTGTAATTCAATTTTTATTTTCTTTTTGGGATTTTGCTTTTTCTATTTTTTAAGCCCTTTCAAATATTAAAACAAGTAGGTGAGGTGAGGTTAAATAGCACTAAACTATATGGAAGATCAAATTACAAACTAAAAAGTGACTAAAATGAAAAATAAAGTCTAACACAAAAATAAGAGATAAATGAGGTAAATAAATTTGAGAATAATAAAGGAGTGGGATTACACCACAAATTTTAGCTATTCTAATTAATTAATTGAATTAATTGAATTCTCCCAAATTAATATCAAACTTACAAATCAACTCTCGTTGTAAATGTATTTTTAGTAGTAATCTTTTAGAAAATTAAGTTTAATACCCCACAACTCTAGAAAATAGATCTACACTCCTTTTAATTAATCACCCGCTAGGATCGATCGATTAAAATTCATGTAAATCTTAGAAATTAAACCTAGATTTGAAATTCATGTAGTAATACCCCACTTAAGAAACCCCTATCTCTAGTTCGAATCTAAAATGGGTATTATAACTAGAATTTCTCTCGAAAATCATTTACACTCTCTCTAGGCGTAAATTTAAGGGTGAGGTATAAAAATTAATATTCAAAGAGAATTTTCAAGTAATTAAACAATTAAACTAAAATAACATCAAATAAGGGTTTCCCCCCACCCCTTGAAAGGGGATTTAGCCTAACATGGTATGAAATTTGACAAATTTACAATCAAAGGAATAAAATAAATGAGAAGAGTAAAGAACAATCAAACCCAATCTCTTGATGCTTAATTGAACTTCAATCCATGAGTTGAAAACAACATCTCTCAATTTGAATGATCCAAACAAAATTACATCAACAATTTCACTCAAATTAATTCTCACAACAATTTATTTTTCCCTCACTATCCAAAAAAATAAAATAAAAATTCTAATCTAAAAACCTACACTAAAATGATATTTCTCTCTCTAAAATTATCTCTACCAAATTCCTATTCTAAATCTTGCTTCAAATTGAGTCTTCCATTATTTAAATAGTAGGTATGGAGCATGGGGGTAATTTGGGTATTTGGGAGTGCACATGTGCATGGCAAAGGTGTGAGGTAAGGAAGGTACATGTGTGAGGGAATTTTGGTGACAAAATCTGATATGGTTATGGGGTATTTTGGGAAAGGGGGTTAAATGAGTTACTTGGGGGTAGTTTGGGAAAATGGGTTTAAATGGGGTTGAATTAACATGTGGGGTAAATGGGTTTTGGTTTGCATTTGGTTTAGTTTGTCTTGAAACAGGTACACATCGTGACTTTTGGTAGAAATGGGATGTGGGTCTTGGAAGAGGAAAATGGGTATAAATGGGTAAGGACATGGGTAATGGGTTGTTGAGTTGGATCGCACATGATTGGTGTCGCCGGTTGCTGGTCGTAGATGGGCGAGAGAGATTCGGTGGGTTTCAAAGCAGGTGCTGGGCAGACCCGAAGATGGGTCTTGGGTGGTTCGATTTTGGATTGATGGGCGTGGGTGATGGGAGTTGGCGTGTTGGGTTGGTTTCAGGGTGGCTGGGTCGCGACCGGGATAGTGGACGGCGCCAGAAGTGACAGGCAGGTGGGTTGCACCGGTGTCGGCCATCGGTTTTCCGGATGGGAGCTCGCCGGGTTGGTCTTGGCCGAACTCGAGCGAGTTTGGTTTGGTGTGGAGGCTGGCCGGAGGTAAGGAGGTTATGGGGGTTGAGGTTGTGAGGGTATTAATGGTGGTGGGAGAGAGAAAAGGTAAGTGTTTGTTTAATGGAGGAGAGAGAAGATGAGTTTGGTGGGAGGTTGAAGATGGGTGATGGGTTTGATGGTGTGTGGTGAGGGTGTAAGTAATATGGTGGGGATGAGGGTGTGGGTGAGTGTTTGAGGTATAGGGGAGTTAAGGTGAGGGTGAGGTATTAGTTTAGGGTGTATGTGAGTGTAGGATGTTTGTGTGTGTATAATTGGGTGTGAGGGGTTTTGTGTGTGTTTAACTTATGACCCCTAAAAAATATCCAACTAAAACTAATAAAACTAAAAACTAAATCCTAAAAATAAAAATAAAATTTAAAAATAGAAACTTAAATAAAATAAAAACTCAAGTGCTAAAAAGAAATTTCTAAAACTTAAAAAGTAAAAACTAAAGACCTAGAAAAATGTAAATCCAAATAAAACTAAAAAATAAATGAATTGATAAAAAAAATTAATCCTAATAAAATAAAAACTAAAAACTAAACACTAAAAACTAAAACTCAAAATAAAACATCACTAAATAAAAAGAAATAAAAATTAAATCCTAAAAATAAAAACGATTCAAACTAAAAATTAAAAATAAAAAAAAAATACGAAAGGGAACAAATTAAATACACATGGCTCATGACATAGTTTAGGGTGGGATAGGGTAGGCTAGGGTTACAGGATAAGGTATTTAGCTCCATCGAAAGCGCATTTGCCTTGATATATAGCTTTTGACACCGCAAAAAATACGTTTGACCTACAAGATAAACATTTAAGCACATAAGACCATTATTGTCGAGAATTAGCAACTAAAATACATCTGTTCGGGGTATAAAATGTACAGTTTTGGGTGCTTATCACTTGGGCTTGGACCGTAAGCCTAATTTCAAGAACTGGGATTTAAAACGTACGATTAACCATCCGATCCAGCATCGTATCATATCTAAAACCCTAAGAATCAAAGGAGAAGAGAGGAGAGACCATTAGAGAGGAGGAAAGGAGAGTTTGGAGGTGTAGCACATTAATTCATCTGCAAAAGTTGTCGAAATTGTGATCGGAGCGAGGAGGGATCGACTCCATTATCTCATAAATGAATTCAACCCTGCATATTATAAGGGAAGTTATTATCTTGCTTGCTTCTAAAAGGTTAAAATACCCATGTGTAGTGTAGGGTTATTATTTGATGATTTTAAATGAGGTTATTAGAAAAATTGATAATCTAAACACATGATCTTGGGTAGGATTGCATGTAGATTGGACCTACGTATATGAGTAATACGAAATTAGTATATATGTGATGATAAAAATGGGAGAAATCCGAGTCTTCATTGAAAGAGATAAAGAACAATGAAAACTAGGGTTTTAAGGATTTTAAAGAGAAATCGGTTCTTGAATTGAATTCATGATATTTTAATGATAGATTTACGTAAGAAATCATCTCTATACACTTATATAATGATTGGGTGCATTAGAAATAAATTTGGGGAAGTTTCATGGAAGTATGAGAAATCTTAAATGGTGAAAATTTGTAAAAACGCATGGAAGGAGATGACCTGCTTGTGATGAATCGATTCGGCTCCTTATCCCAATCGATTAGGTGGGAAAATCGATTCAGACCAAGGCCGAATCGATTCAATTGCCCAGATTTGCCCAATTTTGCCTATTTGTTGTAATTTCCTCGTGAAGGGAATTGGGGGAAACTTGGTAATGAAATAAAGACTTTGGGGAGGTCTGTAGATATATAGTCAAGGCTTAGTTGATCTTTAATGTGAGTAAACTTTCGGTGTGAACCGACGATGATAAAATGAGCGAGATGTGTATCAGGAAACTTAGTAATTGTATTACGGGAAGGGTGAGCCATGACCTATGACTTAGACTAGTAGTGTATGAGTGTAGTAACTATTAAAATAACTTAAGGGGTAACTATGGCCCATCGGGTAGAGAATATACTCTTGAAAATGTGATAGAGAGTTATATTCGTATAATAAGTATTACGTGAGTATTTGAGAGATATTTACATACGAATTATATTTTTAGGGTGAAAGCATACCTATACGGATTATATTTATAGGGTGAGTGCATACCTATATGGATGATATATATAGGGTGAGGGTATACCTATATGGATGATATGTATAGGGTGTGTGAATACCTATATGGATTATATTTATAGGTTGTGTGTATGTCTTTATGAGACATATGGATAGGTTGTGTGCATGCCCATTATGTGCTTTCTTATGTATGTTTACGTATCTACGCTGCATGCTATCACGGAGGTTCCCGCGTAGTGGGTGATCCCACCTTACCGATTCCAGGGTGGTCTGGATTTTTTCCCTGAGACATAAAACTTAGGGTGACTCACTATGTGCCGTGTATTAGTGAGATTGGGAAGTCATTTGGGTACGTTAGGCATGTGCGTAGCTCAGAGGCTTAGAACTATATTCACCTCCATTGTTTATTATTTGATTTTGGGTTTGAGGAGACATACCGAGCCAATAGTCCTTATTCTAGTACGAGAGGTGCATGGACTTGATAGCAGAGTATGCCGCATCACGAGGGGCCATTCCGTCGATGCTAGAGCTGTATATATGATATGTGTGAAATGTATGTATACAAGTGTGATTTATCCTAATTGTGTGTAATGTAGGGAGGATAGGTAGTGTATATATAAAAGTGGTTGAATGATGAGATAAGTTACTTAGTGTGTGATAGTAGTAAAGTTAGATAGCGTATATCTAAAGATGAATTAAATAGAGAAATTTAATGAAATATTTTCATAATAACATACGTGAGATGTTAATTATGGGTAAATGATAATATATGTGAGATGTTTATCACGAGTTAATGATAAAATACGTGAAAATGTTAATTATGATTGAATAATAACCTACGGGTAAGGTTAGGCATTAGTATTGCAATAGTGTACCATATGGACGGTACGAGGGAGTTAAAGATAAATGTAACTAAGGACTTAATAAGGATTAATGGTATACTGTAGCGTACTGTATGTACGGGGGAGCTAAATCTGTTATGGTTATTTAGTTAGTGATGAGATCCAGTGGGGTTGGGTAACATAGCTAGGTAGATGACATTAGGCGTGCACATTAGATGAGAGGCGAGGAACTCAAGAGAGTGTACGTTGAACTAACATGTGTAATCAATAACTGATTTTAAACTGCAATTTTAATACTTGCTAAATATTTTTAAACGGTATTACTTGGGCTCTGACCCGTATGCAAATTATTTCAAAACCTTTTAGGTGTCCAGCCATAGGGACGCCAAGCTATATGATCTGTTCTAGGGATGCGAAGCTGCAACACTTGTGGATGCTTGTAGGATTTGGATTAGACGCTTTAATTGCTTCTTATATTGAGTATGATGGTTTACATTCTTCTAATGGACTTTATATTAGACTTGGGAACCGATGGTTTATTCGGTATTATTTTATTCATTACTTATTTTGTGTTGTATTTATATTAGTACCGTGTGGATGGTTAGTGATTATAATTATTTTCCACATGTTGTTGTGTCAATAAAAGATTAAATTTGGTACTAGTTTATTTAAAATGTTGTGGTTAGTAACTTAAAACATTTTCGACAGTGGTGCTGAGAATGAACCAGATAAGATCCTTATTTTTTTTATAAAGGACTGATCACCCAATATTTAAATAGGCAGGGTGTTACAATTATGTGATATTCGTTTATGGAAAAAGCCATATGCTTCTATTACGATAAGTTGTGACAACCAAGCCACAATTTATAAAGTTTCAAACAAAACATACATCGAAAAATCTAAACACATTAGTCTAATGCATCAAATTATAGGGCGATTACGCAAGGAAGGAGTGATTACAGTCGACTATGTTAAAATAAACAAGAATCTAGCAGATCCTTTGACTAAAGGTCTTGTTAGGGAGATGATATATATCACTTCAAAGGGAATGGGACTAAGGTCTATTAAATAACACAACTATATTTAATGGGAACCCAACTCATATCTTGAAAATATAGATAGAGTTCAATGTGGTAGAAACAAGTTAAATTATAGTTATGGAACACTAGGAATCTTCATGCAAAAGTTCCATTCCTATGTGCCTAGTGTTGGTTTTCTGCATATTAGAGGGTGAAGGTTACTTTTTAATAAATAGTATAAGTGTGACTCGCAGAATCACTGAAGTTGATTTACCTATATGAGTGTCGAAAATGTGACCGATTTATACGGAATCAAGATCGATCCTAAACCACTTGTGAAATCAGTATTATCACATGGCCATAAATGTGGTTGCTAAAAGAACATTTCTAAACTCATAAATTGGCATGTGTGATAGTTCTGGATCGTCTCAAAAGGTCATTGTTCAATATACGTTCACCACAGCACCTTGATGAAGTTTTGGATTGTTTACACTACATGGAAGTTCAAATTCAGAAGACACTTATCATTTATCTACTAGATTTCAGTGATAGTACCAAAGTTTTCTAGTATTGTTTTTATAATTGATTCTTTGTATCCTCTTTTGTGTATATAGAAATTGGTGGGGGAATGTTGGATAAATTTCAAAATTTAATATAATATATTATTTAGTTATTAATTTTATCATGTTAATTGGTGTTTTATTTTTAAACTTAGTTTGACTTTTATTTTAGAAGGAAGAAACATGAGCAAATGGGTGTGAAAGATATAAGAGTGCTCAAGTTTCACATTGGAAGATTACCACAAAAGTGATGGTATATCAACTAAAGGACAACTAAGATTCTTATTTGAGTAACCAAACAAGAGTCTATGATCCCACGCATTGCGGTGGTGCTTAAGCACCACCAATCACTACACGCGACATGTGAAAGGGTGATTGGGCAACTTAGGGTACATTGCGCACTTTGACGTGCACTTCGCATGTGGGCATCATCGCTTGGAGCGTGGAAGACTAAAGTTTTAACAAAGTAAAACAAATCAACGACTGTCATTGAATGATATGATCAAAAGGTTTAAAATCTGAACGACTTGATCTCAACCACTAGCCTAAATTTTTGACAAAGTTAAACTAATCAACGACTGTGATTGAATGATCTGATGAAAAGGTTTAAAATTCAAAACAACTTGATCTGAGCCGTTGGATGAACTCATAGCGTTTTGTGTAATAGGGTGTCCATTAGCTTACGATGGGACACCTAATATGAATCCGTAGATCAAATCTATTCCAAATAGACATGATCCAACGGTTGTTGAGTAGCTATTTGAAGTGTTGTGACTGTTGAAGAACAGTCACTGAAATGACTATAAAAAGAGTTTCAGGCTTCTATTTTGGACATCAAAAATTGCTAATTTCTCCTCTCTCCGTCCTCTATACTTTGGCATGATCAGATTAAAAATTCGAAGTGATCTCGATTTGATCAAATAGTATATAGTTTGAATCAAACAACAGTTCATACACTGCATTGTATGAAGGCAAATTTAATAAATCCCATAGTGAACTCACGATTCTTTCTAACCGGATTGGGAGAAATTTAGTCTAAAAGATAGCGTTCCCAAAACTTGTCTTGCAGAAATTAATTAATTTTTTCATTCTTTCCATAGAAAAACTCCAACACTTCACAAACCTCCCATCTTAGACGACGACCACTTTTATCGCGCCCTTTATCTTTAGGGAAGCCTACCTGACGCCTTCAACGTAAGCGCTGGAGCAACAAGGGGTCAGGATGTACACATAAGGATTTTATGGTCACGATAACTCTATGCGATATGTATAAGATTGGTTACTATCTAACCCACTCAGCACCTTAGAGGCCATCCCAAGTAGATGATAGTAAGGTTGAGGCCTTTATCCTCATTTTCTTTTATCTTTAATTATCCTCAGCCTATTTCTTCTCCATTTGTTTATGTTAAGATCGCTTTGTAGGTACATTTGTGGAAGGATTTCTTGATATGGAGATATATAAAGAACTTTTACTCACCCACCTTGATGAAATTTAGGAATTGCTCAGATATTAAAGGTTGCCTCATAGAAGAGGAAGCAGGAGAAGAAAAAAGTGTTCTGGTCCACACATTTATTGCTCCTACTACTAAATTTCCCTCTGAGATCGTATTTGGGGATTTAAACTTAGACTCACAGGTTCAAAATGTCTCGACTATTCCCACTGCTGATAGGGTGGTGGATCTTGATTCACTATCCATGACTATGTAGAGGGATTACATTCCATACACTTCTGATCTCATCAATCTTACAAACCATATCCCTCCGTAATATTCTCTTATCATCGATCCCTAACATTATCACCCCTGTAAGTAGGGTAGCTGTGATGTGATAGAGGTCACAACTTAGTCTTATGAGTCCAAAATCCATTTATGATACTGAAAGCATCGTAGTCTCCAAGATATGGAAAATATTACATACTTTAGACATTTCTCATATGTAGGACTTGGATATTAAGTAGTTGGATAACCACTAGCTCTATTTCCTTCTGAAGGTAAATATTTTTTCCCACAGACATTTTCTATGAATTGTCTTCTTTTGTTTATGCTTCGATTTTCTTTTCTTCGATATATTGAGGCCTATATCAATTGAAGGAATAAGTACAAGAGGTTCTTGAGGATTTTAGGCCATGGAGGGGGGAAATAAGGCCGTGGTTGAGGAGGCACAAAATACCTCTTTTGAAGCTAGGAAGAAATCAGACGTTGCGGCCTTTAAGGATAAAAAATAATAGGCAGTTGCACATGTTGATGTTGCTGAGAAATGCAAGTCAGTTGTCGAGTAAAAGTTGATCGAGTTCGTGGAGTCTCTTCTTCTGGAACAAGAGAAATGCCCAGAGGCTTAGAAAAAGGTTATGGGCGACTCTAAATATATTGTTGATCTTGAATCCAAGCTTGCCTCCCAAGCCTAAAGTCATGTTGAGGCTTTGAATGAGGTTGATGAAGAACATGTTGTGGCCTTGAATATGGCTAATGATGAATACAATGAAACTTTGGAGAAGGTTGGAGGTTGTGTGTAATATTTCTACCCGAATTTAAGGGTCACCCACAGGTCAACCCAATCTAGTTCGGATGCATTAAATGTGGAGTGATGTAAAACAATCTATGTAATAATTATAGTCAGTTTTTAATTCATTATACTTACTGAATAAGTATGCAATTTTGTTTCCACACATATAAACATAACTATAATAGGTGCGTAACCTATTAGGCAATACCATGAGGTTTATGTCATTAAAGCTACTGGCGTTAATAGTAAAAATCACTTGCTTAAAAAATAATCTCAAAGGCAGAACATCGTTTAACCTGTCTTAACAAATGGAATTGGGTGATCCAATGCCTAGTGGGGTTCCCAATAATAATGCAACGTCGAAACAAATGACAAAAAAGATAATGAATGCCATATCATATATTAACTCGAATGTACTTTCAATAACGAAACAACATATGGTAGACCATGTTTTTAGAAAACATTTCCTATAATTTAGATTAATTGCCATTAGCCTTTACGTTATATGATTAACTATTTTGTTACAAAATCGTTCCTTTAATCCATTAATCTACACGATTAATATGCGAAAATCACATTCCTTTATTCTTCCTTTATCGTTAATTCATTTTCCATTAAAATTTATCAATTTCACATATAAATCACCATGTCTATATCACTGTCTAAAAATTACATTTTAACACATGCACGTGGTGTATGAAAAGACTTATTTAAATCCATATGTCAACCCGATCTTATAATCGCTACAAGTTATTCAAACACCCTAATCACAGTCTTTTATTACTTTATTTACTTTAGCCATTAGATTTACGAACACATTATCGTGGTAACTCACTATGTCATTTACTCCATTATACCATGGGGTTGTCAATTATATTAGTTTCACGATTTCCCATAATTCCATTACTTGCCATTTAAACTTGGAATATCATGTCCGTATACATTTATTAACCAATTGTCTTTCCTAGAATTTACCAATTCCACATATTTTATTTATTTCTTTTTACATACTAGAGTTAACAACATCCCATTTATATTTATGGGACAGTCTACCATAAATGTCGTGGTCGTTATTTCCCTAACCGATGGTTTTAGGTCAAAGCTGAAGTCGCAGTATTCCTTGACTTTTCCTAGTATTCATTTGTGAAAACTCTTTCACTTTACATTAAGTCCGTTTACTTGCGGCCCAACCAATACTTTTATAAAAAACATATGACTTATCGTTGTTCTTTACTTGTGTTAACGTACCTTTTAGTTCCTTAATGATACTTTAAGCATTTTACCCAATCCAGATGACAAAACCCAAGGTAAATACCACCTTGTCACCTTTGTTACACATTTGAATCCGCATTTATCATATTTCAAATTATACCCCTTGGAATGTTTAACAATTTTTTTATGCATTCTTTCACCTCAAAGTCACATTATTTTATGCAAATAATATTCTAAAAATATTATCTTAATGTTTTCATGCAAAACAACATGTTCACAATTAACCCAAAGTAACAATATGTGACTTCTATTGTCTTTTTACATAATAAATTTCAACCTTTTTAGCTTATTACTTCTCTTCGTAATGCAACATGTTTCCTCATGAAATAATGGTATTTTTACTTATTACGTTCATAATAACCTCATTTCTAATATTCGAAAACTATTGAGAAAACTATTAAATACTTTAATCATATTTTTTCATTTATTCCCATGAAAATATTAATATCAACTCAATAGTAGCATGTTTATATAATATTCTTATGCAAACACATATATAAATATATACTAACACGCATATGAAATATTCATAATATTAAACACATACACCCCCCCACCTCAAATGGGCCCAAAGTGGTGGAAACAATGGTTGAGAAGAAGGCACCTCCACCTATAAAGGTGGGCTTAAAAGGGTTTCCAAGCTCTCATAAAAGTCCATGAATGGTTTCTAAAATTATCCCTTCAACTGCATAAGAATCCAAAGAAATGCTCTAGAAAATGACCCAAAAATGCTAAAATATATGCCCTCAAAATCCCCCCAACAATATCTCCAAAATAATGTGTATGCCATAAAAAATATCCACTAAAACATAGTGTTTAGGTCTAAAAAACTATTAAGAAACTAGACTCAAATTATGACTTTTGGGGCTATAATTGTGTAATTTTTATCCCTTGGTAGCAAGCTTTTGGTGGTTTTGGTGTAGAGAGTCTAGGTAGTTTTTATCTCCAAAAAGCCCCCCCCCAAAAATATTTTTACCCTAGTTCCCAATTTATGGTTATTTCACTTTTTATTCCACTTTCGCAACATTTTGCTCAATTTTTTATAAAAATTAGAGATAAATTCTAGATTTGGACTTTGGGTTAGATCCCGCCTTATATCTCCCACGAACTACACGGATTTTGATGCCATTTTTGGCTACATAGGCGTCCCGAAATCAATTCTGGGTCTCAAGTCCTCTTTATTCATCCTCTTTTATATTAATATTCACATGTTGTTATTTCACCCATACTTAGTTCATTTTGCTCATATATTTAGTTCTTTTATATTTATCATTTCTTAGCGGTTTTGTGACATTCATGCTCACTTTTCTATAGGATCGCTATGATCTGGTACACTGCTCATATTTGAGTTATTTTTACACTTTCTTCTAATTAGTTTATCTTCATAGAATGACTCGTTCCTGTAATTTTCATGATGAGGGTATGGTGATTTCACTCCTCACACACTTGCATATTCACGTTCATTTTTACTTTGCACATTTTGCACACATGACACATTTTATACATTATACACATGTCCACACATTATAGTAGAAGGATAATACTTTGTTTGCCGAAGAGAGACTGAAATGGAGAAATGGATGCTTAATACTTTCCCATTCTATAACACAGTCTCTGAGCCAATATCTTATTTGTTTTTTCACGTACTAGTAGTATTTTATAATGTGTTTCGGAAGATGACTCTCTTTTTTGTCAATTTTGAGTAAAATATACAGATGACTATAATCCATATACCTTCACACACCTCACATCGTAGACGACGACTACTTTTATAGTCCCCCTTATCTTTGAGGAATCTCGCGTTACAACCACAAAATTGTAATGTGTCCATCCCGGCTGCACATTAGAACCTCAGACGCCATCCCAAGTAGGTGATAGTAAGGTTTAGGCCTTTATCCTCATTTTATTTTATCTTTAATTCTCCTCGGCGTATTTGTTATCCATTTTCTTATGTTGACTTGGCACTATAGGTACATCCTTGGAAGGAGTTCTTAAGAATGAGATAGACAAAGAACTTTTACTCAACTACCTTGATGAGATGTGGAATTTTCTCATGCATTAAAGGTTGCCTCGCAAAAGAGGAATAAGGAGAAGTGAAAAAGGGTTATGACCCACACAATTGTTGCTCTTACTACTGAAGTTCCCACTGAGGTCGCAATTGGGCGTGAAAACCTAGAGTTACAAGTTCATAATGTCACGACTATTCCTACTATTGATAGCGTGGTGGATCTTGATTCACCATCCATGACTACAGAGAGGGATTATAGGCCAGAAACTTCTGAGCCCATCAACATCACAGACCATATCCCTCTGCGATATTCTTATGTCATTAATCCCAACTATGTCACCACTATACGTAGGGTAGGTGCGATGCGACGGAGGCCACAAATTAAGCCAATGAATCCAGAATCCCTTTGTGATATTGAAAGCACGACGGTCTCCAAGATGAGGGAAATTGCACATACTCCGGACATTCTTATCTAGAGGACTTGGATATCAAGTAGGCTCAGAAGACCTCATTTGAAAATGGAAAGAAATTTGTTATGACAACTCGCTTATTTTAATATCGGGTGGCAAATCCTATACAAAAATAAAATAAGAATCTCAGTATAGTTTCATTCTCAACATCACTTCCTGAACAAGCAAGATAAGATAATACGAATAAAAACCATACAACTGAATGAACATAATAAATCATCATGTATACATAATTAATAATTGTGAAACAAATAAACCATCTGTCACATAATAGTAATAATCCAACTGAGTCAAGCTATTGAAAATTAATAATAAAATATCTCTCTGGCATAAATAAACTCCTATCCAAACTACGGCCAACACGCACAAAATTAAATACTAGAATAGTAAAGATCCTATATAAATTGAATGAGTTGAGGTGGCTACATCAAATCTTGTAGCATCCACAACTACTGCAACGGAAAGAAAAATCTAACCCTGTGGTCTCGGTTACTGCTGGTGCTGCACGCCTGGGGTTTTAAAAAGAAAAAGAAAAATAAATTTTCCCGTGGATCAATGCCCGAAAAGTTTGAAAATATTTGTGCGAATAATTAAATGTTTTAAATCAATAAAACACGGAGTGTATTAATTTCATAATTAATTACCCAGTCGTACTCACCACTTATCTACAGTGCACACCTAATGCATTATTCTTATTATCCTAATTAAACTACTAGATCTAACTAGGATATGTAATTACTATCCAAACCCAAACCTGTTAACACTTACAAAGTAGCTAAGTGTAAAATAGTTTCACTAGGTATACATTAATAAGGAATATTGTAGCGACACATGTGCTATAAATAAATATTCACACAATAAATACAACATAGCTACACTTGTGCTATATATATATATATATATATTTCGTCAGTTCCTTCACTTCCTTCAAGTTTGGAATTCATCCGCTCTCCATGGAGAAAACAAACCAGGTACCGAATGTCCAGCCAGATTTGATGAAGGTCCTAGCCCAACTTACTACTAGGATTGACAACCTTGAAACTGAGGTTCATAAGATGTAACAAAATCGAGTTCCTGTTCCCGAAGAGTTGGAGGTCCTCTTCCCTTATGCTATGGGTCTGCCTGCACCCGAGCCTGTTTGGGTTCTCGAGAAATACCAGCAAGCTTCGCGTGCTCCTCCTGCTAATGGGCCGCCACCACCCCAGCTTTCTATGCTGAATCTTACGCAGCCGGGGGCTAACTTACCCGTGACCGCTGATCCATTGGAGGAAGAGTTGAACAAGATCAAGGAAGACCTTAAGATGTTGACTAAGAAATTCGACCAAGTCAGGTTCTCTAGAAACTATATGGAATACACCCACATGTCTCCCTATCCTAAAGCAAGTTTATCGAAAAAGTTCAAGATGCCCAAGGAAAAAAGCAGACCTCCGATCATTCATCTACGCAACTATCACCGAGCCATGACTCTCACAGGGGCCTCCAAGGAAATAATGTCCCAAATGTTCCAACAGACCTTGAAGGATAGCGCTCTTCGTTGGTTCTTATCTCTTAAGGAGTATAGAATTCGCAGTTGGGAAGATATTGCTCGCGAGTTCATGTCAGTAAAAGTACAACGAAGAATTAGAAGTTACCCGCCATGATTTAGAGTCGCTGAAGTATAATCCCGGGGAATTAGTTAGTAACTTCATAGCAAGGTGGATACAGAAAGCAACCACAATGACCAATTGGCGTTAAGAAGAGGAGGAAGTTAGCATTGTGAAGAAAAACTTCTTACCCCATGTCCGAGCAACGATGGGAGGACAATACTACCCTCATTTTTGATCCCTCAAAGAAGCAGGAGTTGAGAACGAAGAAGGCCTTGCCAAGATAAAGAAAGTATCTAGACAATTCGCTCCTAGAAAGTTTAAAAAGGCAGTTAGTATCACAGTGTTAACCATCAACAACATCTCTCAGCCTGCCACTTCATGGGCACCAGAAAGTCGCCCTAACCCTGTCCGAAAGGAATACACCAAGCTTTATGCTCCACTCTCAAAAGTCTACCAAGCCCTATTGAGACAAAACTTTATCAAACCATTGGACCCTTGTCCATTACCAAACCCCCATTCCTAAAAATTTCAAGGCAGATGCCCATTGTGATTTTCACTAAACTGTTGGCCATACTACTAACCAGTGATTCCACCTCCGAGATGTGATCCAAGACCTCACTGATCGGGGTTTTACCACTCCACCAGCAAATCCTAAACCAAACACTACCCACAATCCACTCCCGAATCATACAAATGCCATCTTCCTAGAAGAAAACCGAGAATTTGACCCATCTACCCAGATCATACCAAATAAATCAACAATCATACCCATATACTCTCCTAAACCTCTCCAAAGATGCTCGATCAGGCTCTATCACTCCTTACCAGAGCATGCATCACTATTCACACTCATTTTGGAGGTAAAAATATGGAATTGTCAGAAGTGTTGAACCAACTCCTAGAGTTAGGGCTAAAATTACCCTCCCAGATGACCGTTGACGGTTAAAGATTTAGTGTACTGTTTTTAGAAGCTCGAAAATAGGCCCGAGAGTCAGACAACTAGGTGGTATCGATCGACGAAGTCAGTTTAGATGATATGGTCAAGATCATGGTGGATTTATTTCGACATACCGGTAATATTTTTACTATATCCGAGCTACTTGATGCTTTGAAACTATAAGGGCATCTAATTTCTTCACTTTTACATCTCCCTACTGAATGGGAGGACTTATATAAAGAGGCTGTTGAGGTTGTGGAATGTATCGAATTTTCATGGAAAACAATATCATTGCTACCTGATGGGAGGACTAATTCGGTGATTCAGATGAAGAGCAGAGTCCAGAAAAGACTAGTTAGATAGTCAGCATATGTGGGATGATATCATTTGAGGAGCTACTAGGAGAAATCAACAAGGTAGCTGAATAACCAGATATTGATGAGGAAACAAGGTTTTTATTCTTCCCCTCTTCTATGAACCATATGACCAGGTCAGGGAGGCATTACCAAATCCCAAGCCTGCAACCATCAGTAATCGATAAAGGAAAGGGTGTCGAGAATATTCTTATGTTGGAAATAACCCTCGAGGAGAGCAAAATCCTCGATCAGTTGAAGAAAACCCAAGATAACATTAACCTATGGGGACTTTTATGTCTTCCCAACTGCACCGAAATGCCTTGATCAAGCTACTTACAGAACCCACAGTTCCTCCTTCTACCATGCCAGAAGAAGTAGTGAATCTGGTCAGATCTCTAACCTCTACTAGAGTGCTCTCCTTTTTCGATGAGGTAATCCCCAAGATAGGTCCAAACCACAATTATGCCCTCAACATCTCTGATGATGCTGTAAATAGCACCACCAGTATGAGGTGTTGATTATCTCAAGCTAGCAATAACAATGGAAGCACAAGAATAAATATCTAATAGAAGGATGTGAGGAGAAGAGGCGAAAAAATGGCATATAAGTGGTTCAGCCAATTTGGCCTACATCCACTGTGAGTGTGTGAGTAAGTTTCACTAGAATGAGGGCACTAATGGCTTGTGATACAATCTCTCACTTTCTATATTTACTATATATTTTTGCAGAGCTCCCTCTAGGGTTACAATTATGGATCCTTTTTCACGGTAGGAGAAGACATATATATATATTATGCCTGAGGCGTGTAGTGTAGCCCCAAGCATGCTATGAGCATGTGTGTAAAGATCAGTCCAATCTCATGTGGACACTTGGCTATGCCACATGAAGGTAATGATGACCAAATATTCCCTCACGTGAGGGGAATGAGTTGGTTATAATGGTTTAGTCCACGCATTTCGATTCTTCCCATGTGCTTACGTATGCTTGGACTTGTGATGTCTTCTATGGTAACCTCAGCCCAACTGATTATGATGCTTGGTAAGTCTGAGGGTTGTCTTTGTTCTACCAAACTCAAGTGTAACCTCGACATTGTTGACCAGCCGAGGTTAGATTTTAAGCATAGTTGAAGTGTCGGCTGAAGCAGGGTACGCTAGTGGAAGTCGCTTGAGCCCATGAGTGGTCTAACCACGGCTAATGGCCAATCGAGGTTGGTAATTGTGGGTTCGACCTTATGAAGGATGAATTCTCTAATGGTCATTGTGAGCCTCCTGATGACTCGGCTATTACATCAACCGAGGTTGTAGACTCCGAGTATGAGGGTATATATTGGCATATCAATCTCCGTCGAATTCATGGGAAAGACTGTCACACTTTCACTTGTCGATAATGGATTGACTCCGAATGTCTGCTCATTAAGGACCCTTAATTGTTTGGGACTAAAAGTAAGAGACCTTTCCCCAACCTCTGCCGTCATACATGCCTATAATGATACCCATCGAGAAGTGATGGGATCTATAAAACTTATAGTAGCGACTGGCCCTATAAATCCGGTTGTTGAATTCCAAGTCATTAATATCCATGCCTGTTTCAATATGCTGCTCGGACAATCGTGGCTCCATAGCATCAAGGGGGTGTCTTCTTCCCTTCAACCAAAAATAAAGTTCTTCGTCAATGGGTAGGTCATCACCATATTAGGAGATAACAATAATACCGAGAATGCAAGCTCTAACAATCCAGTACTAAAACTACAACACTGGATAAATAATATACTTCTATTAGGGTTTTAAGTTAAACCACTTCCACTCCCAGCAGGGGACGACTTCTAAGATAGGGTTTGCCTAAAATATAACCGTCATGGAAACATAAATGTAATCCAGATGTTCAAGAAAATACACTTCATGCCCACACTGGGCGGGCATAAAGATAACAAGGGATACTTTAACTCATTGTGTTGAAGAAAGATTTTCCTCCATGTGGCCTGGGCTATCAACCATCGACAGAAAAACTCAGAATGATTTATCAGCCTCGACTAAAAAGAAGTATAGAAAGTGCCAAGACTGTATCGAGAGATTCCTCGAATGGAATATTCATCAGAGAGGGTGGGGATTTCCCATTTAGTAGATTTCCTGAACCGTGGTTCGATCATGTGGACTTGAAGATGAAACCAGGAATGAAGATATTTTTCCAAGACAACTACTCATGGGATGAGAGTTCCTATCATCGCGTGAAACCACTCATTGAAGAGACCATAACTAATATCGAGGGAAGTTACTCCTAGGATTCATTCAGTTTGTAGACACTGGGGCTGACACTCTATATGATCCACTCAGGGACTACATCGTTGGATCCATCCCGCCTGATCAAAGTTGCTAATGCACCTGTGCCACCTGCTGATATTAGACCTTACCCTGATGTTTATCCCCTTTATTCTTCACTAATTGTTCCTCTTTACTCTTATATAATCGAGACCTACTTTGATGAGGTTATCAATGCTGTTTTTCTTATCAATGAAATAAACTAAGATTTCAAATATCTTGTTTTGTCTTACATTAATTGTCTTGATTCTAATTGAACTCTTAATGATGATGATTCTGTAAATGAACAATTCTTAACTGATCTAAATAAGGTCAATAAAAAATAACATAACCGCGTTCAAGTTAATGAAGATGAAAATGTTATTATTAATCTCGGTTCTAGTAGCCAACTGCGCGAGATTAGGATAGGGGCTACCCTTGACAAGCATGAGCTTGCGCAACTCGAGGAATTACTAAAGGAATTTGTGGATGTCTTTGCATGGTCGTACGATGACATGCCCTACATTGACCCTTAGATAGCTCAGCATGATATTCCCACACTCCCAGAATATAAACTAGTCAAACAAAAATTGTGAAAACTCCATACCGAATGGTCGCTCAAAGTTAAAGAAGAAGTGATCAAACAGTTGAACGCGGGTTTCATTCATGCGATCGAATATCCCATATGGCTAGCCAATATCGCACCCATACTGCAATCAGTAGAGAAGATTCGCATGTACGTTGACTATTGAGACTTAAAAAAGGCCTCTCCAAATGGTGATTACCCGCTACCCAATATCGACATGATTATGGATAACACGAACAATCACTCTCTCAAGTCATTCGTTGATGGATTTGTTGGATATAATTAGATCAAGATGCACCCAGATCATCAAGAGAAAACCACATTCATCACCCATGGGGAACGTTTTGCTACACCATCTTTCCATTTGGCTTAAAAAAAGTAGGTGCCACCTACCAGAGGACTGCCATAACCATCTTGCACGATCTGATACACAAGTATGTCGAGGTCTATACGGATGATATGATTATCAAGTCTAAGAATAGGGAATGACTGCCACAATATCAGATGTGACTTAACCCATAGAAATATGTCTTCGACATTACCAAAGGAAAACTCTTAGGATTCATGGTTAGTGAGAAAGGGATAGAAGCAGATCTTTCCAAGATGAAAGACACACTCGAGATGCCTTCACCCCGTACGGAGATGGAAATCCGAGGATTGATAACTTTGACTTTGTATGTAGTCGTTGTTTAAGGCAAGTCAATCAAAACCTTAAAATACCTACAAAATAATATCAAACTAAAGTGTAGAGCAGTAAGTAAGGATGTCAATCCACATCAAGGGGGTAAAGCTAGAGATAAATTCAATTCTAATTCACTTTTTATTTTCTTTTTGTGCCTTTTTTACTTTTTCTATTTTTTTTAGTTTTTCAAATATTAAAACAAGTTTCGGGAAATGAGGTGAATCTAAAATTAGACTAAAATGAAAGATGTAAATAACTAACTAAAAAGTGACTAAAATGAATGAAATAAAGTCTAACACAAAAATAAGAGAAAAAGTGATGTAAATAAATGTGAGAACAATCAAGGAGTGGGACTACATCACAAATTTTAGCTATTCTAACTAATTAATTGAATTTTTCCAAATTAATATCAAAATTACAAATCAACTCTCGTTGCAAATGTAATTTTAATACTAACTTTTTAGAAAATTAAGTTTAACTACCCACAACTCTCGAAAATAGATCTACACTCCTTTTAATTAATCACTCGCTAAGATCGATCGATTAAAATTTATGTAAATCTTAGAAAATAAATTTAGAGTTGAAATTCAAGGAATAATACCACACTTAAGAAACACCTATCTCTAATTCGAATCTAAAATGGGTATTATAACTTAGAATTTCGACTTTCTCTCGAAAATTATTTACCCTCTCTTGAGGCGTAAATTTAAGGGTGAGGGATCAAAATTAATATTCAAAGGGAATTTTCAAGTAATCAAACTAATTAAATTAAAATAACATCAAATAAGGGTTCACTACACCCATTGAAAGGGGATTTAGCCTAACATGATATTAAATATGATGATCAAATAAACTAGGCAATTAAAATAAAAGTAGAGAAGAGAACAATTAAATCAAATCTCTTTGAGTGAAATTGAACTCCAATCCTTAAATTTGCAATTTACATCCCTCCAATTTGTATGATCAAACTAAAATTACATCAACAATTACACTAAAAAAATGAATTCTCACTAATTTATTTTTCTCACTAATCTAAAAAAAAGTAAAATAAAATAAATTCTAACCTAAAAAAAATAAACAAAAAAATGGTGTTTCTATCTCTAAAATTGATATGAAAAAAGCCCCCTTTCAAAATGGCCTTCTTATTCCTTAAATAGTAGGCATGGAGCATGGGAGTAAATTGAGTAAATATGATAGGAGTGTGCATGTGGTTATGGTGTAGGAGGGTATTTTAGGTGACACACACAAGTGCATGTGTGTTGTGAGGTGTGAGGGTGTTTTGGGTGAGGGAATAAAAATCTGATTTGTTAAAAGGGATTGGGGGTATTTTGGGTAAATGGATTAAAAGGGGTTTAAGTTACATGGGTTGAATGGGATGTGGGTTTTATTTTGTCTTTGGCTTTTGGTTTGGCTTGGTAACTTTGCAGGAGATGAAAATTGATTTGGGCAAGTTGGGAAATGGGATGTGTCTTTGGTTGATTCCGTGGCTTTCGGGTTTGGGTCGCCGGAGCTGGTGGGATGCCGCCGGGGTAGTGGGTCGCGATTTCGGGTCGCTCTGGTTTGATGGGGGTTCCGGGTTTGGGCCGCCGGAGCTGACACGAGTTATGCTACCGGTTGGGTTTGTAGGTATGAAAATTTGGTAGGTAGGTTTAATGGACGTGTGAAATGGGCGTTGGTTTAAATGGTGGTGGGTTTAATGTTAATGATGGATGATGATGATATTGAATAGTGATGGGTTTAGTTTTTGTTTTTGGTTAATGTGGTGGTGGATGAGAGGAGAGAGAAATGTTGTTGAAGGTTTTGGGTTATGGAGGATGAGGAGAGAGAGAGTGGTGGGAAGTTTGTTGGAGAAGATGAAGTTGGATTTGTTTGGGTGTGGTGAGGGTGTAGATGAGTAGGATGTCGGCGAGGGGTTGGTTGTGTGTGTGGTGAGGTGTATAGGATTATGGTGAGAGTGAGATGAGTGTGTGGTGTAGGATAAGTATGTGTGAGTGTGTTAGTTTAGGTGTGTGAGTGTGTTAGTTTGTGACCCTTAAAAAATGTAGACTAACTAACTAAAAAAACTAATAAAATTAAAAATTAAAATCTAAAACAATAAAATCCTAATCTATAAATAAAATAAAGACTCAATAAAAAAAAACGAAACTAAAAAGAAATGAAAATAAAAATAAAATTCTAATAAAACTTAAACTAAAATCCTAAAAAAATGTAAAAACTAAAAAAAACTAAAAAGTAAATGAAATCCTAAAAAATCTAATCCTAATAAAAAATAAAAAATAAAAATAAAATAAAATAAAATAAAATAAAATAAAATAAAATAAAATAAAATAAAATAAAATAAAATAAAATAAAATAAAATAAAATTGTACTAATAAAAATAAAATAAAAAAATTAAAAATAAAATAAACAAATCTAAAATAAACTCTAAAAATAAAATGACTCTAACTAAAAATCTAAAAAAAATATAAAAAGGCACAGACTAAAATAAAATCAACCTAAAAAAATGAAAATGAAAAATAAAAATAATTGACACGACACACTACACAAACTATAAAAAAACACGACTAAAATAAAAACTATAGAAATAAAAACTAAAAAAACTAAAGATAAATTAAAATAATACTAAACTAACTAAAAACTAATAAAATATAAAAATTAATACATGACGCACTAAAAATAAAAAGAAATCATCAAAATATATACATGACTCAATAAAATAATAAAATAAACTTTAAAAACAAAATGACACAAATAAAAATTTAAGTAAAAGAAATAAAGGGGGACAAATCAAACACACACCAGTTTGGGACAGGCTAAGGCTCAGTTTGGGATAGGCTAGGGTTACGGGAGAGGGTAATTAGCTCCTGAAATGACACAATTGCCTAGAAATTACGTGTTTGGACACTGCAACGTGCATTTAAGCCTGCACAATATACAATAAAGCACATCAGACCATTATTATTGAGAAGTAGCAACTAAAATACATCCATTTGGGGTATAAAATGTCCACTTTTGGGTGCTTATCAAGGATTCCTCAGAAAATTATAGTATATCAGTCGGTTCATTAGTCAGTTGACTTCCATCCGTGAACCCATATTCAAAATCCTCCAAAAGGATTCGACCAAGGTTTGGAACGAAGATTTCTAAGAAGCCTTTAACCAAATAAAGCAATACCTAACCTGACCTATGGTACCCATGCCATCGCAGCTTGGTCTTCCCCTACTCCTATAACTAATCGTGACAGTTACCATTGCTGGGGATTTGCTAGCCCAATACCTTGAAGAAACATTCCAAGAGAGTGCCATCTATCATACTAGTGGCAAGTTGATGGGGTACGAGATTAACTACACAGCCTTGAAGAAAGCATGTGTCGTTCTTGTCTGGGTCACCTAAAAGCTACGGCACTACATGCTCATATTTCCCATCAAATTTGTATCCTGAATGGATCCCATCAAATACCTACTCTAGAAGCTCGCCCTATCCAGTTGAATGGACCGCTGGTTGATGCTT
Organism: Sambucus nigra; assembly: GCA_949130495.1. NCBI lineage: Eukaryota > Viridiplantae > Streptophyta > Magnoliopsida > Dipsacales > Adoxaceae > Sambucus > Sambucus nigra. The sequence continues at coordinate 36,115,396 of OX422224.1, read as the reverse complement.
CTAGTCGAATTTGATATTGTATATGTCACGCAAAAATCTATGAAAGGAAGAGCCATTTCTGAATACCTTACTGACTACCCTATAAAAGAAGCTAATGCCTGGATTTTTGAATTCCCAGATGAGAATATCCTCTATACACCCTAAGAAGATCTTTGATGACAAACGTTCTTTGACGGCATTGCCAACAAGAAAGGGTATGCCATTGACAACCTTTAGCACTCCTAGAGGACACTATCAATGGAATGTTATGCCTTTTGGGCTAAACACAGCTCCTCAGGTATATCAAAGATGGATGGACAAAATCTTTAAAGATTTTAAAGATTTTTGTGTTGTCTATATAGATGATATCCTTGTTTTTTCAAAAACAATGGAAGAACATAGATACCATCTAAAAATCATTTGTGAAAAATTCCAAAAACATGGAATTATTTTATCACCAAAGAAAATTGATGTTGAAAAAACATAAATTAATTTTCTTGGCATAATCCTAAATCAGGATGGCCTACAATTACAAGATTATATTATCTCTAAAATAAGAGATTTTAATGAGGAAATTTTGGATTAAAAACAATTACAAAGTTTCCTAGGAATCCTTAATTATGGAAGAAATTTCATAAAAGGATTATCTCAAAAGGAATTACCACTTCTTGAAAAGCTAAGAAAAAATGAAGTTTTTACATGGAGTGATAATGATACTCTTGTTGTTAAAATAATTAAACAAGAGATTATTGCAAATTGTCCAAAAGTTTATTTTCCTAAGACAGGAGATAATTAAACATAGTAATAATATTATATTATTTTGAAAATCTTTAAAGTTTTCATAAAACCCATATACCTATTATTGTTTCAAAGCCCATATTTCCGTTTGCCAAAAGCTACTGTAGTTAGCAATCGATGTTAGGAAAACTGGTATTAGGCACCTGAAACAGTATATAATAGGAGGTCTTAGGTACCAATGGAATCTGATAAAGATGATCTAAATAATAATAATATTAATTTACAATGTTTAGCACCATGGTTACAAAAAGATGAGTCTATGTATAATCATAATTTACATATTGATAAAAAATCTGAAAATGATATTAGTAAAATTAGTACTACTTTAAATAGCTTAACTGATACAGTCTTTAGTTGGGTAAAACGAACTGAAAGAGGTCAGATAATAAATCAAAATTACGTAGAGAAAAAGCTAGATTGTATTGAATTCAACTTAAACAAAGTTGATAAAAAAATTAGTTAACTCGGAACAGTTTCAAACTTAGACTTAAAAGAGGAGACTAAACAAAAAATTGAAAATATATTAAACAAAATAGATAATCAAAACCCAGAACAAACTGGTATGAATAACTCAAGGGATACTAAAAATTCCTAGATTATATTATTGTTCGGAAGAAATTAAAGCTCTTCAAACAAAAGAATTTAATTACACCGAATATATAAACGTCCGTGAAATATTAAACTATTGGAGGCATTTATATAAAGATCCAATATTAACTGTTTCAGAACGTAATAAACTCATTGAACAAATACAAACCACGTATTTGGAAAATGAAAAATTATTACAACATTATCAGTATGAATTAAATCAATATTCATCTGATGAAGAAGAAATTCCACCACATGTAGTAAATACTAGTGAGGGAAAAAGGAAGGCTGAAGAACCACTTCAGGAATTCCAAAATAGGGAAGCTTTTGAAGATTATATGCAAACCACTGCATATGAAAATGAAAAAGAAGATTTTGTTAAAACATGCAATACTTCTACAGCTTCTACAAGTAATATTAAGAATGAGGACAAACCAAATCCTTTTTTCTTAAGAAGAGATAATTTGAACAAACAAAGTATATCTCAACATGGTATTTATCTTGATCTAAGTCATGTACCCTTTAAAGATCAAGAACAAACTATTGATGAGTGGGTACAATCCATATCTATACTCATTACTAATTATAAGAGTACCTGGTCTAAAGAATTTTTTTTAGATTACCTTGCTCCAACATTTCAAGGAGATGTTTTACAAAGGTTGCAAAAATGGGAAAACTCAGATAAAGGAACTCAGCAAAAATCTGAGCTCCTACAAAACTTCAAATATTTTGATGAAATACTAAAAGGATTTGTTGATATAATTAAAGAAAATATGATTGGATATACTGGAGAACCCAGAATCCAAGAATATGCGTGTTACATATTATCTAAACTAGAATTATGTAACATTTGTCAATTTGAAGAATTTGTTGAAATATATAAAAAGTATTATTTCAAACTAAAGCATCCAGAAAATATTCATTGGCTGGATCAATTATTCCACAAACTCCTAAACCCATGGGATGAAATGTCTTTAAAAACTTATCCTGCTTGGTTAAAAACAATCGAAAAGGAAGACAATCTTGGTTATCGTATTAATTGGGTATTAAGACAAATATCCGATAAATGCATTGAAATAAAAGCTAAAAAGCAAGTTAAAAATCAAATCAAAAACTCTAAAGCTGGTTATAAATGTTGTGATAAGATTTTAAAAGAAAATTAGAAGATAGGATGTAATCCACCTCCTAGAAGTTTCAAACATTCTCGAAAGAGAAAATTTAAATGGAAACCTTGGAAAAAGAAATCATCTTTTTCAAAGAATAAAAAATATATTAGAAAAAAGAAACCTTCAAAAAAACCACCTCTAAAAAAGAAGTGTTGTTGCTATATTTATAACGAAGAAGGTCATTATGTGCCAGACTGTCCTCAAAAAGGGAAAAGTCCAAATAAGATGATTTGATGAGGTTCTCAATGCTGTTTTTCTTCTCAATGAAATAAACGAAGATTTTAACTATTTTGCTATGCCTTACATTAATTGTCTTGATTCTAATCAAACTCTTAATGATGATGATTTTGTAAATGAACAATTCTTAACTGATCTAAATGAGGTCAATAACAAACAACATAACCGCGTTCAAGTTAGTGAAGATGAAACTGTTGTTATTAATCTCGGTTCTAGTAGCCAACTGCGTGAGATTAGGATAGGGGCTACCCTTGATAAGCATGAGCGTGCGAAACTCAAGGAATTACTAAAGGAATTTGTGGATGCCTTTGCATTATCGTACGATGACATGCCCTGAATTGACCCTGAGATAGCTCAGCATGATATTCCCACACTCCCAGAATATAAACTAGTCAAACAGAAACTGTGAAAACTCCGTACCGAATAGTCGTTCAAAGTTAAAGAAGAAGTGATCAGACAGTTGAACGTGGGTTTCATTCATGTGATCGAATATCCCATATGGCTAGCCAATATCGTACCCATGATGAAATCAGTAGGGAAGATTTGTATGTGCGTTGACTACCGAGACTTAAAAAAGGCCTCTCCAAAGGATGATTACCCGCTACCCAATATCGACATGATTGTGAATAACACGGACAATCACGGTCACAAGTCATTTGTTGATGGGTTTATTGGATATAATCAGATCAAGATGCACCCATATCATCACGAGAAAACCACATTCATCACCCATGGGGAACGTTTTGCTACACCATCTTGCCATTTGGTTTAAAAAATGTAGGGGCCACCTACCAGAGGGCTGCCATAACCATCTTGCACGATCTAATACACAAGTAAGTCGAGGTCTATACGGATGATATGATTATCAAGTCTAAGAATAGGGAATGACTGCCACAATATCAGATGTGACTTAACCCATAGAAATATGTCTTCGGCATTACCAAAGGAAAACTCTTAGGATTCATGGTTAGTGAGAAAGAGATAGAAGCAGATCTTTCCAAGATGAAAGCCATACTCGAGATGCCTCCACCCCGTACGGAGATGGAAATCTGAGGATTGATAACTTTGAATTTTGTATGTAGTCGTTGTTTAAGCCAAGTCAATCAAAATCTTAAAATATCTACAAAATAATATCAAAATAAAGTGTAGCGCGGTAAGTAAGGATGTCAATCCACATCAAGGGGGTAAAGCTAGAGACAAATTCAATTGTAATTCACTTTTTATTTTCTTTTTGAGCCTTTTTTAATTTTTCTATTTTTTTTAGCTTTTCAAATATTAAAACAAGTTTCAGGAAATGAGGTGAAACTAAAATTAGACTAAAATGAAAGATGTAAAGAACTAACTAAAAAGTGACTAAAATGAAAAAAATAAAGTCTAACACAAAAATAAGAGAAAAAGTGATGTTAATAAATGTGAGAACAATCAAGGAGTGGGACTACACCACAAATTTTAGATATTCTAACTAATTAATTTAATTAATTGAATTCTCCCCAATTAATATCAAAATTACAAATCAACTCTCGTTGCAAATGTAATTTTAATGGTAACCTTCTAGAAAATTAAGTTTAACCCCCCACAACTCTCGAAAATAGATCTACACTCTTTTTAATTAATCACCCGCTAGGATCGATCGATTAAAATTTATATAAATCTTAGAAAATAAATTTAGAGTTGAAATTCAAGGAATAATACCACACTTAAGAAACCCCTATCTCTAATTCGAATATAAAATGGGTATTATAAGTTAGAATTTCGATTTTCTCTCAAAAATCATTTACCCTCTCTCGAGGCGTAAATTTAAGGGTGAGGGATCAAAATTAATATTCAAAGGGAATTTTCAAGTAATCAAACTAATTAAATTAAAATAACATCAAATAAGGGTTCACCCCACCCATTGAAAGGTGATTTAGCCTAACATGATATTAAACATGATGATCAAATAAACTAGGCAATAGAAATAAAAGTAGAGAAGAGAACAATCAAACCAAATCTCTTTGAGTGAAATTGAACTCCAATCCTTGAATTTGCAATTTACATCCCCACAATTTGTGTGATCAAATCAAAATTACATGAGCAATTACACTAAAAAATGAATTCTCACTAATTTATTTTTCTCACTAATCTAAAAAAAAGTAAAATAAAATAAATTCTAACCTAAAAAAAACTAAACTAAAAAAAGGTGTTTCTATCTCTAAAATTGATATGAAAAAAGCCCCCTTTCAAAATGGTCTTTTTCTTCTTTAAATAGTAGGCATAGAGCATGAGGGGTAAATTGAGTAAATAGGATAGGGGTGTGCACATGGTTATGGTGTAGTAGGGTATTTTAGGTGACACACACAAGTGCATGTGTGTTGTGAGGTGTGAGGGTGTTTTGGGCGAGGGAATAAAAATCTGATTTGTTAAAAGGGATTGGGGGTATTTTGGGTAAATGGATTAAAAGGGGTTTAAGTCACATGGGTTAAATGGGATGTGGGTTTTATTTTGTCTTTCGCTTTTGGTTTGGCTTGGTAACTTTGCAGGAGAAGAAAATTGATTTGGGCAAAGTTGGGAAATGGGATGTGTCTTTGGTTGATTCCGTGGCTTTCGGGTTTTGGACGCCGAAGCTGGTAGGACGCCGCCGGGGCAGTGGGTCGCGATTTTGGGTCGCTCTGGTTTGATGGGGGTTCCGAGTTTGGGACGCCGGAGCTGACACGGGTTATGCGACCGGTTGGGTTTGTAGGTGTGAAAATTTGGTAGGTAGGTTTAATGGAGGTGTGAAATGGGTGTTGGTTTGAATGGTGGTGGGTTTAATCTTAATGGTGGATGATGATGATGATGATGATGATGATGATGATGAATAGTTACGGGTTTAGTTTTTGTTGTTGGTTAATGTGGTGGTGGATGAGAGGAGAGAGAAATATTGTTGGAGGTTTTGGGTTATGGAGGATGAGGAGAGAGAGAGTGGTGGGAAGTTTGTTGAAGAAGATGAAGTTGGATTTGTTTGGGTGTGGTGAGGGTGTAGATGAGTAGGATGTGGGTGAGGGGTTAGTTGTGTGTGTGGTGAGGTGTATAGGATTATGGTGAGGGTGAGATGAGTGTGTGGTGTAGGATAAGTATGTGTGAGTGTGTTAGTTTAGGTGTGTGTGCGTTAGTTTGTGACCCTTAAAAAATAGAGACTAACTAACTAAAAAAAACTAATAAAATTAAAAATTAAAATCTAAAATAATAAAATCCTAATCTATAAATAAAATAAAGACTCAATAAAAAAAACGAAACTAAAAAGAAATGAAAATAGAAATAAAAATAAAATTCTAATAAAACTAAAACTAAAATCCTAAAAAAAAAATATAAAAACTAAAAAATAAATGAAATCTTAAAAAATCTAATCCTAATAAAAACTAAAAACTAATAAAAAATCAAAATAAAATAAAATTCTACGAATAAAAATAAAATAAAAAAATTGAAAATAAAACCTAGAAATTCTAAACAAATCTAAAATAAACTCTAAAAATAAAACAACTCTAACTAAAAATATAAAAAAATATAAAAAGGCACAAACTAAAATAAAATCAACCTAAAAAAATGAAAAATAAAAATAATTGACACGACACACTACGCAAACTCTAAAAAAAACACGACTAAAATAAAAACAATAGAAATAAAAACTAAAAAACTAAAAATAAGTTAAAATGATACTAAACTAACTAAAAACTATGAAAATATAAAAATTAATACACGACCCGCTAAAAATATAAAGAAATCCTAAAAATATATAGACTCAATAAAATAATAAAATAAACTTTAAAAACAAAATGACACAAATAAAAATTTAAGTAAAAGAAATAAAAGAAATAAAAGGGGAAAAATCAAACACACATGGGTTTGAGACAGGCTAAGGCTCAGTTTGGGGTAGGCTAGGGTTACGGAAGAGGGTAATTAGCTCCTGAAATGACACAGTTGCCTAGAAATTACGTGTTTGAACACCGCAACGTGCATTCAAGCCTGCACAATATACAATAAGGCACATCAAACCATTATTATCGAGAATTAGCAACTAAAATACATCCATTCGGGGTATAAAATGTACACTTTTGGGTGCTTATCAAGGATTCCTCAGAAAATTATAGCATATCAGTCGGTTCATCAGCCAGTTGACTTCCATCTATGAACCCATATTCAAACTCCTCCAAAAGGATTCAACCAAGGTTTAGAACAAAGCTTGCTAAGAAGCCTTTGACCGAATAAAGCAATACCTAACCTGACCTATGGTACTCATGCCATCGCAGCCTGGTCTTCCCCTACTCCTATACCTAATCGTGACAGATACCATTGTTGGGGATTTGCTAGCCCAATACCTTGAAGAAACATTCCAAGAGAGTGCCATTTACTATGCCAATGGCAAGTTGATCGGGTACGAGGTTAACTACACAGCCTTGTAAAAAGCATGTGTCGTTCTTGTCTGGGCCATCCAAAAGCTAAGGCACTACATGCTCGTATTTCCCATCAAATTTGTATCGTGAATGGATCCCATCAAATACCTACTCTAGAATCTCGCCCTGTCCAGTTGAATGGCCCGTTGGTTGATGATTCTAGTCGAATGTGATATTGAATATGTCACGCAAAAAGCCATGAAAGGAAGAGTCATTTCTGAATACCTTACTTACTACCCTATGAAAGAAGCTGATGCCTGGATTTTTGAATTCCCAGATGAGAATATCCTCTGTACACCCCAAGAAGATCTTCGATGGCAAATGTTCTTTGACGGCATTGCCAACAAGAAAAGTTATAGCATTGGGATTCTCCTAATTTTTCCTGATGACTCTCACACTGCCATCGCCATCAAATTGGATTTTCCCTACACTAAAAACATGACTAAATATGAGGCGTGCATGGTAAGCCTCAAAGTTGCCCTTTAAAAGGAATTCGATACTTCGATGTTTATAGGGATTCAACCCTCATTATCAGTCAAGTGTCTAGAAGATGAAAAGTCAAGGATGAGAAACTCTTACCTTTCCATGCCCACCTAGAAGATCTAGCTTCCTAATTCTAAGAAATCACCATTCACTACCTGCCCCGAGAAAAGAACAACCTAACCGATGACCTTGCTACCTTATCCTCTATGATTGACATGCTCGAAGGAATAACCATGGCCCCTTTCCTTGTCCTAAAACAAGATAAACCTACCCATTGCTACCACATTGAGCTTAACATAGAAGAAGACCCTGAGATAGCCAACTATTGGTAATATGATATTTAGGGCCCCCTCAAGCATGATAAGTATTACCATGGTTCTAACAAGAAAGACCGAGCAACCCTTTGCAGACTGAATGCCCAGTATATCAAATGTGATAAAGCACTGTTTAAGAAAAACTTCAATGAACCCATTTGCACTCATCGCAGGGTCTGACATTGAAGAGATGATGCAAAAAATCCATAGTGGGGAATGCGGACCCCACATAAATAGCCATATGCTTACCAGGAAAATCATCTGATAGGGTTACTAATGGACTACCATGGTTCAGGATTGCACAACCTACATTCGAATATGCCTCAAATGCCAGCAGTTTTCCAACCTACGACACTTGCCTCCGTGAGAATTGTACAATATGACTTATCCTTGGCCGTTCTCCACATAGGGTATCGATATCATAGGGAAGGTTACACCAAAGCGTCCAATGGGCATGAATTAATCTTAGTTTCCATTAACTACTTCACTAAATGGGTCAAAGCTAAATCATACGCAGTGCTGAATGCCAAGAAGGTGGCCAAGTTCATTCGAAAAAATATCATCTACCGATATGGGGTCCCGCACGGGTTGGTATCAGACAACGAGTTACATTTTAAGGCAGAAGTTACAGAGGTGGTTGATGAGTATGGGATTCAGAGACAAAAATTCTCTCCCTACCGACTTCAAATCAATGGAGCAATTTAAGCAGCCAATAAGAACCTCAAAGCCATCACCTACAAGATGATCGAGAGTTATCGAGATTGGGACGACCAGATCCCTTACGCCCTCTGAGGCCACTGCACTTCAGTTTGAACCTCTACTTGGGCTACCCCTTACTCTTTAGTCTACGACATGAAAGTAGTCCTACCCATAGAGTTGGAAATCCCTTTCGCTATACATCATACTAGAAAGAAAGGTCAACGAAAAGACTGGCATCACAGTCGTCCCGATAAGTTGCCACTCTTGGACGAAAGGAGGTTGAAAGCTTTATATCACATATAAGGGTATCATCCCCGTATAGCGCAATCATTAAATAAAAGAGTTAAGTATCGCGGTGTTCGAGAAGGGGACTTAGCCCTCGAAGAAATTATAGAGCCCATTTGGGACCCTAGAGGGAAATTCAAGCCCAATTGGAGCAGCTCCTTCATTGTGAAGAAGATCTTATTAGGCAGCGCCGCTATGCTCATCGACCTTGATGGAGAAGAGATGGCGCGTCCAGTCAACCTGGACCATCTCAAGAAATTCTACCCTTAGTCTGAAATCTCGACGCGCTACGATTCTTCTTATATCCCTTCTATTAAAAAAAATTCATTTCCCCTACTCAGAGTTACGTAGGGCCTGATCCTCTAAAAATTGTTTTGCTTTTAAAAAAATGAGTTTTAAAATTTTTTCAAAACCCCCAGAGGTACGTAGGCAGCTCATACCCTTTACATGAGCACGATCCCCTTCTTTTTCACAAATAATATTCTATTTTTATCCCCGAACGACTGTTCATTTTAATGTATTCATGAACAAAAAGGATTATATATGCCTTAGCGATTGGTATAGATAATTCAAATGCAAAACTCATCGAGAGGCAGTACTAGATGATAAAAAACTCCTTTGTTTCATTATTTAAAATTTCGGTACGATTACATCGGCATAGGGAGTCAAACGACTTCCCTTGTTAGCCTACTTCTACCCTCCTAAAACCAAAATAGAAACAAGTCCCACTACACCTAAAATATCCCTCAAATTATTCTCAAACACCCATTATAAAAGCTTCACACATCCTACGTGGAGCTATCAGAGGAACTAGCCCCATCATCACCCGCATCCTTGGGTCCCTAAACTTCCCTTGCCTGAATTGAGTGCTGTAGATGCTCTATATATCAATAATCCCAGACTAGCTTGGGTAAAACCACAATGCCTCCCTCCATGGTGTCAGATACAATAAACCACCTTTTCTCGATTTCCACAACCAGCATCTTGGCAACTACTTTTCTCCATAACCACTTCATGTAGTCCCTTGAGATATCCCACACTCTTCCAACAAACTGGGATACGCGAGTCGACGGTTGGAAATTCTCCCACAAAGAGCCAAGCTGCATGCGCATGCGCTCTATCAGATCCTCCATAGGAAAGAAGTCCAGTGTCTGCAGTGACACAATTTGTTCCCAATCAAATTGGCACAGAAGTCACCAGGAAAAATAGAAAGAGGTATGCCGGAGGCTTACCAATTGAACATACTGGTATTCTCCAAGTTCCAGAATGGGCAACAGCTCCCCCCACCAAGGAAATGACAAGCACAAGACTCGAGCCCCGTGCACCATAAACCATCTTTCCCAGCTCTCGATGTCCAGGTCTACACTAATGAAATAGCGTGAGAAGAAGTTTGGCACTACAGGCAAAGGATAATCAGGTGGGACCGCCATACGGAACCTCTCTGATAGCCATATGAATATCATTACAGGGCTACCCCTCAGAAAGTCAGAACAACCTTCCTTCTAGGCATCCATACTCAAAGTCTCTGCCAGTATCACCGCCGCAGGATTGTGATGCTATGACTTCCAGAAAATAATAGCTGCAAGCTGGGTGTCCACCATTACTTCCCCATTCACAAATAGTAGTTTTGAAAGTAGGCCCAGAATGATGGCCCCAGCATAGCCTGCATCACCGAAATCCTACAAATGCACAGAATGCAACACCGCATGAAGAGAAATCATTCCGCTCGTAACCAACGACCTGGCCGCCAAAGGTGAAATGTAGAGAAGTCATGTCAACAACTCCCTAGGAGACCGAGAAAACTCAGGCATTGCCACTGTAACACTGGGATTTATCCCCAGCATGGCAAAAAACTCTTCATAGGTCGGAAAATTTTTGTCCAACTCGAAGCGAAAGACATGGTCTTCGAGGTACCAAAACTCAACTGCCGCCATAAGCATAATCCACTCTATAGGCTGGTTACTCTTTAAAGAGACTTGATACATGTTGAAAGCGTCATAGTCAATGTTGAAGGAGCACATCCATTCCAAGGTTTCTAGGTAGTTTGCAAATTCAACAATACCATGGAGAGACATATCACAAATTAAGAAGAAAATGAGCAAAGAAGAATGTAAAGGAGAAGGAGTGTGGGAGTGTGAAGAAAAAGCTCCATCCACACCCCTATTTATACTTGAAAACTCTCAATCAAAGACAAGGAACCCTGCAGAAATTAGAGGAAAACTTACCCCACCAAGTACCAAGAAATTAAAGAAAGTGCAATCAAAGCCTTGGGTTGATTAGACTGAACTGATATGCCGATAGGCAGGACAAGGGTCATGCCGATCGATAACCCCCTATTTTTGGGACAATTCCCTTTTTCTTTTTTTGTCAATATAAAATAAAATCAATAAAAATAATTTGTATTTTAAGGGAATTCCAAATTTCCTTATCCTTTGGTTTTTATTTATCCCATTTTAAATTAAAATCTTTCCCCAATCATTTTTTAATTCTTTTTACGGTCTCAGCAGCAAAGTAAAAAGAGCATGTGCATAAATCACTAAAAATAAAAATTAACAAAAACTTCACTTCATATGCATAGATATTTGTTGTGTTACATCAATTTTGTAGGAAGAACAAAGAAATACAATGAGACTCAGCCTGAATCCACCTATTTTTCTCTCTCTCACTCACATTTTCTCTCTATTTCTCTCTCTCGCTCTTCTTTCTCTCTCTTCTCCTTCTCTATCTCTCTAGGAGCCTCCTTCCTGACGGCACTCTCTCTTCCATCTGTGATGAAATGACGTGCCACCACTCCCCAAGCCAGACCCTTTCTCAGACGAGGCAGATGACCCCAAATAAGAAGGAATCAGAATCGCATCCTAAATATGGGCAGTCGTCGAAAATATACAATCCCTAATATCCCTCAGCTAGGGGGTGAAGACCCAAATGTGCTGTAAAAGAAAATAAAAAAGAGCAAATCAGTCAATTTGAGGTAAAGGAAGAAATCAAGAAGTCAGAAAGACAAAGAGATGAAAAATATACCTCAGGTTGAAGGACCTCCTCTGTCAAGGCCTACTCCTCTGGATCCATTGCATTAGGACGATACAGCATGCTCATCAAGCCTCCATCAGCCCGTCGAAAGTTCTAAGTAGGAGAGGCCAGTCGAACAAAAGGAACCTCCAAAGCCGTCACCACCGCTGATGTCGATGCACCGCCTACGCTGTGGGAAGATCCCACTGGCTGACTCGAACCCGCAAGGGGAAGAGGCATCACGTCATATATACTGGGTGGCATCAACCAGCTGAACACAATGTCCATATAGTCATACATCACCGTCATGTCCGTATATGAGGAGTAAGTCTCACCTATCATGGCCGCTACCCACGCATCGTCCGATATCTCCCGCACTCACCTCATATACATTGAGGGCCTCGCCGGTGGCACCGCAACCTCATCCTCCACAATCTATTGGACTACTCTCTCCTGGAGGTACTAAGAGTGGCCAAACTCATGCGCTAGCAGACACCGCATCTACGTATGTCCCCCAGTTAACCCCATATGCTAGATGGTCGTCCCCTAGGGATAGAAGGTAACCTGCCAATTCCCCAGCTAGAGTAAAAAAATCAATAGCAAGAAAATATCATCAAAGGAAAGACAAACTCAAAAGAAAGAAAGACAGAAAGACTTACCAACTCACTAGTCAGGCCATACAAGACCTAACGCACCGCCTCCAGAGAAAAGGACTTCTTCGACTGCTGATTGGGCTTCCGCTATCGGTACATCCAGCAGAAGTCCCTAACAGACTCGTCCTTCAAAGATAACAATTGGGTGTTAAAATAAATCACCTCATAAAACCACGTCTGCAAAAGGTCAGCAATTAAAAGATCAAGAATAAAACACATGAAGGAAAATGCGAATGCATAAAGGAAAATGCAAAAAATGAAGAATACCACAAGAAGATACGTGACCCCAGTTAAAGTTTGTCGACAGCACCGACTGAATTCATTAAGAAAATAATAAAGGTTCGCCAAGGTCAGGCTCCCCTAGTCATAATGACGGATGTTCAAAAACACCTTTAAAAATGGCAAAAACCACAAGTGGATGACGTCGCCACTCATCGCCACCAAAAAAACCCCCAACACCATTAGAATAAATAGATGGGCCATATGCCGCACTTTCTTCCCGTCACTCTCGTCAATCCTCCTCCGCAGCAATAACTCTCTCAAAAGAGACAAGAAAAGAGAGTCCCCAGAGACCACCCTCTCCACATCACCCAACGTTGGTGTCACCGCCTTCGGTGTCACCCTCAGAGTTTTGTCCACCTCAATCTGCACCCCCTTGTAATTCATCCCCAACAGCTTCTGCACATCTATGGGAGTCACCGTCATCTTCCCAAAGCCAAAATGAAAGGTGTGGGTGGTATCCTACCACCTCTCACCCAGAGCACATAGAACAACCCTAGAACAAGGCATCTCATCCAAAGCAGACGCCAGTCTCCCAAAACCAGTGGAGGACACCATCCAACGCACCATAGACGAAAATTGCTCCTAAATGTCCGTAAGCCCCGTCGTTCCTCGGGCATGCATTACTGGCATAGAAACATTGGACTGTCAAAAGTCAAAAGCAAAAACCCTTGTTAATATTCAAAAAATAAATAATTATTACTAAGAAAAAAGGAAGAGAATACTAAAGGTCATCAATACTTACATAACCACCAGTGTTCACCACCCTAGAAGAGAGATGATGTAAAGGCTCACACAAGAGAGTCCGATCATCTTCCATTGGCTTGAATGAGTCAAAAGAGTTTTCGCTGAAGTAAGGGTCACCCTAGCCCTCCATTCAAATCCCGCCCAATCGTCAGCCTCGAGCCATGCCATGTGGGTTGCACTATTTGATAACTCAACCATCTTTTGACTTTGGAAAACTAGAACGATTTGTAGAAGGTAATTGCAGAAGAAGGCAAGTCAGAGAGCTGTGAAAAATGAGGGAAACTAGCCCCTTTTTATAGGAGGCTAAGGGGCATGCCCCTACCACCCACTGATCGGATGTTTGGCACCTTTCCAACCATGCCAGTCGGCACCCTCTTTAAAATTTTGTACGAAAAATGCTAGAAAATCCAAAACATTCCCCGAAAAATTCCCTAAATAACCAAATAAATTTTCTCCACGATTTTTTTACCACACTCATTTCCACGGAAGAACTCTTATCTCCCCAGCGAAATTCACGAAATCAATTTCATGTCTCCCCAATAATGTCTCCAAAGGACACTACAAAAACCAAGCAGTTCTCCAGCTAAGAAAAATACAATCCTCAGATCATTCCCTCTTCTCCAGTGAAATCTAAAATCATCCCTTACGAAACCACAAGTTTCATATCCCCAGTGGAGTCTCCAAATTTTCCTAAGAAAACTTAAGGCCTCGAATTGGCTTCGACCCTCAGAATTAGTCGCTTCTACTTAGGCCCGCAGAAGTGGCTTCGATCCTCAGAATTGGTCACCCCTATCTTAAACCCATAGAATTGGCTTCAACCCGCAGAATTGGTCAATTTTACCTAAGCCTGCAAAATTGTCTTTGACTCGCAGAATTTTTCGCTTCTACTTAAGCCCGCAGAATTGGCTTCGACACTAAGAATTGGTCTCTTCTATCTTAAGCCCAAAGAATTATCTTTGGCCTTCAGAATTGGTCATCTATATCTTAAGCCAGCCGAATCGGCTTCTACCCACATAATTGGTCACCCCTATCTTAATCCCACAAAATTGGCTTTGACCCGCAGGATTGGTCACCTCTACTTAAGCCCACTGAATTGGCTTCGACCAGGGATGGAAATTTTCCCCAAAAATTTGGGTCCCCGCGGATACCCGAAAAAAAATCCCTAAACAATCAGAGATCGGGTCGGGTTCGGGGAGTAAAAAAAATCCACGAAATTTTTTGGGTCTGTTTCGGGTATACCCTCGGGTCTCCACGGGGATACCCGAATTATTAATATATAATAAAAAATATATATTTATATTATAATAAATATACAAGTATAAGACATCTAAATAAAAAACCCTAGATGATCTATTCCTTTACTCTCAGCCGCTCTCCTCTCCCTCATTCTATTCTTCCACTCTCTCACACCGTCTCAAGAATAGATATGAGACCACCGTCCCTCACCCTCATTCTATTCCCTCACTCTTTCACGTCGTCCCTGCCTCGTCCTCCTCCGTCTCGCCATCCCTGCCTCATCTCCTCATCCCATATCCACGATTTGTGGTGTTATTAGAGTTTGGGTTTAAATTGGTTGATTGACGACGGTGGATATTAAAGGACAGCTGCGGTTGGAGGTTTACAGTGGAATTTATTCGTGTACTATTGTGTTGGGTTAAATGGCAGGAGATTGATCAGGGACATTCTTTTTTTTACATATTGTATGTGGTTTGCTGAAGGTGGTGGTGAGTGGGGCGGTGGGAGTTGTAGAAGGTGGATATGGGTGAAGGGTGGAGGTCTTTGAACCACTGCCGTAACTTTGTCACAATAATATGATGTACTTTGTCACCACAACGTGTTATTCTAGTTTTTTATTATGATATTTTAACTCAATGCTTGTTATATTGCAGAAATTTGTTCTTGTAATTGACGCAAAGATGAAAACCTGATTATAACTTCCATGGACGATTTTTTTTCTTAGTTTTAGTTCATGGTCATCTAGAATCACTTTAAACATTATTAGTGATATTAATTAAGGGCATGAATGAGCATTAATGTTAATATGAAGCATGTCATTAAACATGAGAGCAAGCCAAAACCTGCTTAAGTGACCACCTGGATTTTGCAAGTAAGCTTTAATGGTCTCTATTGCTTATGTCAATATCTTTGAGATTTGTTATAAATTTAATAAATGTTGATTGAAGGAAAATATTTAGATGAAATGAATTTTTTTATAAGAAAAAAAAGAAATGATTTTTTTATATTAAAAAAAAAGAAACGGGTTCCCTACGGGGAAACCGAAACCCGTTTTAAATGGGGACGGGATCCCTGAACCCGTTATAAATGGGAATGGGGCGGGGACGGGAAATGATATTTCTAACGGGGATGGGGATGGAGAGTTAAAACCCGACCCCGAATCGACCTGTTGCAATCCCTAGCTTTGACCTACATAATTGATCGCTTTTATTTAAGCCTGCAGAATTGGCTTTGACCCGCAGAATTGGTCACCTCTACTTAAGCCCGCAGAATTAGCTTCGACCCTCAGAATTGGTCACTCCTATATTAAGCCCACAGAATTGTTTTTGACCCGAAGAATTGGTCATCCCTAGCTTAATGACGCAGAATTGGCTTCGACCCACATAATTGGTCGTTTCTACTTAAGCCCGCAGAATTGTCTTCGACCCTCATAATTGGTCGCTTCTATCTTAAACCTGCAGAATTGGCTTTAACCCTAATAATTGCTCACCCTTATCTTAAGCCCACATAATTGGCTTTGACCCACACAATTGGTCATCTCTAACTTAAGCCCTTAGAATTGGTCACCTCTAACTTAAGCCCTCAGAATTAGCTTCGACCCGCAAATTTGGTCGCTACAACTTAGGTCCTCAAAAATGACCTCAACCCATAGAACTGGTCACTCCTTACCTTTGACCTCAGTCGTTACCCCCTTTAGGTCCTTATAATCGGCCATCCCCAACACTCTTTAGGTCCTCAGATCGACCTTGACCCTATGAACCGGTCATGCACATCCCTTAGGTTTGCAGAATCAACCTCTAGATAAAAACATCATGTGGTGTCTATTCAACGACTTTAGCTTGTTCTAAGCTCACTTGTCGAGGGTCTCTATATAAACCAAATTATAGGACCCCCTAAATCTCTCCTTAGGTTTCTAGAACCTTCTCATTTCACTAAAAACCCTAGGTTGCACTTCGAGTACCGATCTAGAGGCCATCAGCCGCTCTTGGGCCCCGTTGGACTCTAATTAACTCTATTATCAGAGCAAAAGCTCTTTGAATCCTCTAAGGAATCTAAATACTCTTTCCAATGGCTTGCCCTGTGCACGAATCTGCATAACGGTTCAGGCAAACGAACCATTTTACTATCAAAAATCGATTCGAAGGCCACCGGGCGCTTCCGAGCCTCAATTTGACCCTAAGAAACTTCATTGTTAGAGAAAAAGATCTGTGAATTTTTGAAGGGAATTGAAGCCCCTTTTTAACGGTATACCCCATACACGAAACGACATAACCATTCAGACGAACGATCAATTTTCCCCCAAAAATTTATCCGGAGGCCACTGGGCGCTCCCAGGATCCATTTAGCCAAAGTTAACACTAAAGCTAGAATGAGAATAAATGAATCTCTAAAGTAAACTAAATACCCTTTCGAACAGTCCACCCCATGTGCTATTCTGACTTATGGTGTGGGCGAATGATCCATTTTACTCCGAGAGGTCACCGGATGCTTTCGGATCCCGGTTTACCAAGGTCAACTTTTTGAATCGAGAAAAACACTTTTTAATGTCAAAGTAGATCTCCTAACCTTTCCAATGGTCCTCCCTATGTGTGATTCTAACTTACCATGCGGATGGACTATCCTTTTTGTCCGACGATCTCTTGTCTAAAGGACCGATGTGCGCTTCTGAGCCACATTTGATCCAAAGTCAACTCTTGGACCCGGGAGTGGTCTAAAGGACTCTTAAAGGTCTCTGAATTACCTTTCTAAAGGTATGCCCCATGAATGATTCGAACTAACAAATTATATTCTACAGCCATTTTTCAAGAAAATTTGCATGAGACTGCCAATTGGCAGGTACAGTTCCCTGCCAATTGGCAGTGTGTTTAGGGTTACTGATCGATGGTCAGGTCTAGGGAAATGCCGATTGATAACCCCTTGACCCTATGAAAGGAGGTCATGACCTCACTACGAAGCACACCAACGCTAGAGATCCATCAACATCAGTGATCTCATAACATTATCTCGAAATCAATAAAGTTCCTCCATGTGATGTTCCATTCAAGATTCCATTCCCATCCTTTTCATACCCAATTTAGCAAAAATCTCACTCCCTCTCATCCAACATCCATCTCACATTCAAGGGGTTTCATCCAAAAACAAAGATCAATCTTCAAAGAAGGTCCAAATCCTTCCCTCTCTCTTTAAATTCCTTATTTTTGCATAAATTTCATTAGATTCACAATCTAGTTCTTACTTTAGTTCATACACATTAATAGCTACATTTTTATTAGTATATTGCACATACTTTATATCTATAAAAAATCCATAACAAGCAAAAATAGGGTTGCACCCATAAATCCCGAACGGGATTCCCATCACACTTTTTCAACACTAAAACATATTTTCCTACACACACAGATAATAAAATCCCGTTCAGATTTATGGAATAAACCCCACCCTATGCCGTATTCTAACTACGTGAACTTTGATGCCTTTATAGGCTATGTAAGCATTTTGGATTAAAACGCGGGACTCGAGTTCAATTTTTTAATTTTCATCATATTCTTGCATTAATATTATATTTATTAGCGTTTCATCGAATACATATTATCGTTTCATAATAATGATGAATATCACGATAAATGCATAAATAATATATATATATATATATCACTGTTCTAAAAAACCCGCCTAGGCTCTGCCTAGGCACGCCTAGGCTTAAGGCTTGGGAAAACATTCCTATGGATGACTTCACTCTATCTTTCCGATGGTATGAGTTGAACGATTTTAATCTCCATTATATATACACGCACACACACTTCATGGAGAAATAAAGGAAAATAATAACACAAGCCCATGAGAGACCGAAAGGTCGGATGGGTTCCTAACACCTTTCTATTTCATAACTTAGCCCCGGAACCCCTGAACTCTTGGTTTCGTATGCATCAGTTTTTCTTTAATGCCTCTCTCTCGAGGCGAAAACATGTTATTTTGCCTGTTTTGTGCGAAATAGGCTGGACTCCATCCCTTTAAATCAACCCCACACTGACAACGACCGAAGCGTTCCTAAGTAAAATGGGTGCGAGACCTTTTGATTCTCTACCCGATGCGTAATATAGATCGGTATGGCCACACATTCGGTGTAGAGCTCCTACCTCCTACCGTCATACTCCCAACAGGTGTTGTAGCTCCCATTACTGAAAAATTCTTTCGCATGTGCCCTAGTTGATGATAATGGAAACATAAAAGTTTTGCCTTTGCTATTTTACACTCTTGAGAAATATGCCCTTGACCACCACATCTATAACAAAACATGTCCCTCAATCCCAACATAGATGCACTTTATTACTGACTCATCCCAGTCCTTCCACCTCGAGCTTGAAATATTTCAGGTTCATTTCTACTATTTTTAAATCCTTGACCTTTAGGTACCCCTCATACTACACTCTGAGTTGAGGTACCCGTTTCCCATCCAAATGATTTTGTACCATAGTATATATTTTTCTTCAAATGTTTAACTTGAATTTAGTTCATTGACTCTTCTAACACCATAGCTGATCCACTATGTCCCCATAATATTTGATCTTCATATTATCAACCATGGTTTTGATATCAACGTTCAACCCAGATTGAAACCGATCATATTTACTTTCTTCTTTCCTCACCAAATCAGGTGCAAATCTATATAAAGATATAAATAAAGTTTCATACTCTGCCACTGTTCAGTTCACCTATTTATGCATGATAAATTTTTCCTCTTTTTCCATCCTATAAAGCTTGGAAAATATTTTTTAAAAAAAACATTCATAAATTTCTCCCAAGTAATTTGTGGAGGATTTACTGGCACCACTCCCCCAATTGTAGTAAGTAATCTCTTTGTAGCTTCCCACCATAACTTTGCATCATCCTATAATCTAAATGTTGCTAACAAAACCTTTTGTTCATTTTGCACTTCCATTACCTTGAATATTATTTCCATCTTTCTAATCCACCCTTATCCCACTAACGGATCAGTAGTCCCAGTAAATACTGGAGGATTTAACTTCATGAACCTCTCATGCAATTTATCCCTATCTCCACCATGTCCTCCACCTCTCTCTTGTTCCACTAGTTGTGCCACGACACATAATATTTTTCCCACATCATCAATAGGTTGTTGTTGCACCTTTGGTTCATCCACTTCAACATGTCCCTGTCCTTCACGACTATTAGGAGCATATAGTGACTTTTCCTCTACTTTATCACATGGCTCGTGTGGATCCATCACTTACTGCAACATAAATAACTTAAACAAAATATAGTAGCACAAGTTTAATATTAATATTGTTAGTCAAAATCTTGACTCATAATAAACTCACTTTCTATTGTCCACTGCCAATCTAGATCCTCACACCCAGTCCAGAACCTAATAACTATGCTCTGATACCAAGTTATCGTGCCCTGATTTAATTTATTTAAAACCATCATTTTAATTATAGAGATAAATTCCCTTAAACAATACTTTACTTTAAATATCTCAAAAAAATAGCACTAGATTTTTTTTATTTATCTTCCAAAGGCATGTTTAGATGAAAACATAACTACCTTTACATATAACTTACAAGTACTAAATGACTTTACATACCGAAGTTTCTTGGTTTCTCATTTACACAAAAGCATCTACATATCAAACCCATATTATTTATACTCCACTCTCCCGTTTTATAGTCCTAACTTGGCAGTGAACTCCAAACAACAGGTATACCTGAAAACAAAACATTATAGGAGTATAAGCAATAGAATCTTAGTGAATGAACATATAGACACACATACCACATATATAACCAATTTGAGTAACCATTTTTTTTTTCTAATCTTATAACCCAAGCAGGAATTGTGAAACTCTCTCAATCCTGGACCCGCCACAGTCTAATGATCCCACCGCAGTTAATGGGGACAACCACATCCCTTTATTTGGTTCGAGTACACAAACCTTTAAGTTGGTTTAACAGGACTGCCACATCACGTAGGACCCACCACAGTCCTTAACATTAGATAAAGGACCCACCACAGTCCATAACAGTAGATAACTTTGCTTAACATTTTTTAATCATATGCATAAGTTTCATAGACACCGCATCATTACACAAGTATCACCACATATGCATTTAAGCTATACATTTCCATATGAAAATATAAGCAGCTATATTTCATAAGGCATGTCACTCAACTTAGAGAAAGTAATAAAATTAATACCAAAATCTACTTCCTTTGTATGGTAGTATTAATCGCTTTTCCACCTATCAATTCAACATAATTAGGATTTGAATATACCAAATAACATTAAACCTTGTAACACATCACATCAGTTGGTCAATTCGAAATAACTGAAAAGGAATTAAATATACTACTTCACATTTCTATAACACCCTATGCATTAGGGTTAAAACACAATTTACGGAATAAAATTATGAATTCTCTAGAGAAAGTTATACCCATTTTACTATAATATTTTTCAAGTTGTTTCTATAGAAAACAGCAACCAAACATCAACTTCAAAACAAGCCCCAAGCCAAACTAGAAGATATTTTATTCTCATCTTCAAGTAGCTTATACTCATACACATTCTCTAACATCCCCAACTGAAATTACTTCATTCAATAGGTATTCAATGATTTATGCCAGTTTTAATACAACTAGGTCAGAATAAGACATTAAAGCATAACCTAACGTGATTACGCATACATGATCTCTACCTCGGGTATTAATCATGGAAACTTATACTAAACATGTTTTAACATATGCATACATTATATACATGAATTTGTTAAATTAAAAAGCTTCACAAGAAGGTGATTCAAATGTAGGACTTTAAAGGTAGTATTTACTATCTTAGCACAAGTTCTTATGTATGTTCTTAAGCCATCCTTGTCTTAACACAATTAGGCAATATGGATATCATTCAAATATTTATCAAAATAAGAAACAAAAACATACAAAGTGTAAAACTTATTCATGTGACCAACTTTAACAAGAGGTAATTACCTTATAAGAACTCCTCGATTTATTGTAAATTTTCAAAGAGTTTCTTCCTTAAACCTTCCTTTCTCTCTCCTTAGGCAAAACCTTTCAAAACCTCCCATTTCTCACGAGGAAGAAGGTTTATATATGATTTATAATAAAAAAATACGTTATAAGGGGTCCAATGGCCATAAAGCTCGTGGTAATGTGTGATTGGTTGGACAAAAGGTCCAATCAAACAATTCTCTTAATGACAGATTTGTCCCGCATTGGTAAAATTGCCACAACTCATCATTACGAGGCCCAATTTACACCATCTTTGCGTCTACGCGTAGATAGATTATATATACTCAATTTTCAAATTTTGTGTTTTTCCAAAATCATAAAACTAGTATGCCTAATTTGGGCTCGAATAGGAGAGTAGCAATGTAACGAAATTCTCAAAACTTTCACATTTGGTGACCAAACATCGCCAATTTCGCACCAACACTCTAGTTTACTTTTATAAGCATAATGATACCTTAAAAACATATTTTATGATACATTTAACCACATAACTGATCATATGCCCTGATCATAAGCTCGACTAACATCTAATGTAAACAACATATATATCACGTGGGTATGCATCACCTAAACATGATAATTAAAAATATTTAACACCCATCACCAAACTTATAAATCATAACTTAAACTTAATCATGTAATTAACATTCCTAATCACATTTTAGGGCCTTGCACACACACACACACACACACACACACACACATATATATATATATATATATTAACCTCGTACAAAATCCTACAACATACGAGTCTCCCAAGTCCCAAAGTCCAAACGGACTTCCTGATAGTAAATGTAAGTGTTCACTTATTTGAATTCCCGATTATCCTCACCT
Source organism: Sambucus nigra (assembly GCA_949130495.1). Taxonomy (NCBI): domain Eukaryota; kingdom Viridiplantae; phylum Streptophyta; class Magnoliopsida; order Dipsacales; family Adoxaceae; genus Sambucus; species Sambucus nigra. The sequence goes on along the minus strand of OX422224.1, from coordinate 36,092,630 downwards.
AAACCCATCTATTCCTTGGTTTATCACACATACCAAACCTTGAAAATCATTCCCCAGTAGTCCTACTCTACCTCGAGAGCCCCTAACGTCATTCCCAAGCTCTAATGGGTCAAAAAAACATATAAACAAAAATTAGGCAGGCCAGAAAATTAAACCAGTCTGATCACCCAACTGGTGTCAGATGATCAACCTTAACCATCTGACAAGTGATGCACCTGGAGATAAAATCTGTTATGTCCTGTTTCATACAGACCCACCAATACTGCCTCCTCATATCCTGGTACATCTTATCCCCTTCGGAATGCATTAAAAATGGTAACCCATGCACTCCTCCAAAACTGCGTGCCGTAACTCCTCAACCTCCCTTTAAAGCGTAAGCCACCCTCATAATTGATTAAGTAAGACTACTCTCCACCCACTAATAACTACTAAATCCTCCCTTGATAGGATGGATCCCCTGCCCGTTCCTTCATAACTCTCAAAATGATCTCGGGTATGACGATCAACACTACTATGTAAGCCTGAACTACCCTATCCTCATGACGAAACTCAGCCCACTTCACCTTCCATATTATTGCTAATTGCCCTATCGGTATTAAACTCAACACATCTGTCATTACTTTAGCCTTCCCCAGATAATACTTGATGTCAAATTGATAATCCTTTACAAACTCAAGCCACCTAGGCTGCCTCATGTTCAGCTCCTTCTACGTGAAAAGATACTACAGTGACTTGTGGTTCATGAACAACCAGAATTTCTTCCCCAGTAGATAGTGCTTCCAAATCCTCAAGGAAAAAAGGACTAATACTAATCCCAAATAGTGTGTGGGATAGTTCTTCTCATGGGTCTTAAGCTTGTGAGATGCATAACCAATAGCCTGCTCCTCCTGTTGTAGAACTCTACCAAGTCCCTTCAAGGACGCATCGATAAAAACAAAGTAATCCACTCCTCCCCTAAGCAATGCGAGTACTGGTGATGAAGTCAACTTGTCCTTTAGCTCATAGAAAGCTAATTGACAATGGTTATCCCAAATAATTGACACTCCCTTACGAGTTAAATTCATAAACGGACCTACGATTTTAAAAAATCCTCTAATGAATGGGCGGTAGTACCTTGCTAACACCAAAAAACTATGAACCTCCATCGGTGTCACGAGATGGCTCCACTCTCTTACCACTGCCACCTTACTCGAATCCACAGAAATCCCTATCTCAAGGAGTATGAGACCTAAGAACTCTACCTCCCACAACCAGAATTCATATTTCTCGAACTTGGCATATAACTGGTGGTATCGCAAAGTCGAAAGAACTATATGCAAATGATTTGCATGCTCGCCCTCTGTTCGAGAATAAATCAAGATGTCATCTATGAACACAATGATAAATTGATCCAAAAAATCCCTGAAAACTTTGTTCATGAGATCCATGAAATTTTCTATGGCATAACCCTGAACTCATAAGACACGTATCTCATAAAAAATGAGATCTCAGGAAATCCTGCTCCTTGATACGTAACCGATGGTACCCGATATCAAATTAATTTTAGAAAAGTAGGTTACCCCTCTCAAATAGTTGAACAAGTCATTGATACGTGACAACATATACTTGTTTTGAATCGTGACCTTATTCAACTCCCGATAGTCGATACATAATCTCAACGACCCATCCTTATTTTTCACAAAAAGAATTGAGGCATCCCAACGTGATGTACTCCTACGGATAAAAACCTTCCCCAATAGCTTCTAGATCCTATCCCTCAACTTCTGCATCTCTAAAGGAGCCATACTATGTGACGCTCACTCTGTTGACGTAGTCCCCGGTGCTAAGTCGATCATAAATTTAATCTCCAGACTCGGTGGTAACCCAGGTATCTCCTGAAACACATCAGCATAGTCTCTAACCATAGGGATCAAATCTAAAGAGATGACTATACCCTCAGAAGTATCCTCCTCAACATAATATAAATGCGTGCTCAACCCTTCCTTCAGACGAGGCATCGCTACAAGAAACATATCCTGGCCCATAATAGCAAAAACAATAGTCTTACTGTAACAGTCCACCATCATTCTATATGTCACTAAACAGTCTATACCCAGAATAACATCATACTCATCTAAGACTAAAATGATCAGATCTGCTACTAAGAATAACCTCCCCATGTTCATACCCGCTCCCCTACAGATGGAACGAATGAGAGTCCCACTACCCAACGGTGAATCTACGATCATAACGATGATTGAAGCTAAATCCACTAAACCCATTATAAGCACAAATGTAGTGGTAAAAAATGAGTGTGAAGCTCCCTTGTCAAATAAAACCTGCCCTATATGTCCATGGATAGAAAACACACCTCCCATCACTGGCGGTAAACTAATCCTTAGACGTGATACACATGCCCAAACTAACCTTGTAGAGGCGGTAATACTAGAATTTTTGGTGGGTTGTAAGCAGCTATAACTACTACCTCGACTGGGCTTTCTGCTCCTGATCCTTTACCCTATTTGGGCATGTACACTGTATGGCCATGCTCCCAACATAAGAAGAACCTCCTCATAAAGTCTGCCTACCTCTGGCCCTAATGAGGCTGCCCTTATCTCTGGCCCTGATAATGCTGATCCTACTAGCCTCCGGTCTGGTTTCCCTGGCCTTACTGGTCCTGAGGGGTATGTTGCTGTCCCTACCAAAAATTATCGTTACTCAACCTGAATCTCTTAGTCGAGCCCCTGCTGGGAACCCCACTCTTGTTTCCTCCCCTGTTATTGCGATGCCCCACTAACACCACTGCCTCCGATCTTGTTTAGTTAGCTAAGCTTTTCCGTCCTCTTCACTTCCCTCAGATGGAGGTAATGATACTTGACACACGCCAACCCAGTTACTTATAATTAAGTTTGAAAGTCAAAGTGAGTCAAATCATAATTACCTTAACCAAAACATAATCATGAGTATCCTTTTTCAATTATTAACATGAATCAATAAAACTAAAACCTTAGATAACTTTAAGGTAATTAGGCTTATTCCAACTTACTAAAAAGATAAGTGGGCTTAAATTACCCCATATAGGTTTGCTGAAAATTCTAGTTTTATGCATCCCTTTTTAACCCCAACCTTCTAGATTTGGCAGTGATATCACAATACCTGAAAAACATAAACATAGGAACCATGAGCAAAATAGTTCGCAAATGCATCACTACTACACTATTGCATAAAATTAACTGCAATAAATCATATCCCCATGATGATATATGCATACTTATCCGGCCCATTCATAAGAATTACCAATTATATACTTATCCGTCTCATTCATAAAGAATTACCAATTATATACTTATCCGGCTCATTCATAAAGAATGACCAATCATATACTTATCCGACTCATTCATAAGGACTTACTAATCATATACTTATCCGAATCATTCATAAAGAATGTCCAATTATATACTTATCCGGCTCATTCATAAATAATGACCAATCATATACTTATCCGCCTCATTCATAAAGAATTACCAACTTATCCGAATCATGATTCACATATCCTGTCTGCAATAGACATTCTCCCCCATTCCTGGTCGATGAGTAACTCCTTATCTTTAATAAACAAATATCCCCCATTCCGGGTCGGGGAGTAACTTCCCATTTCGATAAACTGAAATGAACAAATTCATATTCAATATTGCTCTGATCATATCCGTAACCATGTATAATACATCTTACCAATAAGTGATATTCAGATCATATCCATAACCATATATAATACATCTTACCAGTGAGTGATATTCAGATCGTATCCATAACCATATGTAATACATCTTACCCGAGAGTGATATTCAGATCATATCCATAACCATGTGTAATACATCTTACCCATGAATGATATTCAAATCATCTCCATAACCATGTATAATACATCTCTTTCCAGTGAGTACACTCACCTTGGCCACTTCATGTGTTTTCCTGTGCTTTTGTCTGGCACTTGTTCCACCGGTTCTTCTTTCATTTCACATATAAATTCTTACAATATTATTATCATCATAAGGATATTAACAATCCAAAGAATAACTTAAACTTAACCCAATTCATAAGCATCATATAATCCCATTCAAATCATATATCGTAAATGAAGTCCAATCTAACTGCATGGTAAGATATTTACCATACCTAAATCATAGGCCAAATATATTTTAATTTCTTCTTAGTAGTTTCATCCTTAACATATTGGGTTAACAATACAAAATACGACATGTCATTTCAAGTTTCCTAAAGCAGGATATGCCCGTTTCTTTGCTACATAGCAAATCTTCCCTATAGGCTCCTTTATCGTTCAGTCAACTTCCAAGAATTTTCATAATTTTTTTGTATTATAACATTTTATGATATTTCACCCAACATCAATAAACGTATTTAAAAATACAAAGTTAAAGTTTCATATTTTTTAAGGTTCATTTGCTATGTCAAGCAAAACATCGAACACATGCTGTGCATACTTACTCTTTTGGGGCAGATTTTATACTTGAACTTCAAGCTATCTCCAAAGATTCATTTCTTGGTATTTTCACATAATATTCGTATAGGGTATACATATATGAGTCTATTGTCATCTCCAACTTGAATTATTCAATTCCAATAAATATACAAAAAGTTATAGAAGTTTGAATACACAAGGTTTCTAATCGAAGCAATATACGTGATTTAATCTTAAACTTGCATCTATCCGTACATATACACCAAGGCATGAAATTTCAATAAAAAATCAATGATTTCTATCATTTCAATCAATAATACCAAAATAATAACAATATTTATGCGTAGAATTACCTTAAGGAATTTTTCATAATTTCCTACGGATTTTTCTCCATTTTTCTCCTCACTTTCTACTTCCGGAGCTTCCCGATTCTCTCTCCTCAAGCCAAAATCTCTCATGCCGGATTTTGGATGAAGGAGGAGGTCATTTCAAGGTTTTAAAGTTGGCATAATTCACCTTCCTTGGTCCAATCAAAATATGACATGTGCCAGCATATAAGACAAAATATCCTTTAAAGCTAAATGACTACTTTACCCCCCATTCGTAATTTCAGCATAACTCCTTCCTTGGACCTTTGTTTTACACACCATTTGTTGTGTTACAAACTTAAATCATATATATACAACTATATAGTTTTCACCTCAAGTCAATTATCATATTATAGTGGCCACAACTAGTCCCGAACTTGAACATTCCTACCGAAGACTTCACAAATTTGTGTTTGCGACTAATTTAATATTTCATAAGTTATAAAGGTAGGATTAGAATAAACACAATAACTCAACATTATATATTCTAATAACAAATTATCCCCATCCCATATGGTAATCATGATTTAAACATGGTTTGTCATAATCATATCTGGGTCGTTACAGTACTGGCAGTGGAGCACTGCTGCATTAACAACCTCAGTGTAAGTCCGTAATGCCGGGTTCCCCCATAAGTGCTGGAGAATCCTCCAAGTAAGACCATTTGTAAATTTAAAGACCCTCTTCTCCTAATTGTTCACCTTATTTGGCACAAAGTTCACTAGGCGAGTGAAGTCCTCCTAGTACTCGAACACAGTTCGACACTTCTGCGAGAGATATAAAAATATCCTCCTCATCTCCGTCTGAACTACAGACGGAATGAACATGCGATCAAATCGCACCCAAAACTCTTGTATCGTCATCGTATCTCTCTCCTCTACTGTGGTGACTAACTCCCACCATTAAAGAGATGCTTGACTAGCTTGAACGTAGCTAGTATCTACTTTTGAGTTTCACTGCACTCCACCATATGCAAATGCCTTTGGATGTCTGTCTTCCATTGGCTAGATGCTTCCACATTTGCAGTTCCTTGGAACTCCGTTGGATGGACTTTTTGGAAGGACTTTCTGACTTGCTCCCACACTGACAACACTGGGTGAGCCTCAACTGGTGTTACCATTGGCAGTCGTGGTTGTGCCTGGGGCATTAACCACCTGTGTGACTTCAGCTGCAATTTCTACTATGGTCACAGTCCCCTGAGTGGACTATGAATCTGATTGAGCCTCCCCCTATGCATCCCTCCTCACGACACATGCTGGTCTACCTCTCCTGGTGTTTAGTATATGAACTCAAACCAAAATTGTATGAGATTAACTTTAAAATATATACAATAACAGAAGAACTTAAATGTGTAATATGAAATAATAGTCCTAAGCATAAGGATCTATATTAAATAAACGCAATGCTGACAACGTAGCAAGTTCTCACAGTTCCCAAGTAAACTAGAACCCGATGCTCTGATACCAACTATGAAAACTTGCCTATTCAAATACTAGGTGTCCAATCTTCTACTAAAATAAAATAGCAATCTCAGTATGGTTTCATTCTCAGCACCACTGTCACAATAAGCGATATAAGACAATACGAATAAAAAACATACAACTGAGTGAACATAATAAATCATCATGCATAATTAAATAATAAATGTGAACCGAATAAACCAGCAGTCAACAAATATTAATAATCTAACCGAGTCAAACTGATAAAAAATGAATAAGAAAATATCTCTTTGACATAAATAAACTCATATCCAAACTACGGTAAAAATGCCTAAAATGAAATATTGGAATAATACAGATACTATCTATACAGAATAAGCTAAGGTGGCTAAGTCAAATCATGTAGTGTCCATAGTTACTTCAACGACAAGAAAGATCTATCCCTGCGGTCCCGGCTGTGTTGCTACACACCTGGAGTTTTAAAACGAAAAATAAGAAAATAAATTTGCCCGCGTGTCAAAGCCATAAAAAGTTCAAAAATATTTTGTAAGTAATTAAATATTTTAAATTGATATAACACGTAGTGTATTACTTTCATAATTAATTGCCCTATCGCAATCAGATGAGATAGAACCTCAACACTAATCTACAGTGCGCACCTAATGCATTAATTTTATTATCCTAATTAAACTACCCAGTCTATCTAGGACATATAATTGCTATCCAAGCTCAAACCCACTAGTAGTAGCAAATTAGATAAGTGTAAACTACCTTCACTAGGTATACGTTTATAAGTAATACTATGGGGATACACGTGCTATAGATAAATATTCACATAATAAATACAACATAACGACACTCGTGCTACAAGTAGATATACACACTATATCGTATAAACATACGTATATATCACTTGCTATATACGTATAACCCTGTCCCTAAGGCATGGATCTCATAAATACATCTCTCGTGTGCTATCACGCCCTAGGCATCACACATTAGACTGAGCTACCGGATTAGAATGTCACCACTGAACCCAAATGTAAATACAAACAATGGAGACAGTCATAAACATATGTCTTGGGGTCGCGACCATACCACATTGCACCCAAGCGGTATCCAAACCAACGCATATTCTCTCACGTGGATAATGGTCATGGAATAGTACTACGACCCAGGGATACAATCCAATACCTACTGGTCAATGTCAGGGTGGATTGCCCACTCTGCGCAACCTCCTAACGATAACACTACCGAGTAGTTATATTTAATATAAATACATAACAATCACACACACACACATATATATATACACAAGTCCCCCAATATATGTGGGTGTATATATATATATATATATAATACTGACCTCGTATGAAATCCCACAATGTACGAGTCTCTCAGATCTCGAAGTCCAAATTGATTTCTCTATTGTACATCTAGGTGTTGACTCACTTGAATTCCCATTTATCCTCACCCAAACCCATATATTTGTTTGTCAATCACACATATCAAATCCTTGAAATCATTCCCTAGTAGTCTCACTCTAGTCCGAAAGCCCTTATAATCATTCCTCAGGCTCTAACGGGTCAAAACAACGCACAAACAAAAACTAGGCAGGCCAGTAAACTGAACCGTTTCGCTTATTAAAACGAATCGGTTCGATTGAGTGAACATGTTAACTCCCCCATCAAACTAGTTTGGTTCACTGGGTTGCATATCATCATCATCATCATCATCATCATCTTCTTCTTCTTCTTCTTCTTCTTCTTCTTCTTCTTCTTCTTCTTCTTCTTCTTCTTCTTCTTCTATCCTCCAAACCCTCCGACAGAGATCCCAAACCTCCCCAAGCATAAAATAAACATCCTAAGTTATTATACTAACATCCTAGAAGTATTATAACATATAATTTACCCCAAACCCTAGGATTCTAAATGAAATTTAAATTCATCAAACCTAGAATTTTCACTAATCAGAGTTTTCATTATTTCAAACATCCTATCGTGGTTCTACATGCTCATCATTGCAAACCCATATTTAATTTCAAAATTCCTATACAATCCTCATCAACTAATTATCAATTCTAATCAGATATTAATTATGACATATATTTCTTAATTAATGAATCAAAGTTTCAACCTTTAAACCTTTAAACCACTGATTTTTATACCATTAACTATGAAAGTGATTAACTACATACAAATGCAATTTAAAACAAGTAACTACTTTCCTTTGAGGATATAAATTTTAAGTTTCGATGGTTGTGATGGGTTGAATCCAGAGTTGGTTCCATTTTTTCTTTTCTCCAATCCTTTCTCTCCCGTTTCTTTTTTCTTTTTTCTCTTAAACTCTTTCTAACTCTCAAATATGCAGAGATTGAAAAGTGGGGCTTCCATCCACCCCTCTAAACCTTAAATACCTCCTAAGTACACTTAATTCCATTTTCTAATTAACCCTAGGTGTAAAAAGACCATCATATCCTTACACGGATCCTGTTACATCTAAAAAAACCCCAAAATCCAATTATAACATCCGAGTACCTATTCTAGATTATTCCAACCCATTCCGAATCAATGATGCACTCAAAAAGGTCATTAGAGTCACCCAACTACAAATATGTCCATACCTCATTAATCTGGCCCAACACGTGCGTATAGTACGCATCGCCCATAAAATATACCAATCTGCCGTTGTAATACTTTATCGACATATAATAATAAACCGTCGCTTTTTACTCATACGCTATATATAATAAATCATATATCTATTTACTTATCACATGAAAGTAAATAATAACAATAATAATATTAATCCTTTATCTCGCTAATTAATATTTATCGAAACCCAATTTAATTTCCCCCAATTAAATTAATAAGTTTAAGCACACAAAAATTAAATAATCATTAAAGTATGGGGTCTTACATCGCGGTCGCGACCCTTGAGGATGAAAAAAAATAGTTGCACATGTTGATATTTTTGAGAAGTCTAAGTAAACGGCCAAACAAAAGTTGACCGAGTCCATAAAGTATCTTCGTCTAGCCGAAGAGAAATGCTCAGAGGCTGAGAAGAAGGTCGCGGGGGACTTTGAAAAGATTTTTATTTTCAAGCCAACTTAGCTCCCAAGCCCAAAGTCATGTTGAGGCTTTGAAGAAGGCTGATGAAGAACATGTTACGAACTTGAATATGGCTGATGATGAGTACAATGCATCTTTGGAGAAGGTTGAGGTAGAGCTAACACCTCGACCCAAATTTAAGGGTTACCTAAGGGTCAGCCCGATCTGATCCAAATACGTTAAGGTTGGAGTGATTTGAAATAACCTAGATAATTTTTCCAACCATTTTAATTCATTATACTTACTGAATAAGTATGTAATTCTCTTTATAGGCATATAAATATAACTATAAGTGCGGAACCCGTTAGGCAATACCATGAGGTTCATGTCATTAGAGTTACTGGCGTAAATATCATGGTTCTAAAAAACACGAGGCGTGACCGAGGCGAGGAGACCAATCCTTAAGCCTTAGAACCCTAGGCGGGCCTTAGGCGTAAAAAGGCATGAAAAGGAGTTTAGGACTTTTTTAATATATTTAATATTATTTAACTATAACAAGGCTATTTAAAATACTAAAATGGTACATACCTTGATAATATGTCTGAATATTTACAAATTAAAATACTCTTTTTTTAAAATACTCAAAAAAAACAAAAAACAAAACAAAAAGAAAAGCGCATTTTTTCACGCCTTATCCCCCAAAACGTGCATTTTTTCATGCCTTATCCCCCAAAATGCGCGTTTTTTCACGCCTTATCCTAAAAATGTTGACCATTATTGACCACGCCTTGGGTTAAAACTAGGCTTTTGCAAAAAAAAAACCACGCCTAAGCACCATCTAGGCATGCTTTTTAGAACACAGGTAAATAGTAAGAATCACTTGCTTAAGAAATAATCTCAAAGACAGAACATCACTTAACCATTCGTAACAAATGGAACGGGGTGATCTAATGCCTAGTGGGGTTCACAACAATAATGCAATGTCGAAACGAATGAAAGAAAGGAGAATGTATGCATAATCGTACATTAACTTGAATGTACTTGCAGTAACTAAACAACATATGGTTGACCATGTTTTATTAAAAACATTTCCTTTAATTTATATTAAAGGCCATTGACCTTTACATTATAGAATTTACAGTTTAATAACAGAAACTCTCCTTTAATCCATTAATCTACACGATTAATATGCGACAAATCACATTCCTTTATCCATCCATTCTCATTAACTTAGTTTCCTTTGAAATTTATCAATTTTACATGTAAATTGCCATATCCATATCATTCTCTCAAAAATCGCATTTTAAGACACGCACGTGGTGTGTGAAAAGACTTATAAAGTTTGTAAGTTGTGCTTTGTAAATTTTATAAACTGAATAAAAGGTTTTGCCCTGAGGGGATTTTTCCTGAAATTTTGCCTTTGTTGAATGCTTGATTTGGTTTATGTTTTAAATCACATATTTGCATTATTAAGGTTTAAAGGATTAAAATTTGGTGTGGACTATCATCTTAATTTAATAAGTTAACACCGTTAGATAATTGCACACCATCAAATATAAATCTTTATTGAGCATGTTTGTTTTCGTATTTTCATAGTAGTATCAGTGCCTTTCACTCTCTCTAAGTGGTGTCATATCATTCGTACTGCTTTCTCAAATTCAAAGCCTTTTACTCACTTTATAAAATTTACAAATCGCAACTTACAGACTTTATAAAGGTATCTACACTAGGCGAATCTCCCGCTGGTGACCTTCGTCCACAAATATGATTGTCGTAAGAGTTACAAGATTGCAGTCCTTCTTCTGTCTCAAGCTTTGTCTTCAATAGTGAGTTCCCTGATGTATCACAAGTCATCCATGGAGATAACTTCTCCACAAAGGTGTACGAAAGGATACAAAACTTTCTAAGGTTTAAATGAATTCAAAAAATTAAAAATTCACGATGTTTGTTTGTGAATTAAACAGTATTTTTGCCACAAAAAAAAGTGAATAACTTTTGCAAAATTATGCAGAAATGAATCTGGCAAAAGTCTTAACAAAACTGAACACGAAATAAGTATTTATAAGACGTTCACAAATTTTGAGGCAGTGACATTGTTTGAGAAAAAATGCTATTATGATCTCGTTCAAATGAAGTTCGGTTCGCTTCTAACGACATCCAAAAAATTGAGATAGTAAGCCCTCAATTGAACCTCATTTGAAAAACATATTGAAGAAACTTCTAATGACATGACCATCTTGTGTGAACGAGATGTAGAATCAAAAACATTTTTCTTTTCGAAATAAACTCCTGTTCATTTTTGGGAAAAAATAAACATCCCAAGAATAATTATGTTAATTAATTAAAACTCTAAATTTCTTTATACCTTTACGGGATGCCGGGAAGTCTTCAAACTTGGAGATGTTGGATTTCGGTTCATCTTGACGGTGCGTGAATATTTATAACGAGATAATCCAAACTAGTCTAAAACAATGCTATGAACAATGTTGAAAAACTTATTCTTACAAATCTCCCCATTTATCTATTCCTATACAAAGTAAACAAACATAATCGAACACCAAATTAAAATTAAAAATCTTCTATGACAAAAATCCTAACGCCCTTCCTAACCCTAGAACATAAGGGAATAAGTATCTTTGTCTTTAAACTTCCTCTTCTTCCCTTTCACACAATTTTTATTCATCCGTGTGTCTTGAATTTCCGCTTTAAGTGCTTACACACATGAGACAAAGACATATACCTTGTGACGCATCGATTTGAAATAAATTAAAACTCATAAATAAATTCTCCCCCATAAATCAAACTCAGTAAATCTCATTTTTTAATTTATCTCCTCCTTTGTTTTTATCCGAAATAGACAAAGAAGTAGCAACATAGGCATGAAATACAATGCATCATGTAAGAGATAAGATATAATCACAAATGATATAAATCAAGCATGTGTAATGATAATCTCAAAGGCAATTTCAATTTTTTTTCAGAGAAATAATTTTCACAAATACAACATACAATACCATATATAATATATGCAAAATATATCAAAGAAAATACGACACCCATATATGTGTGTAATGGAATGAATGGGTGTGAATTAGATACATAGTATCGATGTGTGAATTATAATATATCAAAGAAATATTATGCAAAATATATGGTATTGATGCAAAATATATGCAAAATATATCAAAGAAAATGCCACAAAACATGACATAAAATACGTAAGCTTTACACACTCGCATAGTATCGATGTGTCTAAATGTGTGTAATGGAATGAATGGGTGAGAATTAGACACAATGAATTATAACCCAAACACTGAAATATGTTCAAGAAGATCTAATTGACCGCAAAACTTTTTCAAACTAAGACTTAGCCTCAATTGACAAATAAAGTTAAATTTAATGAACAAAACGAGCACAATGCACACAAGCCTAGAATATTGATGATTCTACAAATCAATAGCATCATGACAAAATAAGCGTACTAGGATTTATTGTGCAAACCTGTTGATCTTCAACTAAACTCCCTCAAAAGATAAACATATATCATTTTTCATTATTTTATTTTTCTTTTCTTTTGAAGTGATATCTTTTGAATGATAAATCAAACTAAACTATGTTGGTCCCTTTTTGGCAAAATTTTCTCTTTTCATTGACTTTATTTTTTCTTAGGTTCTTTTCAAATGATGGCTTTCACGCAAAGTCAACCTGTCTTTTGCTGCCCTTTCCCGTGTACACATATTATTCAATAATAAACAAAATCTCTCACAGGCAACGGTTCTTACATGCACAAAATCCTATAGTCACATAAACATATAGACACCAAAATTGATGGGTAAACATCTCAGCAAGGTCAAGTAAGTATAGTGAAGTAAATATTAAAAAATCTAGTGCACGTGTGCATGGAGGCATATACAAAGTCGAATCCATCAATCAAATTAGGTTCAAAATAACTGCATAATCATGGTTAAGATCAATTTAAGTATCTAAAGTGATAAACAAATGTCCTAGCCACATGAAAATTATGGAGTGAATCACTAATATGCCATACTCAATGTGTAAAACTAAAATACACAAAAAACCAAAAATCTTTTTGTATTTTTCAAAAAAAAAATTCAAAATAAAATCATTTCATATTTTTCAATATGACTTAATAAAAGAAAAATAGAAATACAAAAATACACGAGTCATAAAACTAGCAAACATATATCATGAAGCACAACAAGATTATGACAAACAAACTCATGCAAGCAATCATCTATAAGTTATAGCAAGAGAAGAATTATGTGCAAGCATGTGAGAATCAACTAGTCTAACATCTAGCTCCTCTTAAACGAATTTCCTAATCCAAATAGGTGTGTAATTAATTCGTCGGGTTTTTGGAACCAAAGGAAAAACAAACTTCGACTTCCTAGGACCCCTTCCAAGATCATAACAAAACGCTCTAAGGTGACCTTTTCTTCCACAATGTGAACATATGTAAACGCGAGGAATGTTACATATTGGTTGACATTTTCTAACATCCTTAGATATGGTTGACCCTCTTAAACAAACTATAGTCTTGGCTTTAACACTAGATGCATTAGAATCATTTGAGATAGTACCATCACTATTAAAACTACTCGAGTTTTTTAATCATCTTTTAGCTTCAAAATTTTTGACTCAACCAAAGATTTTGACCCTTCAAGTTTTAGGGATTCCTTCTTTAGATTCTCAATTATTCCTAGAAGGTCCCCCTCAATGTGAGCAAACTTCTCCCTAAGAGTCTTCTAATGTGCCCTAAAATCATTAATCAAAACACTATCCTCTACAGCACAAACATTAAGCCTATAACATTTAAGATCCTCTAATTATTTTTCTAAAAATCGAACCCTAGCATCACTCTTTTTCTTGGACAATTTTAATTTTTTAAAATCACGGTCCATGTCCACAAATTTCTCACGAGAAAAGTCTCTTTGATTTTGAATAGTTTGCAAAAGATCCATAGCAAATTTGAAATAATAATTTTCTTTTTCAAGAATCTCAATTCTTTTAGCAAACTTCAAATTCAAACGATTTAAGTCGCCAAAACTACGGGAGTCCCTTGAGAGAAAAACAAAAACACCCAAAAAGCACTAAATAAGGATCTAACAAGAAAACTTAGTACAACTCGCTCTAATACCAATTTGAGAAAGTAGTACGAATGCTCTAACACCAGCTAGAGAGAGTGGAAGGCACTGCTACTACTATAAGAATGCGAAAACCAATGTTCTCAATAAAGATTTCAATTTGAGAGTACGCAATTATCTAACAGTGTTAACTTATTAAATTTAGATGACAATCCACACCAAATTTTAATCCTTTAAACCTTAAACATACAACTATGTAATTTAAAACATAAACCAAATCAAGCCTTCATCAAAGGCAAAGTTTCAGGAAAAATCCCCTCAGGGAAAAACCTTTTATTCACTTTATAAAATTTTCAAATCGCAACTTATGAATTTATAAATGTATCTATAATAAACGAATCTCCCGTAGGTGACCTTCGTCCACAACTATGATCCACACAAGAATCACAAGAATGCATCAGCCTCTGCCTTTGTCTTCAACAGTGTGTACCCTCAGGTATCACAAGTTAGCTATGGAGATACCTTCCCCATAAAGGTGTATGAAAGGATACAAAACTTTCTAGGGTTTAAATGAAATTACAAAACTAAATATTCAGGATATTTGTTTGTGAATTAAATAATGTTTTTGTAACACAAAAAGTGAAGAACTTTTGCAAAAGTTATGCAAAAACGAATCTGGAAAAAGTGTTAACAAAACTGAACCCGAACACATGTATTTATAGAACATTCACAAATTTTAAGGCGGTGGTGTCGTTTGAATGAAAGGCTCTATCATTTTAATAACATTATGACCTCGTTCGAATGAAGTTCGATTTGCATCTAGCGACATCCTAAAAACTGAGACAATATGCCCTCAGTTGAACCTTATTTGAAAAAAATATTGAACAACCATCTAATGACACGATCATCTCGTTTGAATGAGATGTGAAATCAAAAGTATTTTTCTTTTCGAATTGAATTCCTGTTCATTTTTGGTAAAAATTAAACATCCTAAGAATAATTTTGTAAATTGATTTAAACTTTAAATTGCTTTATACTTTTATGGGATGGCGAAAAGCCTTCAAACTTGGACATTCTTGAGTTCGGTTCGTCTTTATTGTGCGTGACAATTTGTAACGAGTTAAGCCAAAATAGTTTAAAACAACGCTATAAACAATGTTGGAAAAATTGTTCTTACAAATCTCGTTCAAACGAAACCAAAATCTCGTTCGAACAAGACGTCATCTTAAATTAATTCTAAAAGGCATTTTAGACTTAGTTTTTAAATGACTTTTGATGGAAACAAAAACAAGACCTGTTTTCAAAAGTTCTAACTCTCAAAGTTTCAACATTTGTTTATAAGATCCAAAATTCATAAATCATGTACTTTGAGATCTTGTTTTGGAACCTTGTTTATTTTTTTCATCTTGAGAGAAACTATTTTCGTGCGGTGGGCTCCGTACGTGCCAATTGCAATGAAGAATCGATGGATTCCATGTTCTGAATTGTAAACGATTGCTGAGATACATCGGTGGATACCAAGGTGCACATGGACTCGTGTGCTGTGGAAACTTACATGGGTGGACTGCTACGTTGCATTGTGGAGGAGTGGTTGAAGATAAAAGAGAGTCAATCCTTGTGGGGGATCGAGTCATTGTGTAAGTCTACTGTCTATGCTTTGTAAAACCATATCATAGTGATTATCTGGCTAAGTCATCTGAGTTTTTTCCCTTTGAGGTTTCCTCGTACATCGGCATCTTTTGGTTTTATTTATTTAATTTATTTGCTATCACTTAGATGCATGTTTAGGGTAAAAAGATAAAATTTGGTAAATCGGTTTTCACAAGTACGATTTAATTGGTTCTAAGTTTAGTTGGGAGAAGTTTGTTTAAAGGTTCAATCAATAAACTTGGAAAAACATAAAAATATTAAACTTGTTTTTATTCAAATTACCATAACCTATAGGACATACTGTAAGGGCATTCTCAAATTGGTATTGGAGCATACATACCACATTCTCAGAAAGCTTTTAGGGGTTTTTGTGTAGAGAGTCTAGGTCTTTTTTTTTTTGTCTCCAAAAATCCGCCCAAAGGGTTTATACCCTAGGTCCCAATTTTAAATTATCTCACTTTTTATTACACTTTCACCACATTTTGGCACAATTTTCAACAAAAATAAGAGATAAATTATATATTTGAACTATGGGTTAGGCCCCACCTTATTTTCCCTGGAACTACGTGGGCTTTGATGTCATTTTTGGCTACATAGGCATCCTGAAATCACTTTTGGGACTTGAATCCTCTTTATTCATCCTCTTTTATATTCATATGTTGTTTCACCCATACTTAGTTCAATTTATTTATATATTTAGTTCCTTTATATTTAACATTTGTTAGCAATTTTACGACATTCATGCTCACTTTTCTATCATGTCGCTATGATCTCGTACAATGGTCACATATTTGTTATTTTCGTGCTTTCTTTTTAATTAGATTATCTCCTTAAGCTAAACCATTCTCGTATCTTCCACGATGAGGACAAATTGATTTCACTCCTCACACACTTGCATATTCACACACATTTTTACTTTGTACATTTTGCACACATGGAACACTTTATACATTATACACATGTTCACAAACGTTTGGAGAAGGATAATATTTCCCATGAGAGACCAAAAGGGCGGTGTTGGTGTAAAAATCTACATAACACAATACATTTGTAAGCTAGAACTTTAAGGACAGAACGAGGTGAGGGGAAAGAGAGAAGACAAAGTTATACGTGGTTTAGCCGAACATGACCTACATCTACGAGAGACGGAGTAGAAGTTGTTTATTATGGGAATCAATGCAAGAGATTTTTTTTACTATCATCTATATCTATTATACTATTCTATAAGGCCTTATATACATGTCCTTGATATAACGTTCCCCATATTCTCTTGCACATATATTGATATATTTTAAACTTAGGCGGGACAGGTAATCAAATTCTTCAAAATATCTGTCTTTAATAATAGGGGTCATGCTAGCCATTGGACACACGTTCTTTGATTAATTCCTTGATATTTTAAACACTAGCCGCATCACGAGGAGTCCTTTGGTCAAGATTGGGGACCCTTTGGCTAGTTTAATGATTCCTGGTGAGTGGTGCATTATTGAGCAGCTCAAGCTCATAGTTTGTTAAACCTATTCTAAGAAAGAATCCATAGGCATGTGACAGTTGTGCCTCATTCAGATATCGCACAATTTCGGCCCTCAAATACTGTTTAGACATTACCGCATCCGTTTGGCTTATGTTCAAAAATCCTCCTCATCAGGTGAGATGAGTACATAACACGTTTCCATTCCGTAACAAAGTCTCTGAGCCCATATCTTATTTGTTTTTTCACATACTAGTAGTCTTTTATAGTGTCCTTTTGAAAATAACTATCTTTTTTTTATCATCTTCGAGTAAAGTTTTCGACGACTATAATCTATATACCTTCACACACCTCATATCGTATACAACGACCACTTTTATTGTCCCCCTTATATCTAGGGAAGCCCACACGACGTCTTCAACGTAAGCGCTTAAACGATAAGGGGATGGGATGGCCACATAAGGATTTTGAGGTCACGATAACTCTGTGAACCTTATATAGGATTAGTTACTATCCAGGGCATCGCAAGTAGATAATAGTAAGGTTGAGGCCTTTATCCTCATTTTTTTATCTTTAATCCTCCTCAACCTATTTGTTCTCCATTTACTTATGTTGACTTTGATCTGTTGGTACATCTGTGGAAGGAAATCTTGAGATGGAAACAGACAAATAACTTTCACTCATCTACCTTTATGAGATGTAGGAATTTGCTCACGCATTAAAGATTTCCCTAAAGAAGAGGAAGGGGGAGAAGAGAAAAAGGGTTGCAGCCCACACAATTATTGCTCCTAGTGCTGAACTTTGCTATAAGGATGCAGTTGGGCATAAAAACCTAGAGTCGTAGGTTCATAATGTTGCAAATATTCCTAATACTGATAGGTTTATGGATCTTGATTCACCATTTATGACTATAGAGAGGGATTATAAGCCAGACACTTCTGAGCCCATCAACATAAATGACCAAATCCCTTCACATTCTTCTAGTGTCATTAATCCCAACTTTGTCATGTCTCTAAGTAGGGTAGTTGTGATGCAATAGAGAGGCCACAACTTAAGCTTATGAATCGAGAATCCCCCTGTGATGCTAAAAGCACTACAGTCTCCAAGATGAGGGAAATTTTACATGCTTCTGACATTTTTTGTCTAGAGGACTTGGATATCGACTACTTGGAAAACCATTAGCTCCATTTCCTTCTTAAGGTAAATGTTTTTGTCCGCGACCATTTTTATGAATTGCCTTCTTTTGTTTATGCCTTGAATTTCATTCCTAAGGTAAATATTTTTTCCATGCCCATGCCATTATCTAACATCTAGCATTTTAACACATGCACATGGTGTATGGAAAGACTTACTTAAACCCAATTCAAACACCCCAATCAAAGTCTTTTATTACTTTATTTTCTTTAGCCGTTAAATTTACTTACACATTACCGTGCCAACTCATTATATCCTTTAATCAATTATACCATGGGGTTATCAATTATATTAATTTCATTATTTCCTATAATTTCATTATATGCAATTTAAACTCGAAATATCATGTCAGTATACATTTATTAACCAATTGTCTTTCTCGAAATGTACCAATTCCAAATCTTCCATTTATTTCTTTATACATCATGGATTTAATCGTATCCCATTTATATTTACGGAACCGTCTGCCATAAATGTCACAGTCATTGTTTCCCTAGCCGAAGGTTTTGGGTCTAAACCGAAGTTGTACCCTAGGGATCTAGGTCCTCCTTAAGTTTTCCCACTACTCTTTTGTAAAAACTCTTTCACTTTACATTAAGTCCATTTACTTGTGATCCAACCATTGTTTTTATCAAAAACACCCGACTTATCATTGTACTTTACTTTTCTGAATGTACCTTTCAGTTACTTAATGTTACTTTAATCATTTTACCCAACTCGAATGCCAAACTCTAAGGGAAATACCACCTTGTCACCTTTATTGCATATTGAGCACATTTTTACCGTTTAGTCCTTTTTACTTAATTCTAATATATAACCAACATTGTACTTTTATCAAAGCGAAATTATTCTTCCCTTTCGACTCAAGGAACATTATAATTTTATTCACGTTCATTTCAAAATCTCGTGTAACGAAGCCTCAATTTATCAAAATATCTTATTTGGGGTAAAAATCACAAGTTCATCCTTTTTAGGTTTCATTTTGTAAACTAACCATTTTCAAGTCTCACATACACTTCATCAACTTGGACATCAAATATTGAAATATTTACCATTTGAACCTATATTTAACATATTTCAAATTATAGCCCTTAAGAATGTTTGACAACATTTTTATGAGTTTTTTCACCTCAAAGTCACATTATTTTATGCAAATAATATTATGAAAATATTAACTTAATATTTTCAAAAGCAACGTGTTTACAATTAACTCAAAGTGACAATATGTGATTCCCTTTTTTTACACATTAAATATCAACCTTTTTAGCTTATTACTTATCTTTGTGAATCAATATGTTTCCTTATGAAATAATGATATTTTTACTTATCATTTTCATAAAAACCTCATTTTTAATATTATGAAATTATTTAGAGAACTATTTAAATACTTTAATTTTATATTTTCATTTATTCCCATGAAAATATTAATATCAACTCAATGGTAGCATGTTTATATAATATTCTCATGTAAAAACATACATAAATATATACTAACATGCATATATAATATTCATGATATTAAACACATAAACCCCCACCTCAAATGAACCCAAAATGGTGGGAAAAATGATTGAGAAGAAGGTAACATCCACCTATGAAGTTGTCCTTAGAAGGGTTACCAAGATCCCATAGAAGTCCAGGGAAGCTTCCTAGAATTCTCCCTTCAACTCCATAAGAATCCAAAGAAATTATCCAAAAAGTAACCCAATGGTGCTAAAAATATACGCCCTCACAAATTCCCCTAAAGTACAAATACAATATCTCCAAAATAATATGTATACCAAAAAAAATATCCACTAAAACTATAGTGTTAAGGGCTAAAAAACTATCAAGAACCTAGACTTAAATGAATCTTTTTACTCTATAATAGTTTAATTTTTACTCATTGGCATAAAGCTTTTGGTTGTTTTGGTGCAGAGAGTCTAGTTTTTTCCCTCCAAAATGAGAGGGATTTTTCATTAAAATAGGGGCTCGTCGAATTAGTAACAATAAGGATAATGTTTGTGGATTCTTGTCCAATGAGAGCATGGAAACACATGGCTTAACCAATTAAAAGCTAACAATAACTATTTATAATCTGATGCAATGTACAACCACCATCGTGGTCACCCTTCCCCACTATAGTGGCATGTACAGTCGCTATGGCTGCTTATACATCCACTATAGTGGCCCGACCTTTATTTTTTATGCTTATAAATTTTCGATTATAAATTTTATATAAAATCCCACCTAAGTCAAACGATACATTATCCTAATAATATCGCAAAATATTATTTATGAAAATATACACTTATCCCATAAATTATCTTTTTTAAACCAAACCACTTAGTAAACAAATTTCTTTCCTTATTAAATATTTAATTAATAGCATTTGAGAAAAATAATCCCCATTCATATATATATATATATGATACCAAAATATCATTTATATTCAATAGAAGAATATCATTTATCTCAAAATAATTATTTTTTCACAAACACCCACTTTTTATTTTCAAAACTTGTAAAACTCGTTCATTAACTGGTATATAATAATTAATATATATAAAATATTGCCCATGTAAAACTTTTACGTAAACATTATTATTAACCCTTGCATGTAACCTATGCAAAACACCATGCAACGCCATGGAACACACATTTAATGCTTTTAATACACATGAAAACCCATGCGAATATATATCATATAAAATTATATCTAAAAATATTGTAATATGCCATATATATATATATATATATATATATATATATATATATATATATATATATATTCAATGATCGGGGTATTCAATTATTCCCTCATTTGGAAAATTTGTCCACAAAATTTCTTCCTTCATCCATAATCATCGATGCCTCCACATCATTACTAATGCTCTCCCTTTTAGATCATACGTTGTCTTCAATCCCACAATGTTCATGCAAAGACTAAAAACTTTATCGCTTCCCATTTTTCGAGTATCACCCATAGGATTTATATATCTCTACACCTAAAACATTAATTTCCATTAGATTTCTCACTTGACTTCTCAAAGAGTGATATACAAGCTCTTGCAGATTTTTGCACTTAGCGAAGACACTTACTACTGGCAAAACCCAATGACTAATGTTAAACCATATTTAAATCACAGTCCAGTGTATATATCGACACCTAATTCACCTCTATGGAGTCATATACATCACTTGCCATGTATGATCTACCTACAACCTCATACCAGGTCAAAAGTCACCCTTTGAAAATATCCTACAGGTTCTATATATTGACATATCATCTCTCGAGTACCTCGGATATTTTACAAACTCCCAAGAACCTTGGTCGCTTACCCGACCACATAATTTCATTTAAAAATTTCATGCACACATAACCTCGTCCTATAGGCTTCGCAATCTATATATCATGCATTTTTATGCTAAAGCAACCCACGCAATGCACGGTATCACATAATGATAATAATCTCAACGTTCCCTTTGGACGAGTAACCAAATGAAGTCGAATCTCTAATTCAAATACACCGCTTCCATCCCCTAGGGTCAAAACCTTTTAATATCCATAAATTAACATTTTGATTTATGAAACCATGTATTTACGACTTTAATTGTATCCTATGACCTTCCGGCTACATACAATGGGCCACTAGGCCCAAAACAATAAAAAAATATATGAAAATAATTTTAATATATCGTGTAATCATGCACGCACACTAGGATGCTCACACAAACCTAAATAAATACACATATGGAAAGTGCACTCAACTACCGTGATACATCATCCATACTCGATCTAACTCACACTAACACCGACCTAAAATCATGTCGTACCCAGATAAATACTGAGTAATAAATCAAATGAAAGGTAACTTAGAGTGTAACAAATAATTTAAACATCTTGTCCCGAAACTTAAGGGATTCCTCCACGTGAACTAAATCCCTCATCTCACTCACTGCATATCCATACATTAACCGTAACTAAAGAAGTCGACGAGTTTTCTATGTACGACATAATTTAGTTGTTTGCTTGGAAATGAAATCATTTTCGCACAACATTCGTAGGTTATTGGGTGTGCATAACTTAATAGAACTTTTTCGTATGACAAGACGGGCAAAGTAAATTTCTTAAAATTAAAGGCTGAAATGTAAATGCTGGAATGTAAAGGCTAGAAAATAAACTTGCATTAATTTAAAGGAAAGCAAAATTACATTGCTGAAAATTAAAGAATAAAAGGTAGAAAGAAAGGTGGTAAAATTCAAAGGATAAAATGTAAAGACATAGCTTTGTTTGATCATTTCGAGATCTCTTTTGTCTTCCTCAAGGGTTAAATTTATAGTTGTCTTTAATAACTAAATTTCTTTGTCTCCAAATGACTTTTAGTTTGAATTCGAATTAATTCTCTACAAGAACCACCCCTGTTTGTCTCCACATAACTTATAATTTGAAACTTCCCACTACTTCTATAAACAATAACTGCTTTAAACCACCCTCTACTCCCACCAAAATTTCCTACAGTAACACCATATAACCGCCATGAACTTTCCAAGTCATCTAGTAATATGTCAAAAAACACCACGAGTTGAACTCGGTAAAATATGGTGTAAACAATAGTCCTTGTTTTACCACATACCCAGGCCTAAAATTTTACCTTACAACGAGGATAAACAAACCGTTAAACTTATGCGATGACTATAGTGTATTAATATTAGGGAGACCATAACATTAGAATTCCCTCCTTAGAAACGATTCTTACCCCTTTTGTTCACCCTAGTGAACACAAATGTTCCATGAATAACCATCAAAACGTCAATGACCTTTCTTACATGCCACACGCAGAACTATTCCTCAACCATTGCAAACATAATGCACCTCGACTTGAACCTCATGGATAAAGCCCAACTAAACATGTCTATATCACTAATTGACTTAGGACACGAGCGACCGATGTCTAAGAATATCGATGTCGATAAGCCTATCTCGTGGCGTGCCCACCTTACTACGGGTGTCATTGCTACAATGCCAACTTTCGTATACCTTGCAATATTTCTGGGCAATATTCTTTCACTTTAGTTTTATGCCAACCATGTTGACCGAAATCGATATATTTGAAAAGGTCACGATGCTCGACCTTTACACTATATTTCTTAATTTTCACATACTGCACGAGACACACGAATTTACAACTAAATCTTGTTGTCAGAATTTGATAGAAGTGAGCATACACATGATGCGGTGCCACTTGTTATGCTTACTTTCCATTCTTGGATACCACTTTTAAAGAACAAAGGCGACTGATGATCCAAGAAATGATCTTATCTCTAAATTGTGAATGTTTTGGATCTTTGACCTAAAGGGGTCGACTTCGTACCCTTGGCCTTATACCCTCGGCCAAGTTGCACCAGAAAGATAAAATCATATAAAGTTCACCAGAATTTGTATTTTCGACATTTCAAGCCTACATAAATGGGAACATGAGTTTGCACTAATCATGAGGGAATGTTATTTCAGTTAGCATAACTTCTAGAAGGACAAGTGGCGGCATATAAGAGGAGAATGAATTCAGCATGTACCATGTGACTTGGGGTGCACACTACACCTGAAGCCATTAATAAATATTTTGTACCCTGCTACTTGTCTCGAAAGTCATTCTATTGTAAAACACACCAAAACTCTATCAAAAATCTTTCTAGTGAGAGAAAGTACAAGTGCAACTTGTAAAATACTATTCAACTAGTGAAGAATGGGTTACATTACAGTGGATGTAGGATAATTGGTTAGTTACTTTAAATTATGTGTGTTGAGCTCTTTATTATCTTATTTGCTTCACTTTTACTATTCATTATCATACCCAATCCATGTTCATCTGAATCACTTACTAAGTTCATATTATATCCAGATTATTGGATTTATGAGTAACATTAGATTGACACCGTCTATAGGAAACAAAATAAACTCAGTTGTTTTTCACGGGTGAACTCTCTCATAACTTAATTATAAGCACAAATCTTAGTTGCCTCAGACCTAGATCTATAATTTGAGGGCTTGGGTTAAGGGTTTGTAATTTACTCATCTTTAACTCATTTTTTAGGTATTATATGAACTGAAACTTAATATGAGTGATTTAAACGAAAATCACTATTCACCATCAGTTGTTGGTAGTTTAATCCTTACATCACTATCATCTCATCTACATTTTATCTGTCCATTAGATTTGGAAATTCTGTGAAAAAGTATCAATACATAAGTTTAGATTTCATGTTCATTATTCACCCTATTATATTTGTTTTCAGGGTAAAATTCCTTGATTAAAACACAAATCTAGTGGAAAAAAATGTCATCAGACCTGCCACCACCAACTCCTCTGAACGAATTGCATGCCTCAAGAAGTACACCAACTTCAGATATGGTTGAGTTCACCAACGCACTAAGAATGGTAACAACCAATCAAGAGAAGATGCACTAACAAATATTGTCTCTAACCTAAACGTTAGTAGGAGGGCCATCGGAGGGGGTTACGGACTGTCATACTCCAGTGGTCAAAGCTAATTGAACCCCCCAGAAGAATTTCTCTACCCGCTAAGAAAAACTGGGCAATCACGGATAAGATGTAGAAATATTAAAGAATTCTTACAGCTTGAAATGTTTTACAATGGAGATAATTTGAGTGATAAAATTCCAACAACTGAAGTGGAGGAGATAGAGGTTGAATCACAACCAAGAAGCCGAGACCAATATTATTAACTAGGTGAAATATCCTTTATCCCATGAATAATACTAACAACATGGAGAAAACATCCATTGCAATAAAGGACGGTGCCGCAATTAGGCTCACAAAGACATTAACCATTAATAGGCTAGGACCCAAGCGTCGTATCCCATTTGTTGCTCATAACCAATCTGACATAAGGTAGTATCTTAAGGAATGCCAGGGAACACCGACCACAAGGGGTTAAACCTACGTTGGACCTTAGGATCTATCTCATACTTTGACTAATAGGATCAAGGGGAATATAAGAAAGAAACATACGGAGAAAACCATCGTAAAAGTGATAAGCTATGGGAAATTTTCATTTAGAGATTAGAAAAAAAGTTGGGGGACTTGATGAAGAGTACGAATCCCTTGGAGTGGGAATAATTGGAAAGGTCACCCTTCATCAAAAAAATCTCCAGTTATCCCACTCCTATAAAGTTTAAACCCCTAGTGGTCACACCAATGTATGATGGGAACTCAAATCATATTCAATACATAAAAATGTACCAATCAGTTGCCGTTATCTATTTTGTTACAAATGAAATAAGATGTATAGAATTCTCAAGCATTTTTATCAGGTCAATGCATGTATAGCGTACAAGTTTGCCAATGGGTTAGATTATAATCTTTAAAGAGTTAGTCGATAAGTTTATACAAAATTTATGGTTCAGATTGAAGCCTGCTAGAAGAATGACACACCTCCTCAATGTTAAATAAAAGAAGGGGGAAACACTCAGCGACTAGATCTTTAGGTTTAATAAGGAAAAACTCAAAGCTTTTGATTATGACGAGAAGATTGCAATTTTAATGCTCATCAATGGGATCTTAGCCGAACAACTATACTGGATCCTTTCGAAAGACCCTCATACTTTAATGAATTAAATTATAGAAGAGGCAAGGAAAGTCATGGCAGTAGAAGAGGCGATGAAAGCTAAAAGGGGTAGCTCATAGAAGATGGATCCGATAAGTCCTCTCAGAGCAAAAACATATAGCGAATGAAATCCCAAGATAAGTTGGAGCACAAGTTAACTAGTTACACACCACTCACTAATCAAGCGAATCATAACCTTAACAAAATCAATGACGAGGAAGAGATTAAGAAGATATCAAAGATAAAATCTCCTCAGAACAAGAGAAACAAGAACAAGTATTGTTATTTTCATAAAGAACATGGTCATGATACTGAATATTATTATTCTCTTAAAAATGAGATTAAAAAACTTATTTAGACAGAGGAAAGAGAATCTGAGTATGACTGTGATGAAAAGTTAGAGCAACTTGAGAATCTTAAGGATACCAAGGGAGACTTACACTTGATCTCATTCGGCATGCACATAATTTTAGGAGGAGTTACTGGCAGATGAGTTGAACCAGTCGATAGAAAAACATATGTGGGAGAAGAAAAAGTCGATGCTCGATGAATGGATATAAATCACACAATGGAAAAGGAATAAAAAAATTTCCCTAGGAAGGTGAACATCAATCGATTAATCTTTGGATTTTTTAGGCTTGATTTCAAGAACATATTTTACCCACATGATGAATCATTAGTTGTGAGCCTCATGATTCGCCAATAAAATGTTTCTCAGATCTTATTGACGGAGGAAGTTCAGTTGATGTAATATTTTAGGAATGTTTCAAAGGTTTCAAGATCAATGTCAAATAACTTAAACACTACCATCAACCCCTCATCGACTTCACTAGGGAGGAGGTTTCATCGATAAATATGGTGGAGTTAAATGTTAGTATAGGTAAGTGGACGATTTGTTTGATAATGAAGGTGAACTTTTTCATTATGGATCAACATATAGTCTCGGTATATAACACAATTTTGAGAGAAGTATCCTTAAAATAGTTTGAAGTCGTTCCATCTACTGTTCATTAGATTATGAGATTTCCTACTCACTTTAAAGTAGGAGAGATCTCACGTAACGAAGTTAAGAGAGAGAATGAAATTTCACATCTGCGAACAACAATAATTTTATATGAGGAAGACTAATTCATACACCATTAACACACTCAACCCAAAAGATGAGAAAAAACTGACAAAGGGTGAGGTAGCCGAGCAGGTAGAATCGATGTCTCTTAATAAAAAGAGACCTAAAAAAATATTTAAATTAGCTCGTCCTTAAAACCTAGTGTCAAGAATAAATTATTCAAGCTCTTGAGAGAGTGAAGGGACATCTTCACGTGGTCACATAGGGATATCCCCGGAACAAATCTCAATACCATATGTCACAACCTAGATGTGGACCCTTTGGCTAAAGAAATCAAGCAAAAGAAGAGGCAGTTTACCCCAAATCGGTACCAAATAATTCAAGAAGAAGTGAAGAAATTCTAGATGCAAGTTTTATAGAAGAAGTCAAGTATCCATATTGGTTGTCAAACATCGTACTCATACCCAAATAGAATGGTAAATGAAGAATGTGTATAAACTTCATCAACCTGAATAAGGCAAGCACAAAAGATTATTTTCTCTTGCCTCAGATAGATCAAATGGTGGATGCTATGAGATCATGAGCTTCATGTATGTATATAATTCGTATAATAAATCACATTAAAAGAGGATGATGCAGAGAAAACTTCATTCATAACCGATAAAGGCACATATTTCACAAAGTGAAGCCTCTCGGCTTGAAAAATATCGGATCCATGTATCAGTGACTGGTGAACAAAATCTTCGAAGATCAAATAGGCCAGATAATGGAAAGTTATGTCGAGGACATGTTGATGCAAAACCTCAAGGCAAAAGATCACATGAAAGATATATCGAATACTTTTGACACGATGGAAAAAGGCTTCTAATCAAGTGCATCCACGAGGTCAGATCATGAAAGTTCCTCAGCGTTATAGGGAATCAAAGAGGAATTGAAGCCAACATAACAAAAATTAAAGCCCTAATCGATACAAAATTTCCAAGAAAGCAAAAAAAGTTTTGAGACTCACAAGATGCGTAACAACCTTAAACAGGTTTGTTTCCAATGCCACTAATAAATGCTTACCTTTTTTCAGAGTTTTGAGAAAAGCCTTCATATGGAATGAAGAATGTAATATATCACTTCAAGATTTGAAAGTAAAATTAGGGTTTGATCCTTTATTGTCAAAACCTTTGTACGTTGAAAATATATACTTATATTTGGATTTCTCATAGTCGACAATCAGTGCAATAATGGGTCGACTTGATCAAGGGGTTCAGAATCTAGTTTATTATACAAGAAAATCTTTTCAGGACCTGAAATTTGGTACCCTAAGATGAAGAAATTAATATTTTCACTTATGCATGCGATAAGGAAGATGCAACTGTACTTCCAAGCTCATGAAATAGTAATGCTAATAAATTAACCTCTTAATCAAATCATGCATAAACCAAAAAAATTTGGTCGGATCATCGCATAGTCCTTTGAGTTCGGAGTCTACGATATAAATTTTGAGCCTCGTACTAAAATCAAAGGCCAAGTATTGGAAAAATTTAGAGCAAAATATACTTGGGAAGTTCCCAAATTAGTTAAGTGAGGCTCATCCTTTGAATTAAGATCTTCAGTTGAAGCCTCTACTCCAATAGTAGAAGCTCCCCCTCAAGCTTCGGCTCCTACCTTTGAAGATCTCTCTCAAGCCCCAACTCCCACATTTAAGGCTCTGGTTTAACCTTTGGATCTGATAATGGGGTCTCACTCTTGAGCATCAAATCTAAAAGTAATGCCTCTCTCCCAAGCCTCATCGTCGGCTCCAAAACAACCCTCGATTGTGATAGGTTCAAACTAAGAAAAAAGGGAAATAAATTTCTTCAGTGGGAGGTAGAGATATTGAAATTGCATCGACTGACTAACCCAAGGAAGACCATGAACCTTTTTATCAGAGATTATAATTTGGAAATCATATGTTGATGGATTCTCATATGTAGAAAGGAGTGGTGAAGTGTTATCCTATTGACTATTGGCAAAACAAACATTAAGTATGACTATGAAGCTTTGATAGAAGGTTTCCATCTTACCTTATAAATTGGAGTGAAGAAAATACAGGCTCATAGTGATTCGCAGTTAGTAGTGAGGCAAATATCAGGCCAAATCTGAGAAAATGGCCAAATACTTAGTAAACGTTAAGACACTCATATCCCGTTTTGTAAAAGTAAAGATATAAAGAAATCCAAGGATAAAAAATGCTAGAGCATATGCCTTGGTAAGGTTAGCTTCA
The DNA here is from genome assembly GCA_949130495.1 of Sambucus nigra. Classification (NCBI taxonomy): domain Eukaryota; kingdom Viridiplantae; phylum Streptophyta; class Magnoliopsida; order Dipsacales; family Adoxaceae; genus Sambucus; species Sambucus nigra. The sequence continues at coordinate 36,062,966 of OX422224.1, read as the reverse complement.
ACCACAAGAACTAAACTCAGAAGGGTTGTGCCAATAGAGATATTTGTCCGAACCCACCTTTGAAAGAGAGGACCTAAATATAGAAATCTTTTGTCAAAACCTCATATAGATGAATCCAATTATAGACTACCTACGTGATGGGAAGCTCCCGGAAGAAAAAATAGATGCTAGAAAAATCAGATTCAGAGTAGCCCAATTTTCCATTTTTGGTGAAATGTTATACAAAAGAGGCTTCCTCTTACCCCTCTTAAGGTGTGATCATTCAATTAAGGTTGAATATAACCTGAAGAAGGTACATGAAGGATCCCGTGGAAGCCACATAGTCGGAAGACGCAATGAAAAATGGATAGTTATTCATGGATATTATTGGCCAACATTAGCCAATGAGGCTCATGCCTATACAAAAAAGTGTGACTCGTGCCAAAGACATTCAAATATAAGCCATCAGTCGCATCACTCCTTATCCCTATAATAGTACATGGCCATTTGCAAAGTAGTTAATGGACATTATTATCCCTCTTCAATAGTTACGATACATCATAGTGATTGTAAATTATTTTACAAAGTGGGTCGAAGTCGAATTTGTGACCAAAGTCATAAACAAGAAGTTAATCGAGGATTACATCTATCCATGGACACCCCGATTTGTAATCGAGGTAAGGGTCATTTTTCCCTAATCCTTAAATTGCAAATCATTTTCATGACCCAATGGCCTCCCAAAATCACACAGGGAGATTTCTTAAAAATCTCGACGTCCACCCTAGTTTCTCCAGTGGTAAGGGCGAGTTATGAATTGCATAGTTATGCTTACGGTTCAAGGTTTGATCCCCCCCTGGACACTTGATTTGAAGTGAGGAATGTGTGAGAGTGTATTTTTCACAACATCCCCATATTTAGCTTACACGGGGGAGTAAAAAGGGCTCGTTTGTGTGAACGTTGAGGGTTATCAAAAATTTTTTTGACTATGGCGATAGGGAAACCTTAACCTCTCATGATTGTAAGGGAACTCCAGTAAATTATGAGAAGTTTGGCCCACCATGGACTTAGAAAACTTTAAAATATGCCCTACATATCCAAACACCCTTTATCAAATCATCCTTTCACCCGTTCGTGCCTCACTTCAAAGGTCGAGGCCAAGGGTAGCCTGAATTGAGACGATTCACACTAAATATCAATTCATGGAAGTTTTGGACCTATTAAAGTTCTTAATTTGGGAAAATGGTAAATACAAAAGTTTTAGATATTTGAAATATCTTTCCAAAGTTTAAGGTCACACTCCAATCGAAGATGCATCAAAACCCTAGGGTCTCTGAACGGAATAAATTCACACTACATACTAATTTAAGGATATTTTGGACCTACCAAATTCCATGATTGGGTAAATGGGGAACCTTAAATAGGTATATGTTTAAATTATCATTCCAACGATTAAAATCATGCGTCACTCAGAGCTACAAGTAAAATGTTATGAAAATAATACAAAACTGTGATGAAAGAAAAACTGAGTCCTTTAACCGATCGACCAAAGGCCTTTTAAATAATTAACTGATTGGTCAAACAATTTCTTCACTTTGTTCCCTTTGAGATCACTCTAAATTTCTAATTGACCGATTTATTAACTATTTTTTATTTTTTTCCCCCAAATCTTGTCCAAAAGACGAGTCTAACCGATCGGTCATCCTTCCCTTAGTAATGATTACAAAATCTAACCAAATACCTTCCCACCCATCCATGTATCACCCCACCGTGGATCTAACCTCCAAGACCTTTGACCAATCAGTCATCCGAATAGTCCTAGAACCTGATAAATAAAGGTCCCCACCAACATTCAAAAGCACCCCAAAATGCAACATTTTATCAATTTTCTAACCTTATTCAATTGCAAGCGCCCAAGATACTAGAGCTCCTTCTAAAAAGTTTCAAAGAAGTTTGTACTTCAGAAAATTTGCTTTCCCCTCAAGGATATATTGTACTTATACAGATTCACATCAGTCCCAAGTGAGGTTCGTGCTTTTGAAAAGTCACCTCTGAAGAAACACAGAGGCAAAACTCTCTGCGCATTTTGCGAAAGTTGACACTTCTAAACGAAGCTCTACCTGACTAAATGGAGCTTTGAAGATCTTGGTCACCTCAAGTGGGAATTTCAGGCTACAAGGGTAAACAAACTCTGCATGAATCTTTAAGGCCATACTCCACCTGTATATCTTGTGATAAACATTCCATATCTATTTATATCATTTAGTCTACCCCACATTTAGGGGGTCGTAAATGCACTTTACAACATTTATATTTTAAAGTCAAGTTTCTAACCCAACACCTTTGTTTATTGAATTCACATTCTCACATGTTCAATAAATGTTAAGTAAATGCTGCAACGACCAAATACAAACATGAAAACATACTTTTTAAAATCGTTCCCAAGAAAGCATTAGTGAGCTGAGTCTACCTAAAAGATTGCAAAGCCAAAGTCTAAAATCTGTCTCCTCTCATCACTTATCTGAGCGAACAAAGACAATCTCAGCTGTCGCACCCCCGAATATGTGTTTTCATATCTATACTTGTCAATTGTCGGCCTTTGATTAATTTATTAATTTAACATATAAATATATAAACCCAATACAATAAAAATTCTATATTAAGAACTAGTCTCCATAAATACTGTATTGTTATATATTGTATACAGGGTGTGGGTACCCGAAAATCAGAACTATGGGCCTGGACGAGTAGTCCAGGCCCCTCATCTTTTATATTGATCCGGTTTCCCCCCACGATCCCATGAAGGGAAGTTATAGGGGAGATGGAAAACATGGAGTAACCCATCACCTCCACTCATCTACATGTACATGTATATATTAAACCCTAGGTCCGGGACAAAAGGACAAGTTGTATTCTCTGTAATCACTCTCCGGAGTATATAGAAATAATATCGACTGCACCACCGTGGACGTAGGCACATCTTTGCTGAACCACATACATCCTTTGTTGTGTGATTGGCATCTTGTATTCCTTGTTCTTTTCTTGATAATTGTTTCTCTCATATTTATTTGTGTTGCATAATAATTGCTTCTATAATTGGCGCCGTCTGTGGGAAGCGTTCATCTTTCCCTGAGAAGAGCCCACGTCAAGAAAGGAGTTTAAGATGTTTGGCCACAGCAGCAATGCTCCCACAGCAGGAGATATTCAAGAGCCACCTGCTCCTCGCAGGATTAGGTCTGAAGTCCGACGTTCAGATCAGAGAGCTCGTCTAGAAAGACCAGCCTCAGAAGAAAGTCAGGGACCAGCGAGGTCCACGCAGATATCCAGGTTGATTGATGCGTACGAGGCAAGGCTCCACGAGCAGAGGGAGTCTTCTCGCAGATACGAGGCTGAGAATGCTCGCTTGAAAAGAAGACTGGAAAGACTAGAGAGGGAGCTTCGTCCTGATAACAGGAGATGCCCATATCGCACTCCTAGCCCTCAGGCGAGCAAGTCTCGCAGCCGAGGAAGGAGACCTAGGCGAGAATCTCAAAGGGACGAAGGAGGCGAGTCAGACGATGACCTCCGTGAACAGCTACGAAGAGCTCGCCGCTACCAGAGCCCTGCTCCAGACGACGACCTCCACGAACAGCTGCGAAGAGCTCGCCGCTACCAGAGCCCTGCTCGCAGCGACGAGCACATACGAAACATGGTCCGCAGGGAGATGGACCAGCATCCCGCTCACCACGGAACAAGATCAACCAGAGAACTCGCGAGGCGAGCTCTCAAAACCCAGATGAAGTCACCTTTCACAAGAGAAATCGAAGAGGAGGAAGCTCCCAAGAAATTTGTCATTCCAAGGTTTAAGATTTATGACGGAAAAACTGATCCCATCGATCACGTCAGGCAATACCGACAGGCCATGACCCTTTGGAGTCACCGAGATGCCCTGATGTGCCGCATTTTTCCTTCGAGCCTTCATGATGTAGCACAAAAGTGGTTCGAAAGGCTCCCCCACCGGTCGATCAAGAATTTCAAATCCCTAGCCGAACTTTTTACGGCCCGATTCATTACCAGTAGCTCCCATCCCAAAAGGATGGATACTCTGCTAACAATGAAGAAAACACCTCAGAAGACCCTCCGAGAATACGCGAAGAGGTACTGGGAGTTATTCAATGAGATCGAGGACTGCGCGGAGGAAGTGGCAGTGGCCTCCTTCAAAATTGGGCTCCCCAGTTCTTCCCTCCTCTACCAGTCCTTGGCGAAGAAGGAAGCTATGACTATTGACGACCTAATGGCCCGAATCGAGAAATACGCAAAGGTGGAAGATGTCACCCTCCCTAATACAGGAGAAAATGGTAGAGCTAAGCTCACTACCAAGGTAGGTGAGAAAACTGAGAACCAGAGGAAAGGAGGAAAGAACGGAGGCAAAAATGGCTCCAAGAACGGAGGGAACCAGGACGCATCGAAAGCATTCCAGGCGGTCAACACCGTCTTCAAAGAACCAATTTACAAGGTTCTCACGAAGATCAAGGATGAGCCATTCATCAAGTGGACCAGGAAGATGGGAGGAGATCCCTCTAAGAGGAACAATGCATTAAGATGCGCTTTTCACAAAGAGGGAGGACACAAGACCGAGAACTGCAAAGATCTTAAGTCTCACCTCGAAGAGTTGGCCCAGTCCTAGCATTTGAACGACTTTGTGGAAAAAAGGGCAGAGAAAATGACTGCCAATAGAGAGGTGAGACCCGATAACGTGCTGGAGGATGATACTGGACACGAGTTTGCAGTAATTCACGGAGTATCTGACGTCAAGCAGATACAAGGGAACTCAGCTCGAATGGAGATGAAAAAACTTACAGTGTTAATGCAGGCTTTTCAAATCGATCCAGCAAAGTCACAGTCAGGAAAGCGTCGACGAGCAGAGGATGTTAACTATAACAAGCATATTGTTTTCACGGACGAAGATTTGATGGGAGTAAGGACCCCACATCATGATGCCCTGGTCATTACACTCAGGATAGCCAACTTTGACATCGACAAGATGCTCGTCGATCAAGGAAGCTCATTCGAAGTAATGTACCTCGACCTATTCAGGAAATCGAAGTTGAGCGTCACCGACCTAAAGGAAGCTACTGTTCCTTTGGTCGGCTTCGCTGGAAAAATGACCATGCCCCTAGGCAAGATAGTGCTGCCAGTTCATGCCGGGAACGTCTCCAAGATGATTGAATTTTTTAGTAGTTGACATCGAATCACCATACCAGGCCATCCTCGGCAGAGGATGACTTCATGCAATGAAGGCGGTATCCTCGACCTACCATCAAAACCTCAAGTATGTAACCGAGCGAGGAGTAATGGAGATCCACGGCGACCAAGCAATGGCGAGGAAGTGCTTCATAGCAGCCATCTTACCAAAGCCAGAGAAGAAGGCCGGTCAACCCAGCGAGAAAGTTGAAGAGGGTGTGATACCTTCAAAATAGCAATTAAAGTATGGAAGACCTGGAGTAGAGGAGACCAGGCTCCTCCCCTTCGAGCGTGTCATCGAGGACCTGGTAGAAGTTATAGCCGAAGTTGGTGACAGTAGCAGAGTCTTCTTGATTGGAGCATCTCTCACCGACCAAGAACATAAGGAGTTGACGACCTTGCTGAGGCACAACGTAGATGTTTTCGCATGGGAACTATACGAGATGCCCGACATTGATCCTGATATGGTCTGTCATCAGCTGTACGTCGACCCCACATTCAAGCCAGTCGCGCAGAAGGCACGAAGAACTGCACCCGAAAAGGCTAAAGCGGTCGAAAAGGAAGTCAAAAAACTGCTGGATGCAGGATCCATACGGGAAGTGCAATTCCCTAAGTGGTTGTCCAACCCAGTAGTAGTTCTGAAGAATAATGGGAAGTGGAGAGTTTGCATCAACTTCACTGACCTCAACAAAGCATGCCCTAAGGATAGTTTCCCCCTCCCAAAGATAGACCAACTGGTAGATGCCACTGCAGCTCACGAGCGAATGAGTTTCCTGGACGCATACTCAGGATATCACCAGATCCCCTTGTATGCCCCAGACCAGGACAAAACGACGTTCATCACGACAGTTGGGCTATATTGCTATAAGGTCATGCCATTTGGGCTAAAAAATGCGGGGGCAACCTATCAGCGACTGGTCACAAAAATGTTTAAGGATAAAATGGGAGACACAATGGAGGTCTACATCGATGACATGCTCGTTAAGAGCAAGAAGAAGGAAAATCGCCTCTCAGACCTGTCAAAGACCTTCGAAATCCTCAGGAAGTACCGAATGAAGCTTAATGCAAGCAAGTGTTCCTTCGGAGTCCAGTCAGGAAAATTTCTTGGATACTTGGTCAGTAAGAGAGGCATAGAAGTTAATCCAGACCAGATCGATGCAATCAACAGGGTACAACCCCCTCGAACAGTCTGGGACGTGCAGAAGCTCACTGGAATGATCGCTGCCTTAAATCGCTTCATTTCCAAATCCTCTGAGAAGTGCAAGCCTTTTTTCCAGCTTCTAAAAGGGAGTAAACCGATAGAATGGAGCCCAGACTGATCGCGAGCTCTGGACGAGCTCAAGTCCTACTTAAGCTCTCCACCGCTGCTTGTTATACCACAGCAAACATATTCTTTGTACCTGTACCTCTCGGTATCCAATCACACTGTCAGCTCGGCATTAATATGCGAGGTTGCAGGAATCCAACACCCCATTTACTACGCGATCAAGACCTTATTAGATGCCGAGCAAAGGTATCTGCCATTGGAGAAGCTCGCCTTTGCACTGGTAATAGCCCCGAGGAAGCTAAAGCATTATTTCAAAGCCCATACTGTCATCGTCCTTACATCTCATCCCCTTAAGGCTGTCCTAAGGAAAGCGGATTTGTCGAGCAGATTGTCTAAGTGGTCAGTCGAGCTCAGCTGGTTTGACATCCAATTTCAACCAAGGACAGCTATCAAGGGTCAGATCCTTGCTGATATCTTAGCCAAATTCACACGCGAAGAACTCCCCGACCAACCTCAACCAACAAAGCAAAACGAGAACCAAGAAATAGTGGAAACCTGGAAACTATTCGTTGATGGAGCTTCCAACTCAAAGGGGGCAGGCGTAGGCATTGTTCTCATCACCCCAGAAAACACCATCCTTGAGCAAGGAATCAGGCTTGGATTTGCAGCCTCCAACAACGAAGCAGAGTACGAAGCCCTAATAGCCGGTCTCCAAAAGGCGCAAACTCTGGGAGCAAAACGTTTACAGGTGTTCGGCGATTCTCAACTAGTCTCCAATCAGATAAGTGGAGATTACAACGCGAAGGATGAAAGAATGGCAGCCTACCTCGCCCTGGTGAGAAAACTAATGATGAGCTTTGAGGAGATTAACATCCAACAGTTTCCCAGTGGACAAAACAGTCATGCCGACGCCTTAGCAGCCCTAAGATCGGTAGTTGATTCTAGCCTTAAAAGGGTCATTCCCATCGATTTCCTTATTTGTCCGAGCATTAACCACAACAGCAAGCTGCCAAACGTAGAAAAAATACTCAGGTGGGATAAACCCCCAGCTGGATGGACCCCTTAAAAGATTATTTAAAGGAGGGCACGCTCCCAGAGGACAAGAAAATTTCCCACCAGATAAGAGTCAAAGCTGATCGCTTTCACTTATCCACAGGAGGCAACTTGTATAAGAAGTCCTTCTCCGGTCCCTACCTTAGATGCGTCCACCCAGGCGATGTCGAGCAAGTGCTGTGCGAGCTTCATGAAGGAATCTATGGAAGTCATGTCGGAGGAAGGTCTCTAGCCTTTCGAGCAATGAAGAAAGGCTATTGGTGGCCATATATGCAAAAGGACTCCGCAGTATATGTTCGCAAATGCCTGAAATGCCAACTTCACGCTCCTATGGTCCACCAACCCGCCAGCGACCTAAAATCCCTAACCAACCCATGGCCCTTCGCCCAATGGGGAATGGACATCGTGGGACCACTCCCCACCGCTGCCGACAATCGCAAATACCTGTTGGTTGTAATTGACTACTTCATCAAATGGATCGAGGCAGAACCATTGGCAAATATCCGAGACACTGATATGATAAGGTTCATATGGAGGAATATAATCACTCGATTCGGAATCCCCAGAACCATTATCACTGATCATGGGACGCAATTCGAGAGTGGCCCCTTTCAGGACTTCTGTAATGAACACGGGATCAGGCACAACTTTAGTTCGGTGGCCTACCCTCAGAGCAATGGGCAAGCAGAAGCTTCCAACAAAACTGTGATCGATGGATTAAAGAAGCGATTGGAGCGAGCCAAAGGCGCATGGGCAACCGAGCTACCCCATATCCTATGGGCATACCGAACAACTCCTCGGCGAGCAACAGGAGAAACCCCATTTTTGATAACATATGGCATGGAAGCAGTCATCCCACTAGAAGCGGGTTTGCCAACAATGAGATCCGACCTTTTCGACCAAGGCCAGAACGATGAGGCATTGCTCGCTGAACTCGACCTCGCTGACGAGCGTAGAGAACTTGCCCTAGTAAAGCTCGCGAGCTATCAGCAACAGCTCGCAAAGCACTACCACAAAAGGGTTAACTTGAGAAGATTCCAAGTTGGGGACTATGTTCTAAGGAAAGTCCTGGGCAACACAGTAAAGTCATCAGACGGCAAGCTAGGCCCAAATTGGGAAGGACCCTTTAAAGTAACTAAAGACGACCTTCAAGGTGCTTATCATTTGGAAACGATGGAGGGCAGAGAGATACCACGAGCATGGAACGCAGCTAATCTCAAGAAATTCTATTTTTAGATTCTTAAGGAATTCTATTGTTGAATCTTTTTCTTGTATTTGTTATGTGAAAGGACAGTTTATTTCCCTTACTACTAATGAAATCAGTAACAGTTGCATTTTATCACACATCCTTTCCAAATCACAGGCACGATGGTCGGTATAGTAGGGGAATACCCCTCCTCAGGTCATCGTCATGAAACACGAGAGACCTCTTAACATTGCCCTTGGCTATATATAAAGCCCTACAGAGGATTCTTAGGCAATGCGACCAGATTTTATACTGGCCATCAAACCTACTTTGGTTGAGCAAAATCCTGATCGGATGAAGACATCCAATACCAGGTGTGTCCTCGCCAATTGCCCTACTTAGGCCTAAGGGAGTGTGACGACACAACCTAAAAGGTAAAATGGGGCATAATGGTATTTTGGTATTATACTGGACTGAGGGGACACTTGCATGACAAAAAAAAAAAGGATTATGAAGCAGCAAGAATATAAAAAGATTGGATGAACACGTTTAGTCGGTAGAATTGCCCAAAACACTAACTTTTCATTAATCTCTTATATTTACAACAATGATAATACATGTTTAGTCGGCGAAGCTCGCCCAAAGCATTTACATTATCAAAAAAGACAAAAGAATAATAAACTTGCAAAATCTCAAGAAGGTGGAAGCCTCCGAACAAGATAATCTTCCACTCTAGCTCTTCGTCTGTCATCAGGAGCTGGGACTAGCTCTTCCACAACCTCATCTGCATCCAACTCCAATAGTTGCCGAGGAATAGCATCAATGGGGATCCATCAATCATCCCTCCTGAATGGGTTGGGCATCAGAGTGGAGGATGACATCTCGTGACGATACCATAACACCGAGTTCCTCGGGACCTGAAGCTCTTTCAAGGCACTTAACCATCCTCTGATGAAAGAAAGTTCCTAGAACTCAGATAGTCTTGTTGGAGCATCTAGCCAGCCTTGATCATAACCGTCAACCCACGCTTGCCGAGGACCTTTCTTGAATAAATGCCACAATCGGGTAACGTCCCTTTGAAGCCCAGCAGCAATTACATATGCTCGCCGAACATCATCGCAGAGCTCTTCCATCTCCTTATCACACTGTTCTTCTGCTTCCCTGTTCCTGCCCCTGGTGCTCCTACCAGCTCGCGGGAGGGGAGGACGAGTGGAACCTCGCGGCATAGGAGGAGTATATCCAGCTCGTGACGATGAGGAGCCTTGCAAAACAGCAGAAACAGTGCTCGGCGCATGCTCTCTATGTTGTAGGACTTCCCTCCTCAGGTTTTCATTCTCTTGCTGTAGGAACTCCCCAACTTGGTTGATCTTTGTGGCCTCGAGTAACCTTGCTCTCAGTACATTGACTTTCTCTTGCACTGAGGTACCAATGCCTTCCATCTCCTAGAGCCTTCCTTTCTGCTTAGCCACTAGCTCGGACTGCTCCTTATACTTTTATTTCCTTGACCTGAGAGATTTGCAAAGCCTAACAAAGGCCTGACGAATCTGAGGACTGGCATTGGGACCAAGAGTCCTGCCCAATTGAGATGTGGCAGGAATATAATCTTCTACATCAGTCAACTACAAGACATAAAAGGGAAATGGAAAGAAAAATCAATCAATGCACTAGAAAAAGAAGCCTTTTCATTTCATTGATAAAAGTCAAGTACATCGAGCAGAAACTGGAAAAATTTCAAGCAGAAGTACAAAAATAATCCTAAAAGAAGATTAACTAGCAACCTCAGGCTGCCCAGAGGTGGATGGCTGCTTCCCCTTGTTAGCAGCAGTAGAGGCATCCCCCTCTACAAGGATGCCCTCATTCGCCTGGGCAGGACCAGCATCGGCAGGAATTGTCTGAGAGGCGAGATTAACACCCTCGATGGCTGGGGCAGGGGCTTCTTCGTCCATAGTTGGCCTCGGACCCGGGTCATGCTCGTCGAACAGAGGAGATTCAGCATCAACACCAACAGCTAAGAGGGCCTTGTTCCAGCTTTTCTTGAAGTTTAAACGACTGATGTAGCCTATCTGAACTTTGGCGTCTTCATAAGCAGCAGTCCACCCGGAGTTGTATGAATCCTCCTTGATGGTGGCTACCTGGGACTCTTTCTCATTTAACTGCTCGCTCAGAGCCTTGTTCTCGTCCACGACACCCAGCTTGCTCGAGCAGACTAGGTCATAGGCCTGCCTCAGTTCGCTCAGCTCCTTAACTGCCGCATCCCTCTCTCGATTAGAATTGATGAGGGCCAGATCAGAGGAAGCTCGGGCGGCGTCAGCAGTCTTTAAATCAGCCTCCAACTGAGAACCCCTGACTTCCAGAGCGGACTTCTGCTGCTCCATATCGCCATTCCTTCTCACCAACTCATCGCGAGAACGGTAGAGCACGGCGAAGTCAGTCACAAACTGACAAAAATAAAGAAGAGATCAAGAAGGAGAAACAACTAAAACTTGTTAAAGGATTGAATAATGGAGAGGATCTTACCAAGGCTAGCCTCTGGCTAGCTTGTAGGGACAATTGATCAGACCCCAGCGCCCTCTAGCGATCTGCAGGAAGAACTGCCCTCTCGAGCAGCGCAGGTGCCAGCTGAGGAGAAATGGCAACTGAGGCCCCCTCGAGCAAAGCAGACACCGGGACCAAGGCTTGCCCAGCCTTCGTCCTTGACTCTATTTTTCTCCTCTCTTCCTCTTTCTCCCTTTCCATTCTCTTCTTCTCCTCCATCCTCTTCTTTTCCTCCACCTTCTTTCTTTTCTCCTCCTTTTTTCTCTCCCTCTCTCTCACCTGCTCTTCCTCTCTTGCTCCTGAGTAGAAGACCGAGATCCAGTAGCCACGGCCCCAGAAGTGGACTTTTGTTTCTTTGACCTTTGTGCAAGAATCACGTGGTCATCATCATCATCATCATCATCATCATCATCTCTAATCAAGTTCTTCCTTGGAGGCATCTCTTCACTTGAACTGTTGGAAGTGATGGATAATCCTTGAGCTTCAGAATCCTCCTCACAGTCAGAGGAACTGCTACTGTCAGAGCTCCCTTCACCCAAATTGCTCGCAGCTCCTGCAGGCTCACTCTCAGAGCTGCTCTCCTCTTCGTCCAACTAGATAGGCTCAGCAGTAGTCTCTCCGAAAGAATCAAACTATGGTACACTATCCACAGGCCGTGCTATAAAGCTGGAGCCTACGTTCTTATACTCGAGCAAAAAGGCAGCAGACCTAGGATGCTCACCGTCACCCAGAGGCTCCCTGATATTCCAAGCTTTCACCAACTCTGAGATCCGAACCTCACTGAGAGCAGGCTCCAAATTCTTTGACCTCGCTGTGGAAGAAAAAGCAAAGAGGGGTTAGAAAAGTCACAAATCAGCAAAGGTTGGAACAACAGTACAATGTCTACCTATATATTCTTCCCCGTAAAAAGGAACAGTGAACCTCTCAGACCTCGACCCTTCAAACTGGGGAGGGAACTGCCAATTCCTAATGAGGAAACCCTCTTGCCAGTAGTCCTTATGGGAATCAGGTAGGTTTACTACCAATACCCTATCAGGGCTCCTAGCTTTGAGGTATAAGACACCTGAACTAGTTCGAGAAAAGGAATAACAGAAACAGATCTCGATAAGTCCTAACCTAGTACCATACAACTGATTTATTCTATGGACGCCATTTACTATTTTCCACACATTTGGCGAGCATTGTGCGGGAACAGTATTAAAATAGCCAAAGAAATGCAGAAATAAATCATTGGGAGGGAAAGTGAGTCCCCCCTGGGAAAGTAGCAGAACATGGATCCAGTGGGCATCCTCTATATCCCTAACGTTCCTAAGAGGGGAGGCACAACATTCAATATCTACCCACTCAGGAATGTTATAGAACTTTCTGAATTCAGAGATTGACCTATTTTCGATCTTTGCCATTGAAAAACTCAATAAAGTCTACAAACCAAAGAGAAAGTGCAAAGAAAGGGCACGAGAAACTTACAACACAGAAGATCGGTTCAAGTGATGAAGAAGCACGAGCTCAAGACGACTAAGAAGCAATGGGAATGGGGATTAAGAGAAGAAGGTACGAGGCGCTAGAGTTCTCAGAAGAAGGAAGAGTACTAGAAGGGCTGATGCAGCGAAAGAAAAAGTGGCTATCCCAACAAGCCTTCAATTCTAATCATAGCGCACAAATAGTGAAGCGGGTGATGCCAAAAGCAACTTCACAGTTTTTGAAGAATCGAAAATCAGCCATAATGGCTGATCATTTAAATCCATTGAACCCATAAATGTGGCCCAACAAATTTAGGGGCAATTGTGGGTACCCGAAAATCAGAACTATGGGCCTGGACGAGTAGCCCAGTCCTGGCGGCCCAAAGTCCAGGCCCCTCATCTTTTATATTGATCCGGTATCCCCCCACGATCCCATGAAGGGAAGTTATAGGGGAGATGGAAAACATGGAGGAACCCATCACCTCCACTCATCTACATGTACATGTATATATTAAACCCTAGGTCCGGGGCAAAAGGACAAGTTGTATTCTCTATAATCACTCTTCGGAGTATATAGAAATAATATCGACTGCACCACCGTGGGCGTAGGCACATCTTTGCTGAACCACGTACATCCTTTGTTATGTGATTGGCATCTTGTATTCCTTGTTCTTTTCTTGGTAATTGTTTCTCTCATATTTATTTTTGTTGCATAATAATTTCTTCTACACAGGGAATACCATCGACTACACCTGTAAATATATCACGTTTGTTAGAATTACGTACGCTTTGATCCTAAGTCCTCTCAGGTAAGTAGGCACTATATCGATCCAAACTCGTGAAGCCCAATCCTTATAAGTCTCGTAATATATTATCTATTAGGGATGCATCCGTCCCTAGTCCAAATAGTGGAGTAACCAACCTGAGGACTATAACACCTCCAGGATTTTATCCATGGGATAAAAGATACTTAGATCTTTGTCGTGGCTCTTGGACCACTTTAATACTAAATACACCTCTCCTCCCTCTAAAGCAGCGGATGTTTAGAATATAAAAACCTTAGCATTACACCTTAAAACTAGTCTGAAGGATAATATCTTCTACCTAGTGATAACCAGACGATCATAATAACATATGCCCCTATATATGATCTTTAAAACCACGCCTATTCCGACCTTCCATACATAACATCTCCCCTCTTAAATGAAATCCTACACTTATACACACATTACATTTAACCACGTGAACAACCAAACTACGTTGCCTTTGATCTTATGGATACAAGAGTACTTAAGCATAATAATGAGTCTTCATGAGCACAAGCCTCCATAATAAGTCTCATAATGTATTGTCCCCATAGAGATGCAACCATATACTATCCCTTATATCATCTAATAAAAACCATACAACAAACTATCTCAAAGTTGGGATCTCTCGAAGACCCCTATAAAAATGTGTAAACACGTATACACTAATCACAACCTAACTATGTAGGGTTTAAGCTCGTGGACTCATGAGTATGTTGGTACAATACCGAGTACTTCTCATGAGAACAAAACTCAAAAATGTATCCTTGGATATGCTGCCACAATCGAGATGCATCCATATCTCACATTACCTTTCCATATATCCTCAAACCTCAAATGAGATATTACATTATCTCAAGTTGTGACTTCTCGTGCAGATTGACATGAACTTTAACAGTGACACGTTGCCCAAGATGATCTTTCTTACACATTTACATATATATTAACGACCACCAATTATACAAGAATGGAGTTTTACAGAAGCATTCTTGTGTACCCTCATCGGTTAAGTGATGTTCCTAAATCTCTAACTAATACTGTTTTCCTACCTAAGCATCCATCTATGTTTTAAGGGATCCTCAACCTAAGGTCTCTAAACATGTTCTAAGATAAAACTAAAAAGTAATTAATTAATGTTATGAGTGATAATAAGCATATAATTAAAGAAGCACAAATAATAAGTGGGGTGATTAACACTTTCCCCACTTATAAACCGGTTCCCGAACCTACATAACAAGAAACTCTGGACTAATCTTAAAGTTAAATATTCCATAGGATTAGCCTGAAAGAGCCAATCCAAACCTTTTGTTTGTTTTTATATAAAACAAACTGGAGACACCGAACAACCTCCAAACCCCTTTTTTTCCCGCACGAAAAACACAACTTAGGACCTAAGCCTAAGATTAGGGTCGTGCACTAAAGCTGGATATGATATCAAAAAACTTTCAGTGGCAAGTCATTGACCGTGCCTCAAACCGATAACATAACCTCGAGGGAGGTGAGACAACAGGGATACAAGCACTCATGTGCCATCACACCCTGATTTCTCGGGTCGAATGTTATCTTGAAATAATACTAAATCATAATTGAGCCATGCATACTATGTTAACCAAGAATTTATAAAAGCTAAACCGTCTTACACTGTAGTTCAAAAGACATATTCTTATCTGATTTCTCTGCATATCTCAAAATGATGCAATATAATTCTCGAAGTATTTGTCATTGCCGATTGGTACCTGGGCAAAATAACTGGAAGGAAACTAATCAACAAAATTATTGAATAGGCTCTACCAGTTCTATAACAAGTATAAATATATAGAGATTTTGGAATGTGTATAGAATTTTGTGTTTATAAAATAAAGTGAAAGAAAATATTTTTTGGGTAATAACCCTTAAATAAAATCAAGGAGTCTGAACTGATAATCCCATACTTACCATCTCATTAAGGGTCATATAAATAAAGTTAAACTGATACTACCATACTTACCGGTTCATTTTAAAAAGTGAGGTTTATTACTAGTTAATTTAAGATCATGTAAAGAAAGTCGAAAAGTCTTGAACTAAAAATCCCATTCTTACTAGCTCACTAAGGGTATAGAAGTAGTTAAGCCATCAGTAAAACCATAATAATAGGTAATCAATAATCAACCCAAAACTTTTGGGAAAAAGTAACCTACTATGCACATAATTAAATTGGCACTCATAAGTATATAGCAATATTTTAGGCTCTCAATTATCTAAGACCAGTAAGATAAGTAGAAAGTTTCGTGGGATAAAACGTTAGTCTACTTCCTAGTTATAACTGATGCTTATAGTAAAATGGCACAAAAGTGTAAGGGTAACTGAAACAGTATGGGATATGATACCAGTTATTAGGTTAGAAGGGTTAAAATTGATCCTTAGTTTAAGCTTAAATACTAGTGATAAACTCAAATACTAATGATGTGTAACATAATATATAGTATGGCAGTATAATATCATGAACACACTTAGAGTACATAGGAGATATCACATTGTGATATCAATAGCAATATGCCAAATACACAAAGTATATGATTGAAAAGGTAGGAAAACCTATTTGTGTTTTACCAGATTTACGTTGTCATTCATGGATATTTCATTGTTGCGTTCTAGTTCCCCTAGACATTTATTCTTGAGGGTTTAAATGCGAGTGGTTATATCGGTGTTAGGAAGAATGGTTTGGGGTTTATGATCTCGTATGTCATTCGGTAAATATGAACAAAACTTATTCTATGACCATAATTAATATATGAATTATGTATATAATTCTAAACAACGGTATCTAGTTTACGAATCAAAATAATATACACATGTTACGTTAATCGGTAATAATAATGGTACGAATCCGAATTTATATAGAAGGTTGAACATGTAAAATGTTCGAAATGATCAAAGAAAATGGGCTTAACTTACATATATATATATATATATATATATATATATATATATATATATATATATTATCTTGCTAATTTATACATACTTTAATTCGAATAATAGTTTAAAATAATTTGTTTTAATTTCATTCTACTATCCTTTTTAGATGAAAAATAATTTATTTCGGACAAGGGAATGAATGCATCGAACTTATTTTCATGTTACAGAACATACATATGGGTTCTAAATGTCGCAAAAATTATTAAAGAAACATAAATTGTTATTTTGACACATAAATAGTTCAATAAAAATAAAAATAAAAGTCAGGTATTACATTCTACCCGTCTTAAAAAAATTTCATCCTCGAAATGTCCTACATTCCGGTAGTTTCAAGTACTCACATCGTCTACGATATGGTAACAAATTTGTTTGAGTTTGTAAAACTATTATATAAATTTAACGATTTTCTTCATGTCATTCGTTCGTTAGTTGCACGACATACAACACTACTGTATAAGATGTACTCGACGTAGCCGTGATTCGAAACAACTGGCATTTCATCTAATTAATAGGCATTTTTACAAGGTTTGCATGTGTCATCTATCGTCGCATTAGTTTACGTAACAAAGTTTTACATATCACATGGTTATATAAAGTTTGGTCATATATCAATAATATCATACTATCAAGATGGTGTATTGGTAAAAATCATCGTAGGCTATATATAGTTCAGTAAGTAACGATATCACACTATATAAAAATATAGTGTCAGCAAGAGAATACTGTAGGTTTGAAACATTGATATCATAATAATAGCATTTAACAACCGTTTGCATCGTAGGTAAGTGTAAGTATAAATTATGTTCGGGTAGGTAAGTCGATAGTTTACTCATCTTGAGGGGTCAATAAAGTAATTATAAGTTGCGATTTTCAATAATATGTAGGATTCTCATACAAAGGTATCTCTTTTCTATATCAAAATTGGCAAGTTTCAATTCCAACTTTTGTAGTAAAACGCTTGTTTCTTCTACTAGCATCTTTATAATTAGCGGATAATCTGGGGAATTAATATGGTTGTAAAATCATGTGCTTATTTAATCGAAAAGAATCATCGACTATTAAATGCAGTTAATACTTTTATAAGGAAGTTTCCTTAGAATTTTAATTATGGGGAGAAACTGTAATGATTATCTCAATGTAATATTTCTTCAAATACCAAAACATTGTGTCTACAGGATTTGACTTTTCCACAAAATCACTATTTTTGAACATAATGTAATTTCTGATACTTTCGAGTATTTTAACTGGGCTCGTTGATTAGTGCTTAGGTTCACATGATATTAATTAATAACATAGCTGGCATGGTGTCTAATGTCATCGAATTCATCACATGGAATCTACCATAGATATATAAAGATAACTGGTTTTTTAAAGCATAACGAACTAGTCTGGATATAAATTTTTAGCGAATTTTTGGACAAGATAGATATAACTGATTCAGTTAAGATAATGTGAGTATAATTATACAATTATAGGGAAAATATTGCTATCCCTAGTATCATTTAACACAATGATACTATTATTTATAGTATATCGAATCTATGAACCGACGTTTATAAAATCGTAGTAATAAGGGTTGAAGTTTTTCTATAAATGATTTGTGTACTTAAGGTAGGATAACGTGAGATCATAGTGACGTTCATATGCCGAAACATGATCTATGTGTCTCAAAAGAAAAGATACTATCCTCTTTTTCCTGGATATCAAGAGGAAAAATAATTAGCACAAATATGCTAAACACTTGCTAGAAATTTTAAAATAAATTGATAAACATAAATAGAGAATGGTGTGGTTGGTATAATCTAAAACAAACATTTATTCAAACATTTGATGTAACTTGAACTTCCATGTACATCGACTAAGTTATTCATAGTCTTACTATGAATCCTAATACTGAGCTTTTGGAATGAACAAATAACGAAAGATTTGGTCAATTTGTCTAATATTATCCATACATCAAATTATATCCCGGTACGTACGGGGTAGTTTACAAATAAAATCCATGGGAATGTGATCCTATTTCCATTTCGGGATCAAAAGAAATTCGGAGAAATTCATTAAGTACATGTAATCTATCTCAAAATTGAAGAGTTTTTTCACTATCGCTTGATAGTAATCGAGTCTAAGTTTTGCTTTTAAGATTATAACACAAGGAGATCAAGGAGTGATTATTCTAAGTTTATCTTTCTCAAGGTTTGGTAAAAAAATACTAGGTGGTTAACATAAAAATTGTGGGTAGTGTAAATCATAACAATATCCTTGGAAATGATGTTGTTAAATCTTCCGATAGATTTCAACTGAAGGTGTTAGCTGTGACGTCTACTTTTCTAAGATGGTTTATCCAATTTGAATCAGTAATCCTCAAAATTATATTCATGTCTCTTCCTTAAATTCAAATTTCCTTGCATAAAAATGTACCTCAAACTTTTATAATTTAAATTCACCTTGGGATTTATCACCATACAATAAGATACTTTAGGTTTCCTATTTTTTTTTGCAGAAGATAGCGTAAAGAGTAAATAGGAATTTATCTTCACTTAAACAGTTATAATATACTGCTTAGAACTCTGAAGGGTCATAGGGTATTATATTCCGAATAAATTTACTAGGAAAAAACATAAATATACTTCTGAATCTAATAACCGTCTATCCCAAAATGTTTCGTATTTGGTTTAAGAACATTCATTGATTGATTTTATGAAAGTACCATAAACTATACAGAATCAAAGATAGACTAACGGTATGAAGTAACGAGAGTCTAAAGTTTCGGAAGAGGTTTAGTTTAAAAACGTAAGTTACCGGTTTAGTCATAAAGTTGACATGTATTGGGTTTGGAATATATCAGCTCAACTAGAACATATGTAACACTGAGGGGGTATTAAACAATTTTATGGATAAATCCAATTGATAGGTCATAGAACTAATGTACTTGCTAATACTAAAGGGTCCAATGTATCTTGGTCGCCTTAAGTCTTTCTCAACGAATGAATATTCTAAGGCTAAGAGTTTTTGATAAATCATGGAATAATATAAATACCTCGTTGATTAAGATAAACAATAATTTTGGATAAAAACTTTGGCGTTATTAGGTAGGTATATTAATAATTCATCGGAAATAATATTCCAGAATTCATATGATGATGTTACCGAAATTAAAAATATCAGGTTCACCAGGTTAAGGGTACGAATAGTTTCTAAAACAAGATAACCTACAATTATAGAGGATTAGGGTTAACAACAACACAAGTAACAAATCAATCCAAAACTTTTGGAAGTAAATCAATCCAAATAATTATAGATATTCAATCTAGATAACTGGAGATATAATAATGCGGTTAAGCCCAGAAGAGAGGCATAAATAAAACTAGGCAGTCGATAATCCGAGTCCTACAGGAAAATAATACTTCCATGGGTATAAAGGTAGTTTATTTTCTAGTTATATTGTATGCTATGTAAGAAATAAATTCAATAGAATCAGGTTAACTTGAACATATTGTTCCAACATTAACATAGGGGTTTAAAATAATATCAAGCATACCATATTTTGAACCTCACAAAGGAGTTCATAAAGTATCAAAGTTTATCATATAATGATATGAACATTTCGTGAAATAATATTGAGCCAAAGTCACCAACCATGGGTGAGATTTATATTGCTCATTAACAAGATTATTTGGGTTTCAAAATAAACTTTCTTTGAAAAGATGGTTTATAAAACCAATACATCCGTGGTGTCTAAATCATATAAAGGTTTTTAGATAAACTTCCATCTGATCACAATTTTTTTTTGAAATGATCACAATTAATATAGTTGTTTATGGATAAGAAATTATGTTTCACTATGAATTCCATACTGTTTTTTGGAAATATTAAGTTTTTCAGTGATATCCTGAACCACTATAACATTGAAAAAAAATTGACAATGGTTACAAAGTACATAATAGTGGTTTACTACTCGTAATTAAATGTCAAGGTTGTGTTATGGACTATAATTCAATAAGTGACGTCGTTACATTCTAAACAGTAGAACGATTCAACTTAACCTTCCCGATACTTCTAATTTTTATAAAGACATTTTTCAATTTCTCATCCAGGAATTCGTTCATAATTTCTCCAATATTATCTTATTCGGGTACCGTCTACCATAAGCAATCTAGTCTCGTAATCTAATGGGAGTAGTATACCATATAATAAGTTTACAATGCGAAAATGATCACAAAAGTTCAATAGAAAAATGTGATAACTATCAATGATGAAAGATTTTGGAATTTCAAATGAAGTAAATCATTTCAAGGAGAGGGTCAATTGAATAGTGTTGACAAAAGAACCGTGCTGTTAACAAACTTGTGGAGTATATTGTATACAATCTCTTTTTAAGATAATGTTTCATAGTAAGCCTTTACATCCTCAATAATATCTTGATAATCCTAAATCCTTAATGATTTTTCTCACTAAAATCTGAGTATCTGCCTCAATTATAATTTCAAAATTATAATTCCAAATTATTTCTCATAATCATTTAATCATCTTAACCTTGAACTATACTTATGTTCTTTAAAATATTTCCCTAGGAAATATCCTACTATCTCATGTTCTCATCATGTAGATTAAAGATCAATATTCTGGATGTATGTCTAACTATCACATCATCAATATCCTTATAACTGTAGTAAACTTCCCTAATCACAATCTTAACTTAGGTTCCACATAGGCCAACTTAAGCTTGGCTCTAATTCCAAATTGTCACACCCTGATTTCTCGGGGGCAAATGTTATCTTGAATTAACACTAAATCATAATTAAGCCATGCATACTATGATAACTAAGAATATATAAAAGCTAAATTGTCTTACACTATAGTTCAAAAGGCTTATTCTTATCTGATTTCTCTGCACAACTCAAACTGCTGCAATATAATTCCTGAAGTATTTGTCATTTCCTACTGGTACTTGGGCAAAATAATTGGAAGGAAACGAATCAACAATATTATTGAATAGGCTCTACCAGTTCTATAACAAGTATAAATATGCAGAGAGATTGGAATGTGTATAGAATTCAGTGTTTATCAAATAAAGCAGAAGGTTTTTTTCGTAATAAACCTTAAATAAAATCGAGGAGTTTTAACTGATAATCCTTTACTTACCATCTCATTAAGGGTCATATAAATAAGGTTGAACTGATAATCCCAAACTTACCATTCCATTTTAAAAAGTGAGGTTTTTACCAGTTTATTTAGGATCATGTAATGAAAGTCAAAGAGTCTTGAACTAATAATCCCATGCTTATTAGTTCACCAAGGGTATAGAAGTAGTTAAGCCATTAGTAAAACCATAATAATAGGTAATCAATACTTAACCCAAAAATTTAGGGGAAAGTAATTTGCTATGCACACAATTTAAGCGTCACTCATAGTTATGTAGAAATAATCAAGGCTCTCAATCATCTGAGACCAATAGGCCAAGTAGAAAGTTTCTTGGGATAACATGTCATTTTACTTCCTAGTTAATACTGATTCTTATGGTAAAATGGCAAAATAGTGTAATGGTAATTGAATCAGTACGAGACATGGTACCAGTTATTTGGTGAGAAGGGTTAAAATTGATCCCCAGTTTAAGTTTAAATACTCGTGATAAACTCAAATACCGTTGATATGTAACAAAATATGTAGTATGGAAGTATAATAACATGCACGCAGTAAGAGTAAATAAGAGATATCACATAGTTATATTAATAGAAGTATGCCAAATACGCAAAATATATGATTGAAAAGGTAGGAAAAACCAACTTGTGTTTTAGATCTTTACGTTGTCATTCATGGATTTTTCATTGCTGCATTCTAGTTCCCGTAGTCATTTGTGCTTGAGGGATTAAATGAGAGTGGTTATATTGGTGTTTGGAAGAATGGTTTGGTGTTTATGACCTCGTATGTCATTCAGTAATATGAATAAAACTTATTCTATGACAATAGTTAATATATGAATTCCGTATATAATGCTAAACAACGGTATCTAATTTACGGATCAAAATAATATACACATGTTACATTAACCGGTAATAATAATTGTACAATTCCAAATTTATATAGACGGTTGAAAATATAACATGATCGAAATGATCGGAGAAATCAGGCTATAACTTGTCTTGTTTGTAAAATCGTACTCATATAATTTCAGTAATTATACTACTAAAATAATAGTTCTCTTTTGTTGATAAATAAATAACAAGTATCTCGATATAAGAGTTTTATGCTAAATAATCGTTAAAGGGAATCAAATGATTCGATTGGTCTAAATAAGGTTTTAATTTGAATGAATAAGCATTTTACTAAAATGGTATCCCAATAAAATATACGAGTCACAAGATTAAAATTTTTTGATTTATTCTAAAATCAATTGTGTTAATTAAATCGTATATTTGATTTAAAATATTACTTTTGATTTGACAAAAGCTGATAATTATGGTTTTTCGTTTATATTATATGATAATTTATTATTAGTGACACAAAATAAAATTAGAAAAAAGTTAAATTTTTTTCTCCTTATTGGACAATAACCTAGTGGTCGTGCCACTTCGAAATTAACCAACACAACAGTTCAACACCCACATAATCACAATTTTATTTAATATAACTCGTAATATAGTATCGAATTATAAAGAAATAACCTCACATCGTTTCGTATCGTAACTCATTAAAATATATTTTTAATAGAAAAATGATATCGATTCAAATACTCACTTTAGACAAAATTACAATTACTCGTAAGTGTACAGTGATTCGTGTTTAAGACAATTTATACATGACCGAGTATATGCGAGTACTCAATAATAAAAATAATACCAATTTCCAATTGATTTATCCTAATCCAAATACCCGATTGAAAATAAACTACCCAAAAAATCAAATTGAGTCCTAATCGAGTCGTGATGAAATTCGACCAAAATAGCTCAATGAAACTGATTTTTTGGAACTGCTGATTTCTCAGTGTATGAACATATATATATATATATATATATATATATATATATATATATATATATATATATATATATAAAGAAAATATAATAAAAAAATGAAATCAAAATAAAAATGCCCCCCCCTGGTTGAGTTTTCTAGCCGTCGGCCATGGCAGAGGCACACACACTTATCCACATATATCTATATAGAAATAAGAAGCTTTGAGTTTCTTCAATGGAGGATAGAGAGAGAGAAAAACATAAAAATGAAAATAGAAAGAGGGAGAAATGGACCATTTCGATCGGAGGTGGGGAAGAAAGGGAGATGGAGGCCATTGGTTTCATCAGATTGAAGAGGGAGAGGTGAGGTCAGGGTGAACTCATTTTTTTTAGTATATATTTGGTGGTGTTCTTTGTGGGTTCGTATAAGTGCAGGGGTTTGAGGCTCATGTGAAGAAATATGAGCAAAGGTTTTTCTCTTTGGTTTTCTTCTGAGTGAGAGATAGAACATAATGAACTCATTTAGATTGAAATGAGAAGAGGTGCAATTTTATTCTGTAGGTACAAGCCTCTATTTATAGTGTTCCTAAGCTGCACAGTCAGTATACATTCAGTTGGATAATCATTCAACTGAGTGTCTTTGGTACTTAATTATAATTTTTTTGGGGTACAATTTTTATAATTCGTGAAATTTCATCCAAATGTAAATTAGTATTGGGGTATGTAGGTCATGTTAATGCATTTTTTCCACGTTGACATTACTTTTGGATTATTTTATTTTATACACACTTTAATTTGAATAATATATCACAATAATCTTTTTTAATCCTGTTCTACTATCCGTTTTATACGAAAAATAATTTATTTCGGACAAGAGAATAAACGTGTAGACCCTATTTTCTTGTTACGGAACATACATACGGGTCGTAAGTGTCGTGAAAATTATAAAAGGTCCATAATATGTTATTTTGACACATAAAAATAAAAATAAAAGTTAGGGCATTATATGTTCCCATCATTAACACTCGCAATAAGAGTTCTCCCCTGAGTGGGCCCCATAACACCATAGCGGTGACTTCGCCGAGGATGATTTTTCTACCACCAGAAATTAAAATTGTATGTCGTAGCTAGATTTATATGTTACGTCACAGTGGAAACTCTGTTGTGGATACATCAAGAGAACTGAACTATATTTGTGATTCCTTTATAATATGCTTAATATTGTTCTCCACATTATTACTTTATGAAAATTTTAAATGGTTTAACGACATTTGTTTTAGGGTACCTTATAACATACTTGCGTGCATAGGTCCCTATGTACAACACTATACATTTTCTTAAATGTATAGGTATGAGTCGAGGACCTGAGTCGAGGACCTTGCAATAAAATAAACATCAAACTGTGTAAAAACAAGATTACATGTTTGCATCACACACTAAAAAAATCTTGATTTTCATATTGTTTAAACCTTACACCCTTGAGGCCAAAAGTGGTTAGACGAAAAGATGTTCATACTTCAGAAAAGTTGATATTGATGTCTAAAATTGGTAGTGATTTATATGATGCAAATTTTATAATCACAAATAAAATAATCAGAAAAATATAAACGTGACACGAGAATTTTTAAGTGATTCTGCTAAAAGAAAAATCTACATCCACTGTGATTGTATTGTTATTGATGATTACAGAAAACTAGGTACTCTTGTTAGAAGAATGATCTGGTACTTTTATCTCTTTCTTTTTATGAAAGGAATACGTTGTATTTATAGTGACTCGGAGATCAAGGGTTGAAATGCCTTTATACATTTAAGTATTTACACCCATACATAATGAATGTGACTGTTGGGAGTATTGAGCACGTGTGGAATGACTCTTGGATGCCTTCCATACGAGGACTGTATATCTACCATGATGGTTTATGTTATTCTAGTTTGTCGGTCTGCTGGCCGATCAACTATCTTCTGAGTCGACCAAGTAATTGTTGGCTATGAATGTTACCAGGTAAGGGGACAAGTGTCCATTTCTGATTGGTCCACATAGATGGATAATTTTTGGCATCAATAGAATCCCCCAATGCTTAATTCTTGATATTTTTTGAAAGGATAAAGTATGAGTCATGCAAAGTTAATCATCAGTCTTTCATAACTTTAGTCGGCTGCCGACTTATTGGAATGATAAAACTTTTTTATCGTTTGATCATGTGATGGAAATTTTATGAATAATTTGAAATTTAGAGAACCTATACAGGGCCCATCGGTAATTTCTCATCTTTGGAGCTATGCAGCCATCGAAATGTCAATCGTCGATACTGTTAATCATTACCTACACTGTTTTGTAGGTAGGCTATAAGAGATGAGATATTTGTTGGTTTTTATACCATAAATTTTTAAGATTTTGAGTTATCTTTGATCTCCGAGATTATCTTCTTCAAGATTTCTTTTTCCATCCACTTTTACTCTTTCTTTTACCATCACTTTCTCTGTAAGCTTTCTTTTTCTTCCCATTCCTTTGATTTCTTTCTTTTCTATAATCATGATGTGCATCATTTATGGGTATTCTTTAGATGAATTTAGGAGGGAAAAAATATCATTGATTGGGTAGAATTAGAAATGCCTATTGACATTTTATCATTGCAAGAGGGTTATTGGATCCCTTCGCTGGTTATAGCTGAGTGTAGTATTACCTTTACCCCCAATCAATTTTTCCTAGAGTTTTGTTAATATTTTGACGTTGTCCCTACTAGAGTAGCCCCCAATACATGGAGAATAGTAAATGGGATTCATAGGCTTAACCTGATATACAGAACGCACATTGGCATTCCTGAGTTGATGTTCTGCTATAAGTGGGTCACTAGTGACAACACCTACTATTTGAAGACTAGGTTTGCCAATAGAGATTTATTAGTCAACTTACCAGATTCTAATAAGGACTATTTTGATTATGGGGTAATAGCGAAGAACTAGCAACATGTTCCTCTTTAAAGAGGAGAAGTGTATAATAGGACTAGGAGTCCTTAAGAAGGACAAGACATAGGTTGTAGAACTTTTTATTTTCCTTTTTACTGATTAACTGTCTAATGATATGTCAATAAACCTTCTTATCTTCTTTTTATGTAGTTGAGAGCAAGAAAAAGTGTCCAAAAGAAGGGGACATCAATCTTCAAGAGCTTAAATATTTATGGTGCATTCATCAGAGAATTGGTGAGGAGTACCCTAGAGCAGCCTCCTACCTATTATATTACAAAAGCTCTATTACATTTTTTATTGTCCGTCTTATTATTGCCCTCCCCCATTTGCAATTAATATTGAGGGATACCCTATGTTTACTTCCTCGTATACTGAATCCACATGTGTTGAGGTTATTCCTAGAGGAACTTCTTCTTCATTTGAATCTTTAAATATTTCTGAAATTCTAATTTCTCCCTTTTCTGCTACTGTAGATATGACGAAGAGGAAAACACCCAACTTGATGGGTAGTCCCCTATCCCCAACTCCCAAGTCTGCGGATGGCAGTAAAAAATCCAAGTCCAGTAATAAAAGGCCTACTGGTATTGATGAGGCTCAAGCCGAGGAGAGTCGGATCAAGAAAATTAAGAGAAGTTTACCTGATCCTTCAAATAGGTTAAGCAAACATAAGTTGAGCAGCAAATTATAGATGTCAGGAAAACTACCATCCAATAAGAGTTGGTGAAGGAAATCCAGGGCGACTTAGACATTGGGTCGACTTGAGTTGTTTTTAACCCTGGTTTGGCCAGGGGTTTAATCAAATCAGGGACTCTTCCTACCGATTGAGCTGCATCAGGCCCCTTGATGAGGTCTCGTCTGATTGAGAGGGCTTGCCATAGTTTGGCATTGGTAAATTCTTACTGCTTATTGGTTTGAATCCTTATAATGATAATACAATGATGATTTATGTTAACATTGGAGAATAATAGTCAACTGCATTCTTTTAGAGAAGTTAAAGAGGCCTTTTTATGTCCGAGAAACTCCTTGGAGGAAGCTCATTGAGCTATGGAGGCGAAGCAAAAATCCTGGGAAGAGGAGATGAAGAAAGATAACGATAGGGCTATTAATGATAAAGGCCTGTTGAAGACTACAAAAGATAGGGAGACATTTGCTGAAGCTAGGGCCACGGTGGTTGAGGACAAGCTTGATGATATCTTTGCCCAAGCCAAAACTATAGAGGCCAAGGTGACCACCTTGTCAGCTAATGTGATTGACTTGAAGGAAAAGAGAAAAGTTTCTTTTGATAAAGGCTGGGAGAAAGCAATTATTTCCGCCTCTGATCAGATTGAATATGCTAAAATATTATCCTTCAAGGAAGCCTGGACTGGAGCTTTGAAGGAGGTCGACATAGAGGAAAAATCTAAACTTTTTTCAGACATGATCCTAGAACTCCCCCAACTTAAATGAGGATTTTTATGATGAATAAGGATCAGGAGAGACTTCCTCCACGCCTTCTGAACCTACCAGCCAACCTAGCAGTTGATGGCCAAGCCCAGGCTAAGGACGAGGAGAATATCTAACCAATATGATTTTGTGTGTTTTTGTTTCTTTTTCTTACCTTTGGTGTAATAACTTTTGTAATCATGAATTGCTTATCAATGAAAGAACAAGCTTTTGTCTTTATTCTGTGATGCTTTAAATTTTTAGATAAAAAACATTATTTGTTCATGTATGATGTCTGGGATTGTTCTGCAAACTCATGCCATTCTTTATGATTCTGTAGTTTGATGCAATAAAGAAAAGTATAGTAGCTACTGAATCTGATCTACTCAGAAGAAGTAAGAATCTCCTTGAAGCTGGTCACATTCCTGGGCTACTCAGCCCTGACGCATCATACCAAGTCAAGGAGTCTTATATTCATCTTCATTGCTTATGGGATAGGGCTGTACCCTACAATGCTTCTTATTACAAAATTATAGAGCAACTTTAAGAGGATCACAATCAGTCCAAAGCTTTTATGCACGTTGATTATTAAGCTAAGCATAAAGCTTTAAGCGAAGGATGGGGTTTTGAGAAAAAGCTATAAGATATCACTTATGCTATGCTGGAGAAAGAGAATAATGCTTCGAGAAATGAGTCTGGTAGCTTAAAGAAATCGTCTAGCATTGGCCCTGATAAAGGTGCCTCTTTCCTAAAAATTGAGAATGTAAGGTTGGTGGAAGAAAATGAAGTATTGCAGAAAACTAAACCTAGAAAAACTTCCAAATAAAGGGTGGTTGTTCGATCATCTACTGATGAAGAAAGAACTGGGAAACTCTGGACGATCAAGATGCCCAGTTAAAATCAAAGAGTACTGCCATTGGAAATCTATCTATACATATGGAAGCTAAGGATAAAACGATTGCTGACTAATCTTCCCAGTTAAAAGTCAAGAATTATGTTCTTAAGAAACTCCAACATCAGGTAGAAAGATTGACTTTTCAATTTCATAACCAACCCAGGGAGATTTGCATGGAAGGATTCAATAAAGATTTAAGCCATGTGGATGACCATCTTGCACAAAGTCATTGTGAGGGCTATAGATGAGGATGGACCAACTTTCTTACCTTACTAAAATATGATCAAAACAGTGAGTTATATTATTGGAATGATCCTGGTTTGTTGGATTGTGAAAACCCTCAATTTAAGTTGGACATAGAATGGATCCTTCCTAATTCCATTCCCCAATATTTAATCACCAAATATCTAGGAGACTATTGTCTTTATGATGTGCATGAGATAATCCATCCTCCTCACTTGATCAATAAAACAAGCATTAGCAATTGGCGCATGTTGAGAGATTTTAATTACATAAATTCCCCCTATACCCTGAGTGATCCCCCCGCTGGGATGGAGAGAGTACAACATACATCTTCTGAAATGACCAAAGCATAAGGGAAATGCCCAGTTGAATAATTTTGTTTTTCGTACTTACTCTATCTTTATTGTAGTACCTTAGTATTTGAATAAAGGTATATGTACTTGTTGTTAACCTACGATTAGTTAATCAGTTGGTCGACTAAGTAATCTGCTTGTTTGGATGATGAGTCATTAAAATGTGATTGTAGGGACTTAGATTCTACTAATGCACTTAGATAGTTTATTAATCCAAGTTTTAGCATTAATTATCAGTGGCGACTAAACATATGAGGAATATATGTATGTATTCATATGTTTAGGAATGTATACATGTATTCCTGTATTTAACTCAGTCAGATAAAACTTCTTGTGTGTATACATGAGATTTTATAGGCTTTTTATTCTTGACTTGTCAAAGACAAAGTCATACATGAAGTAGTTCTCATCGGTGACCAAGTGTGTTAGGAATATATATATGTATTCCTATGTTTAAATTGGTCGAGTAAAGCTTCTCGTGTTGATACATGAGACTTTACTGACTTCTTATTCCTGACTTATTGATACGAAGTCATACATGAAGCAATAATTTGGTTGGGTAAAACTCAACTGCTTGGTAAGTTCTTGGTGCATCTCGAACTGCTTGTTAAGCTATTGGTGCATCTCGAATTTTATAAGTTCAACCTCATTAAGCAGTTGATTCATGTAGTTGTTGCCGTCTGTTGATCGACAAGGGCTGAAGACCAAGAGACATTGTTTGAGTATTATTCTGCTGATGTACATCGCCGTACTTCGAAAAAAATCAAAAAAATTAAAGTGTAAGAAAACTAAAATCAAAATATTTTATTGAACTTAAAATAAAGTTTTATTGAATATTGAGTAAAAAGAAACAAAAATGCCTTCACTGATAGAATTATCGGAGGTGTTCGGCATTCCAAGGGTTCTTGAATTCTTCCCCATCAACTGTCTCTAGTAAAAAAGTTCTTGGTCGGATTACTGCTGAAATGCGATATGGACCATGACAGTTTGCCTCAAGCTTGTTTTGTTTCTGGATAACCTATTTGAGAATGTAATCTCCTTCTTTCAAGTTTCTCGATTTGAAATGAGTAGTCATTTGTTGATAGGCAGCCGCTCTGAGGGAGACATCTTCTCGGACTTCTTCCACCATGTCCAAATGTAATCATCTTATTAGATCACTTTTGGGAGAATCGAAGTTTAACACTCAATGAGTTGGTAGAACTATCATAAATGGTACCATGTACTCCATCCCAAATGCAAGCACATAAGGTTTTTATTCTGTCGCTGTTCTCGACGTGGTTTTATAAGCCTAAAGAATAGATTGCAATTAATTAATATAGTTACCCTTTGTAGCATAAAGTCTCTTCTTCATTCCAATGAGTAAGTTTCTGTTTTCACTTCTATTTTATCGTTGATTTGTGGATGCCTTGGGGCAGAGTGAAGGTTTTAGATCTTGGATTGAACACAGTATACTTCAAATTCATCATTATCGAATTGGGTGCCATGGTCAGTAATGTAGGCATAAGGCATGCCATACCTGCATATGATATTTTTCCATATGAATTGATATGCCTTCTCGTAGGGCATCTCTATTAATAGCTATGCTTCCACCCACTTCATGAATTAAATAATAACTACCACTAAGTATTTGAACCTGCCTTTGGTGGTCGGTAATGGGTCAACCAAGTCAATTCCCCAAATGGAGAATGGCCAAGGTGAAGTGATCGGTGTTAAAGTAGCGCATGGTGCTCTATAAACTGTAGCAAATCTCTGGAACTTATTGTATTTTCTTGCGAATAACCTATAATATTCCTTCATAGTTTGCCAGTAATTCCCCTGTGTGGTAATTCTCTAGACTAATGACCAACCAGCTGAATGAGCTCCACAAGAACCTTAGTGTACCTTCTTGATTAAGTCATTCCAATGGATGGACACAGCATAGTAAGGAAACAGTGTATCCCCTTTTGTATAGTACTCCCCTTTCTAACACATATCTAGCTGCTTTGTACCAAAGCCTTCTTGCGTCTTTTGGATCAGTTGACAAGGTTTCTTTTTGATGTAAGCACTAATCGGATCCATCCAAGATGGTCAAAAATATATAACAATGAAACTGATAATTAGATACTCATTTATGCTCCTAGTTACTAAGATCTCTACTGGAATGCTTCTCCCGAGTTCTATTCTTATTGCTGAAGCCAACCGAGCAAATGCATCAGCTCAGGCATTTTTCATCCTTAGTATTCTGATTCTCTATACAATTGGAAATTTGGAAATAACTTCCCTTACCTTAGCCAAATATCTCACCATTAAATCCCCTTTGACTCCATATATCTGAAGCATTTGGTTGACAATTAACTGGGAATCACTGTGTGCCACTATTGGCTCGACACCTAATGATTGGGATAACTTAAGGCCGATGATTAAAGCCTCATATTCTTCTTCATTATTTGAAGCTTGGAATTAAAAATTGAGGGCATATTCCACATCGATATTGCCAGGAGTGTTAAGTATGATATTAGCTCCACTACCGGCTGCACATGAAGATCCATCCACATATAAGTTCCGTAATGGAATTTCACTGCTAAAGCTTTTGGTAGATAAAATTCAATGGAGGAATATCTTCTTACTTTCTTCCGCATACTTTTGGGCCATTTCTTGAGCAATGGATGATTCTAGTTGATCGACTATGACTTTGGCTTACTTTTGAGTTGAGCTCTCTTCCAGAGAGGTCTGGTTGGAAGGAAAGTTTGATTGGTTGGTAACCTCTAGATATGCAGATTCTGTAATAAATCTGCAAAATCTTGTGCTTTTAATGATGATCTTGGCTCATAGATGATGTCGTATTCTCCCTGCTCTATTGCTTAATACATCAACCTGCCTGACTTTTCTGGTTTGTGAAGTGCTTGTCTAAGATGTAGATCAGTGTATACTACTATGGTGTCGCTTGAAAATAAGGCTTCAAGAGCAAAAGCCAGTTTTTCCAAGCGTGGATACCTACCCTAAATGCCTTACTGGTGTAGTACACTGATTTTTTGGATTCCACTCTCCAACCAAACTAATGCCGAGCGAACTACGAATTAAAAAATAACTAAATACAAGTATTAATTTTCTCCTAAAGTTGGTTGGGATAATAATGGCGGAGACCCCAAATACTTCTTCAACTCTTGAAATTCTTCTTCACACTCCTCATTCCACTCGAAGGTCTTTTTAATCACCTTACCACCTGTTCGTTGCTCGAGAAACAAATCGGTTAAGGGAGGATACTCTACCGATAATATTTTGAACGTCTTTTTTGCAAGTTGGTGATTGCATTTCAATCAGAGATTTGATTTTGGTAGGATTAACTTCAATTCCTCTCTAGTTTACTATAAAGACCGTGGGTACCTCGATTTTTCATCATGGGCCCAGACGACTAGCCCAGTAACAACGACCCAAAGTCTGGGAGTCCAACCAATTCAGTTACGACTCAGTAAAGCCCCTAAAATCTCGGATACATATATTCTGGGAGTTTTGGACTAACGTGGGGGATTCCAACACCCCCACTCCCCAAGAACGAACGTGTATATAACAAACCCTAAGCCTGGGGCAAAAGGCACGCATTATATTTCCTGTAAAACACTCCCCAGAGTATAGAGAAAAAATATTAAGAGCAACACCGTGGACGTAGGCATTCTTGCTGAACCAGTAAATATTGTGTCGTGTGATTGGAATTATTTACATTCTTTATTTGCTTGGGTGATTGACTTTTCTTATTAATTTGTGTTGAACTTAATTGTCACCACAATTGGCACCGTCTGTGGGAAACGTTTGTCTTCCTTTAAGAAAGCCCTCATCAACAAAGAATTTGGAATGTTTGGTCACAGTAGCAATGCCCCTCAAGCAGGGGATATCCAAGAACAACCTGCCCCTCACAGGATCAGATCTGAAGTTTGACGTTCAGATCAAAGAGCTTGCCCAGAATGGCAAGCCTCAGAAAAAAGTTAGGGACCAGCGAGGTCCACACAAATCTCCAGGTTGATCGATGCCTATGAGGCAAGGCTCCAAGAGCAAGGAGAGGCCGCTCGCAAGCAAGAGGCTGAGAATGCTCGCCTCAAAAGGATATTGGAGAGGATGGAGAAAGAACTCCATTGCAGCACTAGGCGAAGTCCATACCACACTCCTAACACTCAGGCGAGCAAGTCTCGCAGCCGAGGAAGGAGCCCTATACGTGGATCCCAAAGAAGTGAGAAGAACAAGTCGGATGATGACTTTCTTGAGCAACAGCGACTAGTTCGCCGGTACAGGAGCCCATCTTGAGGTGATGAGGGTATACGAAATTTGATCCGAAGAGAAATGCACCAGCACCCAGCACATCGGGGTGCCAGATCGACCAAAGAGCTTGCTCGACGAGCTCTCAAGACCCAGATAAAATCCCCTTTCTCAAGGGAGATAGAAGAATAAGAGGCCTCTAAGAAGTTCACAATTTCGAGATTCAAGATCTATAACGGAAAAACTGACCCTATCGATCACCGTAGGTAGTGCAGGCAAGCCATGACTCTCTGGAACCACAAGGATGCACTGATGTGCCAAATTTTTCCCTCGAGTCTGCATGATGTGGCCCAGAAGTGGTTCGAGAGACTCCCTCACAGGTCCATTAGGAGCTTTGAGTCCCTGGACGAGCAGTTCATGACTCGCTTCATTACCAACAGCTCTCATCTAAAGAGGATGGATGCTTTGCTAACAATGAAGAAGACGCCTTAGGAGAGCCTTCGAGAATACGGAAAAAGGTACTGGGAGTTATTCAATGAGGTCGAGGACTGCTCGAAACAAGTAGCAGTGACCTCTTTTAAGATTGGCCTACCCAGATCTTGCCTTCAGCACCAATCCCTGACAAAGAAGGAGGCCATAACCATCGATGACTTGATGGCTCGCATCGAGAAGTACGCCAAAGTTGAGGATGTTACTCGTATTAGTGCAGGAGAGAATGGTCGGGGTAAGTTCGATGCCAAGGGCAATGATAAGGCCGAAAACCAGAATAAAGGAGGCAATAACGATGTCTCGAAAGAATTTTAGGCAGTAAACACTGTCTTCAAAGAACCAATCTATAAGATCCTATCGAAGATAAAAGACGAGCCATTTGTTAAGTGGCCCAGAAAGATGGGGGTGATCCCTTAAAGAGAAATAACGCGATGAGATGCGCTTTTCATAAGGATGGAGGACATAAGACTGAGCACTATAAGGCTCTTAAGTCTCACCTTGAAGAATTATCCCAGACCGAGCACCTGAACGAGTTTGTGGAGAAGAAGGCAGAGAAGGTTGCTGCCAATGGAGACACAAGGCCCGATAATATACTTGAGGACGATGCTGGCCATGAATTTGCAGTAATTTATGGGGCATCTGATATGAAGCAGATTCAAGGGAATTCAGCTCGGATGGAAGTAAAAAAGCTTACAGCAGTATTGCAATCTTTTCAGATCGATCCAGCAAAGACACAGTCAGGAAAGCATCGACGAGCAGATGATGTCGACTATAGCAAACACATTGTGTTCATAGATGAAGATATAGTGGGGGTAAGAACCCCACATCATGACACCTTGATCATTACGCTCAGGATAGCTAACTATGATGTCAAAAAGTTGCTCGTCGACCAGGGAAGCTCATACTAGGTAATGTATCTCGACCTATTTAGAAAATGGAAGTTAAGTGTTGCTGACTTGAAGGAAGCCACTGTCCCTTTAGTTGTCTTCGCTGGAAAAGTAACTATTCCATTTGGAAAGATCGTGCTGCCGATGAGGCCAGGAAGTGTCTCCAATATGATCGAGTTTTTGGTACTCGATATTGGCTCGCCATACCAATCTATCCTCGGCAGAGGGTGGCTACATGCAATGAAGGTAGTCCCCTC
Source organism: Sambucus nigra (assembly GCA_949130495.1). NCBI lineage: Eukaryota > Viridiplantae > Streptophyta > Magnoliopsida > Dipsacales > Adoxaceae > Sambucus > Sambucus nigra. The sequence continues at coordinate 36,027,809 of OX422224.1, read as the reverse complement.
GACCTACCATTAGAAACTCAAGTACGTGACTGAGTGAGGAGTGATGGAGATCCACGGAGATCAAACGATGGCAAGAAGGTGCTTTATAGCAGCCATCCGCTCGAAACTAGAGAAGAAGGTCGAGAAGGCCAAAGAGAAGATCGAGGAGTCAGAAGGTTTGATACCTTCAAAATAGTAGTTAAAGTATGGAAGACCTGGAGTGGAGGAGATCAGGCTCCTCCCCTCTGAGTGGGTCATTGAAAACCTGGAAGAAGTCACAACCGGTGGTAATAAAAAAGACAGGAGTTTATTGATTGGGACATCTCTCACAGATAAAGAAAAGAAAGAATTGACGATGCTACTAAGGAGAAACCTAGATGTTTTCGCGTGGGAACCATACAAGCTGCTTGGAATTGATCCCAGTGTGGTTTGTCATCGGTTGCATGTTGACCCCACTTTTAGGCCTATCGCGCAGAAAGCACGACGAACTGCGCCAGAGAAGGCCAAGGCTGTAGAGAAGGAAGTAGAGAAGATGCTGGATGAAGGATCCATATGGGAAGTTAAATTCCCCAGTAGTGGTTCCAAAAAATAATGGAAAATGGAGAGTATGTATCGATTTCACTGACTTTAACAGGGCATGCCCTAAGGACAGTTTCCCTCTCTCAAAGATCGACCAATTGGTGGACGCTACAATAGCTCACGAGAGAATGAGTTTTCTAGACACATATTTTGGGTATCACCAGATTCCTCTATATGCACCAGACCAAGACAAGACCGCATTCATTACCACCGTCGGATTATACTATTATAAAGTAATGCCCTTTGGGCTCAAGAATGCAGGAGCAACTTACCCGTGGCTGGTCACCAAGATGTTTAAGGACCAAATAGGAGATACCATGGAAGTCTATATTGATAACATACTCATCAAGAGCAAGTGCAAAGAGGACCATCTCTCACACCTATCAAGGACCTTCGAAATCCTTAGGAAATACCGAATGAAACTCAACGCAAGCAAGTGTTCTTTTGGTGTCCAGTTAGGAAAATTTCTCGGGTACTTGGTTAGCGAGAGAGGCATTGAAGCCAACTCGGACTAGATTGATGCGATCAACAAGGTACAACCTCCATACACGATACGAGACATAAAGAAGCTCACGGGCATGCTTGCTACCTTGAATCGATTCATCTCAAAGTCCTCCAAAAAATGACAGCCATTTTCCAGCTTCTGAAAAGGAGCAAAATAGTGGAGTGGAACCAAAATTGCTCGAGAGCATTGAAAGAACTCAAAGCTTACCTCAGCACACCACCCTTGCTCGTAATACCTCAAGAGAGTGATTCCTTGTACTTATACCTTGATGTCTCTGGCCATGCCATCAGTTTTGCACTGGAATGCGAAAAAAAAGAATCCAACACCCAGTCTACTACGCGAGCAAGACCTTATTGGACGCCGAATAACGGTACCTACCACTGGAAAAGCTCGCCTTTGCCCTAGTGATAGCCTCGAGGAAGATGAAGCACTACTTCGAAGCTCACATTATCATCCTCCTTACATCACACCCCCTTAAAGCAGTCCTACGAAAAGTGGATATGTCTAGCAGACTATCCAAATGGTCAGTCGAGATTAGACGATTTGACATCTAATTTCAACCAAGGAATGCAATCAAGGGGAAGGTCCTCGCCGACTTCATCGCGGAATTCACAGGCGAGTAGCCTCGCGACCAACTTCAACCCACTGATACGAGATAAAATCACTCAACAGGAGGAGTTTGGCGACTATTTGTTGATGGAGCCTCCAAATCAAAGGGGGCAGGAGTAGGCATTGTGCTCATTACTCCAGAAGATACAATCCTTGAGCAGGAATCAGTCTTGGATTTGAAGACTCCAACAATGAGGTAGAATATGAGGCTTTAATAGCAGGCCTGCATAAGGCACATGCGTTAGGAGCAAAGCAGCTACAGGTGTTAGGTGACTCACAATTGGTCTCCAATCAGATAAGTGGGGATTTAAACATAAGAGACGAAAGAATGGCAGCCTACCTCACCCTGGTAAAGAAGTTAATGTCCAACTTTGAGGAAGTCAGTGTCCAACAGTTTCCCTGAGGACAGAACAACCATGCCGATTCCCTAGGAACCCTAAGTTCAGCAATCGACTCCGACCTAAAGAGAATAATCCCTATCGACTTCCTCGCAAAGCCAAGCCTCAACCAGTGCGACGAGCTTCCAGACATGGGACAGATTCTCTAGATTGAATCAGCACCCATTTGGATGCACCCCCTGAGGGACTATTTGAAGGATGGTGCACTTACAGATGATAAGAAGGCCGCTCATCAGATAAGAGTAAAAGCTTCACGTTTTCACTTATATCCTGAGGGAAAACTGTATAAGAGATCATTCATCGACCCTTACCTTCAATGTGTTCACCCAAAGGATGTTGATCAAGTTCTACGTGAGATTCATGATGGAATCTATGGGAGCCATATCGGAGGCAGATCGCTAGCTTTCCGAGCGATGAAGGAAGGCTACTGGTGACCTTACATACAAAGAGACTCTGGGGTATATGCTCGTAAGTGCGAGAATTGTCAAGTACATGCTCCTATGGTCCACCAACCTGCCAGTGTCTTAAGATCCCTCACCAGCCCTTAGCCTTTCGCCCAATGGGGAATGGACATCGTAGGCCCTCTTCTTACCGCTATCGGTAATCGTAAGTATCTATTGGTTACGACAGACTACTTCACCAAGTGGATAATGGCAGAGCCGCTGGCGAACATCAGAGATGAAAATATGATGAAATTCATATAAAAAACATAATTACCTACTTTGGAATCCCCAGAACCATCATCACTGACAACGGAACGCAGTTCGAAAGCTTCTACAGCGAACACGGGATCAGACACCATTTCAGCTCGATAGCCTACCCCCAGAGCAACGGTCAAGACGAAGCTTACAACAAAACAGTGATCAATGGGTTGAGAAAACGATTAGGGCGAACCAAGGGCGCATGGGTGAGCGAGCTACCATATATTCTATGGGCCTACCGCACTACCCCACGACGAGCAACTGGGAAAACCCCATTCTCAGTAACGTATGGAATGAAAGCAATCATCCCTTTGGAAGCTAGTCTACCAACCATGAGATCCACCCTGGTCGACCAGGGCCAGAATGATGCAGCATTACTCGCTGAACTTGACCTAGCTGACGAACGCAGAGAGCTAGCCCTAATAAAATTAGCGAGCTATCAGCAACAGCTCGCGAAGCACTATAACAAGAAGGCAATCCAAGGGAATTCCAGGTTGGAGACTACATCCTAAGGAAAGTCCTGGGCAGCATAGTAAAGCCATCAGATGTCAAGCTAGGTCTAAATTGGGAAGGACCATTCAAGGTAACAAGAGATGATCTATAAGGAGCTTATCACTTAGAAACGCTGGAGGGCATAGAGATACCCCGAGCTTAGAAAGCAGCCAACCTGAAAAAAATTCTATTTCTAATTTATCTTCATTTATCTTTTATTATATTATTTGAATTGACAACTCATTTTTTATTTGTTCCTGATTAATAAAAGATTGTTTGACAATGGCATTTTATGAAGTGTTAATTCTTTATTAGAAATTTTATAACTTGTACATCTTTTCCAAGCGACAGGCACCTTACTTAAGGTAAAAAAACAGGGTGTCATGCTCCTCGTGTTTTCGTTATGAAATACGAACAACCTCCTAGCATTGCCCCGACAATATATGAAGCCCTACAGGGGACCCTTAGGCAGTTTGACCAAAATCGAATTGGTCACCAAATAATGTTTGGTCCAGAAAACCTGATCGAATAAAATATCCAACACCAGGTGTGTTCTCGCCATTACCACACTTAGGCCTAAGGTAGTGTGACGACATGACCTAAAAGGTAAAGTGGGGCAGAATGGTATCCTAAAAGTATACTGGACTGGGAGGACACTCACACAACAAAAAAACTCTACCCACATCAAATCTAGTCGGCTACGAACAACCCAAGATGATTAAAAATTAATGAAGTAAAAAACACACAACACATGTTTAGTCGGCGAATCGCCCAAAACATAAATATTTCATTACTTCATTATATTTACAAAAGAGTTACATTAAAATCCTAATGAGGATGAGGCCTCTGAGCAAGATAATAAACCACTTGCACTCTTCGGCCGTCATCTGGATGAAGAGCTAAGTCTTGCTCAACTTCATTGGCGTCTGGCTCCAACAGCGGCCTTGGGATAACATCTATGGGGACCCACTGGTCATCCCTACTAAAAGGATTAGGCATCAGGGCTGAAGGAGAGATCTCATGACAATACCAGAGCATAGAGTTCCTGGGGACCTTCAGCTCCATGAGAGCGCTCAACCATCCTCTAATGAAGGATATCTCCTCGACCTCTGCTAACCTCGTCGGAGTATCTGTCCAACCCTTGTTATAACCATCAACCCACACTCCCTGAGGTCTTTTCTTGAACAGATGCCTCAGCAACATGACATCTCTTTGTAATCCAGTAGATATCATGTAAGCTCGACGAAAATCTGCTCGGAGCTCGTCAGCCTCCCTAGCTGCACCCCCATCACCTGCACCAGCTCGCAGACCAGTCGATGAAGAAGAAACCCTTAAAACTTAGGGTCTGACGCTTGGTGTGTGCTCCCTGAGTTACAACACTTCCCTCCTCAGAGTCTCATTCTCCTATTGAATAACTTCTCCAACTTGATTAATCTCAAAGGCATCAAGAAGTCTAGCTCTTAGAGTGTTCACTTCTTCTTGGACAGAGGCACCAACCTCTTCCATATCCTGAAGTCTGTCTTTCAGTTTGGCGATGAGCTCAGACTGGTCCTTCAAGCTCTTATTCCTCGATCGCAGAGACTTATAAATCCTTACGAAGTCTTGGAGAATTTGATCGCTCACACTAGGTCCAAGAATCATTCCCAGTTGAGAGGTGGCAGGTATATATTCATCTATATCAATCAACTACAAGCCATAAAGAGCATTAAAAAATAAAAGAATCAGTATGCAGAAGGGAAAGTGTTTTCATTTTATTCGAATATAGAGGTCCAAGTACATCGGTTATAAAAAAGAACAGTATAAACAAAGAAAAAATACAAGAGAAGTCCCCAGAATAGGCTAGATAGCAACCTCAATTGGCTCTGAGGTCGTCAATTACTTTCCCTTGTCGCCAGCAGTAGGGACACCTCCCTCAGATGAAGCAACTTCTGTTCCCTGAGCAGGAGGAGCACCAACAGGAACAGTCTGAGAGGCAGGGACTACACCTTCAATGGTCGAGACAGTCACGTCATCCACAACAGGCTTCGGTCGTGGATCATGCTCATCGAATAAGGGTGAATCAATATCCACCCCAGTAGCCATAAGAGCCTTTTTCCATCCCTTCTTGAAGTTCAGTCCTCTAATGTAGCCAATTTGAACGTCAGCATCCTCGTACGCGGTCGCCCATGATGATACGAGAAATCATCCACTTGTCGTTCTCGCATCAGCAAATCATGTGTGAAGTGTGTAATAATCAACTAAAGCAAGTAAATAGAGAGAAGACAAGATATAGAGTGGTTCAGCCCCTAAAATAGGCCTACATCCACTGTGTTGCTCCGTTCTCATTATATGCATTGCATGGTACAGTGTAATCGTCCCTAAAGTGGCATATAAATATGAGAATAAAGGAGAGTACATGGCAGTACTGAGGATTCCAGAGTGCTGGATAGGTGGCTGCGATGTGGATGCGTGGCCTCCAAGTTGTGTGTTGAGATTGTGTAGTGAGAATCTGTATTGTAGAGCCTGCCTTGGGCGTATGTGGAATCCTTCCCCTTTTCCAGGTATGGTCCTCTATTTATTAGTAAGTGAGTTAAGTCATGTGCCCACAGCACGTGACATGTACCAAGTCTGCAGTCATTGTGGATAAGGGTGCGCAGCCCGCAGAGTAAGCAACGCTGAGTAGTAGTACCGCGCGCCCTAAGGTGGGGTTTCGCGGCCTCTGATGGAGGGGGCCGCACCCTACGAGAGATCTGGCCGCGCCCTGGCTGTGGTAACTGCCGCGGCCTGTATGGCCTGAACATCCGCGGCTTCGGAAGAGTACCATCTCGGCAGGGTGCTATATTTTGTATTATCAATAAGCCCCCAAGCCGTTGTGCCAAGGGAGATATATTGGGATTGCGGCTTAGTAGCCTAGGAACCGCGGTGCTTCCAAAGCGACGATTCGTCTTTCGCGCTCCCTTATATAAATTGTTTCTGGCCGTGGACTTCATTACATTTCCAAAACTTTTGAGAGAAAATCGAGAGCGAACTTCTGCACAATCCTTCTTGCATTTTCCGACAGCCTTCCGAGGTGGTTTGAAGCTGCGTGTGGTGTTTCCAAGGTGGTGTGAGGCTGAACATCGCAGATTCTTCTCATTTCCAGGTAATCTTTCGATCTATAGGCTTCGTAGTTTTCATTTCTTTCCAGTTTTTAATAATCGAACATATGAATCGAATACCAAACCCATCTTTAACCTCCACGAACAAACTCTAGCTGTTTGATAGGAATCTAGGGCTACATTTGTTTGTTTTGCTTTTCCAACATATGCTGCACATGAAACACATAACTGTTCTTGATGTTCATAATCGAACACTCCATATTCTGTGGGTTTGATCTGAGAAATTATGGGATGTAGGAAATCATGTGTTTAGGATTGAGGCCGCGGCATGGTTTGATTTCAATGATTATTTACAATTCTGCGTCTCCGTGCTAATTGGCCGCGGTCCCTTAAACTAACATCCGCGGCATCAAATCACCACCCCATAGTCCAGGAATAGCCTTAGAACCGTAGTTGATGCTTACTGTACTAAAAATTTAGGAAATGCCATGTCTAGGAATGCCTTAAAGCAATTTTGTATTATTACCGCGGCATCCTAAATTCTTCTGATACGGATGCGGCTGCGGCTTGTTTGGACAGATGCCAAAATACATTTTTAACTCAAAAATACCCTGCCGCGGCTTCTTAAAGTCTGACAAATCATACTGGCTGCGGCGCCTAACTGCGAACTCTGCCTTTCAGGTACTGCTGCAGCCATATGAGCTTTGACCCCGACGAGTTCCTGAGAGGCTTTTGGGCAAAGCACTTTGGGACCTCTCCCCCCAAGCTTACTTCTGTGCCCCCTCTAAGATCAGTAGGGCCTTGCAAACTCAAGGATTGCCCAAACTGCGTAATTCTTGACTCAAACTCCGCGGGCTCCGCGTCTGGAAAGAATTGTCAATCGTCGATGGAAGAAGCCAACTCAAGTACTCACCCCACGGCTGAAGGAGATAGTACCGCGGCCGCTAGAAACAAGACAGGAGGTACATCAGGGAGGGGTGAGAGACCCTTGGCCGCGCTTGATATCCGCAGCTCAATGACCCAAGATTGGGTTGAGCAGGTGGCTGAGGCCTTTGAGTTTCCAGAAAATTTGATGTGTTCATCCCCTGCCGCGAACCAAAGACCGTGCACTGTTCTATCCGACGACGGAATTTGCTTCCCCCTGCACGCGTTCATTTACGGGTTGCGGCTACCTGTCCCTGTTCCTATCCGTCGACTTTTTCAGGCGATGAACTTGGCCCCCGCACAGTTGGACCCTAACGGATGGAGAGCCATTCTCGCTGCAGTTGTCCTTTGGCAGCAGCAGTTCAAAAAGGACATCACTCCCGCGGAGTTCTTTCACTTCTATCGTCCAAAGGAGAACTCGGTGAAGTTCGCGGGCTACTATTATTTTTCTAGCCGCGGCAGGGATGAGACCCTTTATTCTGGGAGGCCGACAAGTGTGAAAAATTGGAAGGGAAAATATTTCTACATCTCTGGTGAAGGCTGGGAGATGCACCCTGAGGAGAATGAAAGAGAGAGAACATATAAAATTCCGCGGCAGTGGGGGATACCCTCAAAATTAGGTATATGATCATAGCCGCGTCCTTTTTATTTCACGTGTAATTTCCACTAACTTGAATCGTCTTTTCATTCTGCAGCCCTTGACAATCTGCATTTAAACAAGCGGCAGGAGAAAAGAGTTGCCGAGGCTGCGGAAGTTCCTGCTGAACACAAGAAGTTCAGCATACTTGTAACGTCGGCAACCATATTCGCGGTGGGATTTTTCCCAAACAAATCCATTCCTCAACAAATGGGCGCGGAAGGTAAACCACTGTTTATTCTATGGCCGTTTCTGTCCTTGAACTCATGTTATTCTTTTTCAGGTGAAGAGGTTGACAGGGACCTGCTAGCAGCGCAGCTGGCAGAGATGGATGAGGACGCGGTCGTCCTGAATAATACCGCGCGGAGCAGAAAAAGGAAGAGGTCTAAGGCTAAGGGACCTGCCGCGGCTCCCTCCGAAGAAAATAATGCTGCCCAATCCGCGGTCACTGCCAATAAGGTGACTGCTCCTGCCGCAGAGCAGGTGGTTAATGACGGCCTTCTGCATGACAAATTTTATGATGACATAGGGGAAAACCTGGACGCGGTGGGCTTGATGTCAACCGATGTGCCCCTTCATTCATCATCTCCTCCATCGCCAGCTGTTGTGGGGGTTAACGCTAACTTGCCGCCCCCACAATTCCGCGGAGAGTCCGGGCCTGATGGAAGACCAAGACCCCAATTGAGGCAGCCTGACCCCAATTCCTCTTGGGACACTACTGCAAAGGCTGCACGGAGAATGAAGCGAGCACTGGATGCCGCGGACCTAGACAGGCTAGTTGGTGAAGATCATGAAGATCTGGAGGACTGCGGCCTCCACAGCCTTCTGAGGGTACGTACCAGTCGTCATTCTTTCAACTTTTGTACCATATGTATTTTTCATATTTTCTCCTTTATTTTCAGGCCGCGGATGTGATTATTGTTCAGAAGAGGAAGTACGAGGCCTTGTACAGGGTGAAGGAGGACGAGAAGAGTGCCCATGCCGCGGACTTGCAGGCTGCACGGACCTTTTCATTTGAGGCTGGGAAGAGTTCTGCCGCCGCGGCTCTTCAGGCAGTAAAAGTGAACTTGGAGAAGGCAGACAAGGAAAGGGAGGAAGCGGAGAAAAATTTCATACAAGCTGCGGAATCCATAAAAGCCTCCCAGGCTCAGACCGCGGAAGCTGCCCAAGCTGCAGAGATTGCCAATAACAAGCTTATATTTCTTCAAAAGAAATATGATGAGCTGGAGTCCAAGTCTGACCAGGATGCAGCAAACCATGCCGCAGAAATAAAAAGATTGGAGGATGACCATGGTGAATCCCTCCAGCTAGCCATAGATCACGCCGTGGAGTCATTTAAAAGCTCCAAGGACTTCTTTATTGTGAACAACAGGGCCTACCTCCGCGGATACCAGGAGCTGCGGCAGAGATTTGTAAAGAACTTCCCCGAGACCAAGGAGAGGGTCCTGGCCTGGAAGTTAAGCGATGCCGAACATCATGAGTGCATCGCTGAGCTCAAGTCCGCGGCAGAAGAGAGGGCAAGGATGAAGGCGGAGGCCGAAGCAGTGGCTGCGGAAGGAGTGACAGAGTCTGTCGCGGATGGAGAAGATGCTGATGAAGATGATGACGCAGCCTCTTAAATTCAGTCAATTTCTGGAGCTCATCATTAATTCAGGGCTGTGTCCCTTATTTTTGTAATCTGCATTTGTGGCTGCGGCCTCCTTTCTGTAATCTTGAATATTAATATCAAGGCTGCGGCCATATTGACTACTTTGTACATGATTGTTATCTTTCCATTCCTTGCTCTCTTACATTGCCTGATTATATTGAATGATTCATCGTAGCTGCCGCATATTTGAAAACGCATCCGTGTCCAGATAAACATAATATTTTAAGTCCGCGAACAAAGATCGAATTCGTATATTGATTAATTGCCCATTTCCGCGGACATATAGATAGTGCGACGTCTTTTGAAGTAAAGGATTTAGCGGTCACAAGGTAGCTGTGTGCAAGACGCGGCTCTTCATTATGCCATGCCATGTAAATGTCTTCGCCTGGTTGTCGCGGTCCTGATTTCAAGGCTGGGACTTGCTGATTGCATGTGTCTCCATCCGCTTTCGTTGCACCCAGTTGTCTGAACTGTTGGCCTTTTGTTGTCCCATAACCAACATAAATCATGAAGCAAACTCTTCCCTTAGACTTGGTACAATTGATTCTCTTCCAACGTGGCATTCGACATTGTAGCCCTCTCATGCCTCAAGATGTTAGTGTCTCAGCATTTTCACGGGGGGATGCAACACATTTCTGGTTCATCTGAACGATGTGCCTTTGTAGACATATGCTGGTGTTTCCCAATCTTCTCGCGCTGGGTCACGTCACCAAGCACTAACATGTGAGACATTATCAAGCCTCTCCAGGCTGGGCTATGTTATTAAGCCGCCCACAGCTAATATATGAGACACTATCAAGCCTCTCCAGGCTGGGTTATGTTATGAAGCCACCCACAGCTAATGTGTGAGACACTATCAAGCCTCTCCAGGCTGGGCTATGTTATTAAGCCGCCCACGTCTAACATATGAGACACTATCAAGCCTCTCCAGGCTGGGTTACGTTATGAAGCCACCCACAGCTAATGTGTGAGACACTATCAAGCCTCTCCAGGCTGGGCTATGTTATTAAGCCTCCCACGGCTAATATATGAGACACTATCAAGCCTCTCCAGGCTGGGTTACGTTATGAAGCCACCCACAGCTACTGATATACATAAAGTCCTCCTCGGCCAGAGATTATAAGCCTCCCGGCTTGATGACGCGTCCCAAGAGCTGAGAACGGGCATTGTAAGCCCCCGTGGCTAATAAAAGCTCCTTGAATCCTCGGATGCTTTCATGATTATAATCATCATATGATAAGATACAGTCGCACATCGTGAGGGGAACTTTTGAGCTAATTAATCCCTCCATAGGTGCATCCCAAAATAATAATAATCTTCCAAGATAATGTGTTATTCTTCCCTTGGAATCTGTTTAAGACAAAAGGTCTTTTTGTGAGATGACAAATTATGAAAGCGAGAGAGGAATGAGATATGTCAAAATTTGCTAATTCATATATTTATATATGTATGTTTCAGCTAATGACTTTGCTAATAAAACATAAAATCTTGAGTATTCGGACTCTAATGAGCTACATAAAGCATAGACAAAAATAGTTGAATATGAAAAAGGCTAAGGATGAGGTGTGGCATGCAGCCTCTGTCAGGTCCGGCTGAGCCCTTTATGCATTCTTCAGGAATCGATGCAGCATCCCCTGGCCAATTAGCCTTTCGACTTCATCTTTCAGAGCATAGCATTGCTCTGTGTCATGGCCATGGTCCTGATGGAATTTGCACCAGGCAGCCTTGTTCCTCTTGTGGATGGAGCTCTCATCTTTTCTGGCCACCTCAAAAGCTTGTCCTCTTTGATACACTCAAAGATCTCTGCAATTGGGAAAATCAACGGCGTATAGACGCCCGACTTTTTCTCTGATTTCTCTGCTTCCCTTTTCTGCCTTTTGCCAGTTGGTCCTGCGACTTCTTTAACTGCTGCGGCAGGTAACGCTCTTCCCGGACTTGCGTTTGTATTTTGATTGGCCGCGACCTCTAGCATCATCACCCTCTGAGTGAGGTAATTGACCTGGGTCTGAAGTGAAGCATGGCTGTCATAGAGGTGATTAAGGTGATTGTACAGTTGCACAATCTCATCTTTGACTTCTATGCTCTGACTGGATTCTCCCTCCATTTCTTCTTTGTTAATCTTTATAAAGTATATATAATCTGAGAAAAAACTAACTGAAGTGAGTAATCTCAGAAATATTGGAGTAACCAAGTAGGAAATGGGAATGCAGCGTTTTCACTATCACATGGTATTCCTGCCGAGGCCGCGGCCAATAAGGCACATAGGTGCACTGCCGCGGCCTTGTATGATATACACCAAGGTTGAGCTAGAGACCACCTGAGTCCATTCCCTGATGTTTTGAAGCTGCTATAAACCAACTGCACTATAGGAGCTGCGGCAAGAGGGCAGTTAAACTACCAGGCCGCATCCCTTATTGGGCAGGAAGGGGTAATTATCGAAATTGATTTAAAATTGGGATGCAGTGTTTGAACTGCTGCATGATATTCTGACGAGGCCGCGGCCAGTAAGGCACACAAGTGCACAGCCGCAGCCTTTGAATGATATCACCAAGGCTGATCTGAAGGCCACCCGAGTGTTCCTTGATGTTTTGAAGCTTCTGTATTACAACTGACCCAGTAGAGGTTGCGGCATGTAAGGTAGTTGAACTACCACGCCGCGTCCCTACCTAGGCAGTGAAGGCACAATCCCAAAATTGAAGCCCGGGAACTGAGTTTTTCTTCCAAAACCTGTGGAGAGCATGCCTACTAGGGTCTATCCATGAGAGAATAACCTCTCGGTGCACACAATGGTATAATTCTAATGATAAACCCTAGATCATAGGCAAAGAACAAAAAGGGAGTAAATATAACTCTTCCCTAATCACCCACATTTACGGGGCTAAAGCCCATCAAGCCTTTCAGCTTTATCTAGGTGGGGTGATATCACAGGGGTATGTAAAATAGATCTAAGGTCGTGAAATGGAGCCCGAGAGTAGATATGAAGGTAAGAAATTCCGATTTAAGGGTGTAAGTATAGAATAGAGCTCAATAACCAGAATTTACTCATGTGATGATGATCCAGAGGATCCCCATGAATAGAATAAGGTGTTTAAGAACTCGAAACATAGAGAAACAAGATTGAAATATCTCGTTTCCCACAGACGGCGCCAAACTGATGATACGAGAAATCGTCCACTTGTCGTTCTCGCATCAGCAAATCATGTGTGAAGTGTGTAATAATCAACTAAAGCAAGTAAATAGAGAGAAGACAAGATATAGAGTGGTTCAGCCCCTAAAATAGGCCTACATCCACTGTGTTGCTCCGTTCTCATTATATGCGTTGCATGGTACAGTACAATCGTCCCTAAAGTGGCATATAAATATGAGAATAAAGGAGAGTACATGGCAGTACTGAGGATTCCGGAGTGCTGGATAGGTGGCTGCGATGTGGATGCGTGGCCTCCAAGTTGTGTGTTGAGATTGTGTAGTGAGAATCTGTATTGTAGAGCCTGCCTTGGGAGTATGTGGAATCCTTACCCTTTTCCAGGCATGGTCCTCTATTTATTAGTAAGTGAGTTAAGTCACGTGCCCACAGCACGTGACATGTACCAAGTCTGCAGTCATTGTGGATAAGGGTGCGCAGCCCGCAGAGTAAGCAACGCTGAGTAGTAGTACCGCGCGCCCTAAGGTGGGGTTCCGCGGCCTCTGATGGAGGGGGCCGCACCCTACGAGAGATCTGACCGCGCCCTGGCTGTGGTAACTGCCGCAGCCTGTATGGCCTGAACATCCGCGGCTTCGGAAGAGTACTATCTCGGCAGGGTGCTGTATTTTGTATTATCAGCCCACCCAGCATTGTACGAGCTCTCCTTAATGGTGGTTGCCTTGGACTCCACCTTATTCACCTTCTCTGCCAGCACCCTGTTCTCCTCAACCACAACTAGCTTTCTCGTGCAGACCAAGTCGTAGGACTGTCTCAGCTCGTTCAGCTCTTTGTCCGCCGCCTCCCTCACTCCATTGGCTTCAGTGAGGACAAGATTGAAAGACCTTTGAGCATTATTGGCAGTCTTCAAACTGGCCTCTAGATCGACACCCTTCCCCTTCAACTGAATGTTCTGCTTCTCCAAATCAGTATTCCTATTCACCAGCTCATCGCGAGTACGATAGAGCACGACGAATTTGGTCACAAACTTCGAGAAAAGAGAAAAGCATTAAAAGAAAGCATTAAACAGAATATTACAAGTATTGAAAAATAGAAGTAGACTTACCAAGGCTAGCCTCAGACTCTCCTGCAGAGCTAAATGGTCGGTCTCCATTGCCTTTTGTCGATCAGCAGACAAAATTTCTCTCTCGAGCAACGCAGGAGACAACTGGGGAGATATGGCGACAAAGGCCCCCTCGGGCAGTGCGAACATAGGCACCAAAACTTGCCCCGCCTTCATCCTCACCTCCACTCTCCTTCTCTTCTTTTCCTTGTCTTTCTTCTCCCTCTCAGCCCTCCTTCTCTCTTCCACTTTCTTTCTCTCTTCCACCTTCTTCTTCTTCTTCTTCTTCTTCTTCTTCTTCTTCTTCTTCTTCTTCTTCTTCTTCTTCTTCTTCTTCTTCTTCTTCTTCTTCTTCTTCTTCTTCTTCTTCTTCTTCTCTTCTTTCTTCTCTCTCTCTCTCTCTCTCTCTCAACTTCTCTTCCTCCCTCCTCTTCTTTTACTGCTCGTTAGCAGCTGGCTAAGAACCAGTGGAAACTTCCCCACTGCCAGACTTCTGCTTTTTTAACCACCGAGAAAGAAGCACATCGTCATCATCATTGTCCTGAATCAGGTTCTTCTTGGGAGGAACCATGTCTTCATCACTGGAACTGCTCGACTCACTGGAATACTCTCAAGCTTCTAAAACCTCTTCCGAGCTGGAAGATCCTTCACAACTAGATCTCGCATCGCTGGAACCACCTTCAGTACCTCCCCTGTTATCACCTTCGCTATCTTCACCATAGCTTCTTTCTTCCTCGTCCAATGGGATAGGATCTGCAGCAACCTCTTCAGAAATATCTAGATCAGGGATGCTGTTTACAGGTCACGCGATAAAACTAGACCTAATGTTCTTATACTCCAGAAGAAAAGTAGCTGATCAAGGATGTTCACCGTCAGCCAAAGGTTCCCTGATATTCCAAGCTTTGACAACTCAGCATCTCGAACCTCACTAAGGGCAGGTTCCAAGTTCTTTGTCCTCGCTGAAAAGAAAGGAGAAGAATATAAAAAAAATCACACATTGACAAGAGGATCGATGAACAGAACAAAGGCTAAGATTACCTATGTACTCCTCCCCATATATATATATATCATTGACACTAGATATATATATAATAACATAATATAAAGGCAAACCATCACACAATGTATTTACATCACGCTATATAGGTATACATACTCTTTTATGCTCGTATGTAAAAGAAGTGAATTCATTTATAAGTATGTAACTCTCATTATACTAACCGTTGCTCACTCGCACACCTTGCCATTTTATTTCATACCCGACCCCTCACTTGAAACTTATGCATCCCTCACACCTATGGGTATGAAAAGTCTCCCAATTCAATCAACATTAAGGATACCCTCTATATTCGAATGCACATCGATCAACAACAAAAATACCCAAATAGAAACCTCGATGCTAAGAGGATTCCTCACTAAATCGATATGATAACTTAAACTCGTACTCTCTCGAAATGACTCAATACGACCCCAACATATCATCTAATTATCTACAAATTTTTATCTCAGTTCCTTAATGAGAGAGGCACTACACACTCAATTCTATTAAAAAATAAACCTCAAACATCTCCTCACCATCCTAAGGTTATCAATCCCTTGATATAATCACCTAACCCTCTATGATACAATAACTAAGAAGGTCCATAAATATAAACCCAAAAGAAAGAGGGTACAATTTAAATCCCAAACTTGGACAAAAAATTGAGGACTGGTCGACCGACCCCTAACCCCGGTCGACCTAAAAAAGAAGGTAGCAGACTTTTCCCTTGAGGCGCGGTCGATCGGCCCCCTGGCCGCGGTTGATTGGCTATAATAGGTACCTCGGACAACCATTCTTTTAGGATGAAATCTAATTTTCCAAAAACCCAAAATACCAACTTCTAACCACAAATCTTCAACCCAATCATGTTCCTAACATTAAAACTCATCAAATAACTTAACCTAACTAATTTACAAACGTAAATCCATATATATACACCTCAAATGTAAGATTTAACCCAAAATCTAGGTTTTTGACATAGTATCCTAAAATCCATAATTTTATCCACAAATCATGAAATAAATGATACAGAAGATTATTTAGCAAGTTTAATCACTTGCCTCAAAGTTGTAGAGGTTAAATCTTCCTCGAAATCGCGTAATAGCCGAAATACACAAGATTATCTTCTTTCTCTTCTTCCTTTCCTTTCCTCTTCTCTCTCTCTCTCTCTCTCTCTCTCTCTCTCTCTCTCTCTCTCTCTCTCTCTCTCTCTCTATCTTTAGGGCTTTCTCTCAATCTCTCAAATGAGATTGTTATCTCACGTAGGCTTAATAAGCCTTATCTCTAAAATACCCAATTTTAAATGATAATACACACTTTAAATGCTCCAATTCGAGCCAAACGAACTTAAAAATATTTCGGAACCCAAAAAAGACCCAAGTACAGTCATTTTGACTATCTCGACCCATGTGGGATCAACCGCACACTCAGAATCTTCATTCGAAAGACTTTCTAACATCCTCAAATTTTGACCTCAATTGCCAAATTAATAATTCTCCAATTTAAATAAATACTATTTCTCCCAAATTAATTAAATTATCAATCCTAAAATCACGGGGTATTACAGACTTCCCCCTTACAAGAATTTCGTCCTCGAAATTAATTTAAGCCTAGTACTCCAAACCTCAACTAGTTCCTACGACACCTATCCTCAAGATCATTATACCTATACCTCCCACTTCTCACGACGAATCATTTTAATTAAAAACCAAGTCTGCTAACCAGGGCGCCCATACACCCTGTACCCGAGCTCAACTCGTAAAAACATAACCCAGCTTCACTTAGCCTCAAATCGTAAGATAACTCGAAACAAATTAATCCATTATAACTTACTAATTATATAAAATTTTGAAAGGTCCAAAGATTTAACTCTCTCAATTCCTGACATTCGCTACTTTCATGCGGGGGAGATCCCGCAAGCGAAATCCAAACAAGGAACCCTCCCAATACACTACTATGTAGCTTTTTCGGGGATTGAGATCAGTAAGATTGGGACTAAGGTTTAAAAATATTTTTGAATCATTTTGGTATTGCCCGAAGGCCTATAAAACAATTTTATTTAAAAAAAAAGTTTATGTCTTTCGACATCCAAATCAAATACCTTATGCCCGAGACACAAGGTGCCAACCAATACAATATTCATACCACATATAATTCTCAAAACTAACACAACCATGAGCTAAAATACCTAGCGCAACAATACCCCACTAAACCCTGAATCTTTTCAGTAACAAGAATCCCTCACCTCATAACAAAACATTTCCATACACTGTCTCTTCCATAACTGGAACATTACAAATACATAAGTCTAGCACGACTACAAAATAATAGCTCTAAAGCTACTAGCCAACGCGTTTCAATGATTCCAACGTTCAAGATAAGTCGTAACTGAAAGACCCCGAATTTTGATTATCTCAATTAAAATCACACTATTAATAATTTCCGTGTTATGAAAACACGATGAGGAAGTGGTGTGATGGTTCAACTTTAAAACAACAAATTTTAATTTCTTAAACAAATAAAAATTACACCAAGTGAAGTAAAATTAATCAATTAATATATTCACTTAAACCAATTAATTAATCCAAGTCCTAGAATTTGCCTAAGTCATATTTATCAATATTAGCAGATTAGGCGAAACCAAATTTTAGCAATGGCTTGAATTAAATAAACTTTACCCAATATTTAATTTAGCACCAAATTAAATGAGTGTGATGATTTAAACAAAATTTTATCTTGAATTATTCTAAACAGTGTTCTACGTATTTGCAAGATAAAATAAATCAATCACACTACGCCGCGATGTACGAGGAAAAACCCAAGACGGGAAACTACCTCGGACGGCCCTAGCCACAAATCCACAAGATACGGAATTACAAGTACAAGACAGAAAGACTTACAACACACGACTCGATCCCTCTCAAGCCTCGATGCTTCTTCTTGTAGATACCTCTTCCTAGCGGATAACCTTGGAACACCACTGCGGTCTCGGAATCCACCGATAGGTCTTTTATATGGTCACCGTCACCCGTACATGGAGCCTTTCTCCAAGTGGGTAGAATCTCAACAAAACGTCTTCTTCTTTGATGGATGTAGAAGCAAACCAAAAATTCTCTTTGAAATGGAAGAGATAAACCGGTGCCAAACTCCAAGTAATTGATATGTATATATGTGAACTTGGATAAATAATATGGGTGTAAAACTAGAGTGATAAGTAAATTTCTCTTTGAAAATCTCACTCAAAACTTGATCTTTTTCTCTTTTCAATTTTGCTCTCAAAACACTCTCTAAGAGTTCGTATGATATGAAAAAGATTAATTATCAAAAGTGATTCCCGCACATATTAAAATGTGAAAAAGTTGGTTACAAACTTAGTGGGAAAGTGGGTGCAAAACTGCCAAAAACTGATCCCGCCTGGCATCTCGTTCGAACGACATTTCGTTCGAACGAAATCTCTTTCGAACGAGACTTCTAACGACGTTCCAGATTGAACTCGTTAGAATCTCGTTGGATATCTTGTTCGAACAGAAGGTTCGTTCGAACGACAATCTCGTTCGAACGACTCTATCGAACGAAAAACCAGAAAGTTTGAATATTCTTGTTTAAGCCCAAAAAACTTTATAAACATTTATTTAAAGTTTTAATTAATTCTTTCTTAAAACACAACGCAGTTTTTATAAAACCTAACACCCAATAAACATCTTCCAAGCTCCTATATATATAATATTGCATTCATACCTTAGGAGCATGGAACTATGGTTGATGACGTAGAAACGAGGCACGCAAACCGGTATATTTGATGAAGCTTTATACTCTTCGCCGCTATGTCTTCAACAAACACTTCATAGGCTTGAGAATATTACAATTAAATACTATCCTATGAATAAATGTTTTTGTCCAGAATTGAGCCAAAACTATATATGGACTCAATTGGAAATTTGTGTCCTTACAGTAACTCTCTACTAGCACATCACAAGACAATCTATTCTCCCAAAAAATATCATCTAAGAGCCTCACTTACTCACTTCTCCCTTCAGAGTCATTCCATATAAAATAGGGTTATGACAACTAACCTCTCATTAAAATCTTACAAGCGATACTCCCAATGCCCGTCAAAGCATAATCCTAACCACAAAGGAAAATAATTTACATCATACCTCTCTAGTCCGACTGCATCGCTTCATCGATGGGTTCCTGCTCAAAGTCCTCTGGCCTAAATTGGTCTATAATCTGCTGTAGGGGTTGCACATCCAAAATTCCTCAAAAAATGGCCCTCTACCTCTTTCGGGACAATCCATTTTCCTATGGCCTATTTCTTTACAAAAGAAACATCTACTAGCAAATCCTCCCTGCCCATCCTGAGGAACAAAACGCTGTTGCGACCCTCGATAATCCTGCTTATACCATCTTGCTCCACTGGCATTCTCTTCTCCGGACTTACTTGATGAAACTGAGTCTCTAAAGTTCTTGCCCCCTTGCGAATGAAGACGATATTCCTGACACTGTAACAATGCTGCATTCACTACCTCGGAGAAAGTCAATAATGCTAGGATCCCTAACAAATGCTGCCGAATTCACCTAAACCTCCCACGAACTTCGCTATTCACTTCTCTTCTATATTTACCTCATCGGGCACTAAATTTTCCAATTGAGTAAATTCTTCTTTGTACTTGGCCACCGTTCGATATCCTTGAAACACATCTAATAATATCCTCCTCATTTCTTTCTAGATTGCGAAAGGAAAATACTTTCGGTCAAAGCGTTCCCAAAAATATGCTATGGGCATCGCATCTCTTTGCTACGATGTGGTGATTGACTCCCACCATTGGAGAGATGCTCTCGTTAACTTAAAGGTGGCAAGAAATTGCTTCTGCACCTCACTGCATTTAACTATTCGAAGGTGCCTTTGCATACTCTTCTTCCAATGACGTGCGACCATCACATCGGCTCCCCCTATAAATTATGGAGGATGTCCCTTACTAAAAGCTTCCTGTACTCTATCCCACGTAGATGGCCCGGGGTGGTCTTGGGCTGCAGGTTGATGTGCCATTGCAGAAATGGCAGCTATTACTACTTGTGCCAGAATATTGGCAACTTCGGCTGCGGTCACAGTCCCTTGAGGAATTTAGGGTTCCATATTCTCAGCCCCTCTATTTGCCCTGCCTGGACCACCTCTCTTCGATGGAATTTGAAAGAAAAGCAGCTGTATCAGAACGCCGTTTAAATGATTTCATATTGCAGAAGAAAATATAGACGTAAAGAACACAACAGTCCTAATAATAGGGCTCTACATCAAGAACGCTTACGGAAGAGTGCAGAAAACCCGTACAGATCCTATTGAAATTAGAACCTGATGCTCTGATACCGCATGTGACACCCCGATAAAATAATAACGGGTGGCTAGTCCTATACTATAATTAATCAGGAATCTCAAGTGGATCATTCTCAGCATCTACTAACGAGACTAAAATAAACATAGCTAACTACCCACTACTATAAAAAGAGGGTGCCAAATTTTTTTAAAACATACTATGCAATAACTAACCAACAACACATTAACTACTGAACATGGTAATGAACACACAATGAGATTGTTATCTCACGTAGGCTTAATAAGCCTTATCTCCAAAATACCCAACTTTAAATGATAATACACACTTTAAATTACTCGGTCACTCCAATTCTAGCCAAACGAACTTAAAAATATTTCAAAACCCAAATAGGACCCAAGTACAGTCATTTTGACTATCTCAGCCCATCCGGGATTCCGTACACTCAGAATCGTCATTCGAAATACTTTCTAAGATCCTAAAATTTTGACCTCAATTGCTAAATTAATAATTCTCCAATTCAAATTCTCCCAAATTAATTAAATTACCAGTCCTAAAATCACAAGGTATTACAAGGGCTATGCTGATTATTACCCCTTACCCTATAAATAGAGGGCATGACCTCACTCCCAAATCACACCTCAGATCTATCAATATCATTGATCTCAACAACATTCCTAAGTAATCACTTAGAATCACTTATATCCACATGTTGCACACACTACTCAGAATATCCATGCTTAGGTGTCACTAACACACACCTCCACTTATCACACTCATATATGCATGCTCACTCACACTTATCACACACCACTTGTAGTTAATCCATGCATAGGTTCACTACCACACATTCACTTGTACGTATTCAGACATCACTCACCTATCCATGCTTATTATAATTTTCATGCTCCATGTAAGATTTACTATTTATGCTTTTACATTCTTCCCTATTAGTATAGTGCTCATGATACTAAATAAAGATACTCTCTCAATATTATACTAATCAAGAACCATGCATTTTGCACACTACATCACAAAAAAGAGCATGGCTATTGACCAAATTTTGCCCCATAACTACGGGGTCACTTCGTGATAGGTGCTGGTTTGACAGGTTGCAATTAGCCTAAGCGATATGACTCTTACCTTCCATTGGTCAAGTACCTTCGACGTATATTAAACGGTTCCCCCCACAGGGAACTTATTAACGTATGTTGAGTATATCGAATTCCCTCTTACACGTACTATCCCCACGAGGTATATAGTGCAATTCACGTACACTCAGGTATATCAAATGGCTTGTCCACACGTACCGATTTCCCTCAAAAGAATTACGTATATCATGAAAGTCATGCCAAAGGGGAGAACCCTTCCAATTAACCCAACAACTGCTTACCCTCTTATAGGTGTCAAACCGAGGGCACTCATATTTAGTTTGCTAGTGTTTACCAAAAACTCTACCGAAATGACGGGTCGGTATGTCACCCAAATTTTCGTGCGATTTCATATTTTTTAAAATGGGACACTGTCCATGATCTCGACAACAAGTCCAACCATATTTTTAAAACCCAAGTTTCCCAGGCTCTGGTTTCATCCGATATTTCTTTTTGCATTTAGGTAAACCTCATACAAGTGAGAACGGAATAATATTAATAATAGTCATGCCGAGACCATTTTTATCGTCTTTCCTCTTTCTATACCAAAAGTGTCAAAAATATTTTACTCCACTTTTATCAAAATACCCAAAGCATTTTTCGTTCCTTTTACCAGAAATATTTTTCCTCCTTTTTACCCAAAAACATTTTATCCTCCTCTTTACCAAAAATGTCCAAAAGATTTTCCTCCTTTAGTAAAAGTTTTTCCTTCCTCTCTTTCAAAAATAAATTCCAATTTTTCTCCTTCTTAGGTCAATCGCATACCCGACACTTGCCTTGGATCCCTATTGGCTTCCATCTTTCATAGAGCTGCCTCGAGGAGCCATCAATTCCCTCGCTACTTCCTCTGAGTCTGGAATTTACCTTCACTAGCATTCCATGGAGAATGCCGACTAAGTACCGAATGTGCAGCCAGATTTGATTACGATCCTAGCCCAACTCATTTTTAAGATTGACAACCTTCAAATTGAAGTACATGAGATGCAATGAAATCGGGTCCCTATTCTCGAAGATCCCAAGGTCCTCTTCCCTCGTGCTATGGGTCTTCCTGCACTTGAGCTTATTTGGGTCCCCGAGGAATATTAGTACACTCCATGTGCCCAATCTGCTAATGGGCCAGCACCAGCCTACCTCCTTACGCCGAATCTTGCCCAGCCAAGGGCTAATCTACCCGTGGAAGAAGAGTTGAATAAGGTCAAAGAAAACCTCACGATATTGACCAAGAAGTTTGACCAAGTTAGAATCTCTGGGAACTACCTGGATCACACCCATATGTCTCCCTATCCTAAAACGAGGCAACGAAAAAAAATTCAAGATGCCTAACATTGAGAAATTCAAGGGTAGTTTACCCCCAATTTTTCATCTCTAAAGTTACCACCGAGCCATGACTCTCCTAGGAGCCTCCGAGGGAATAATGGCCCAGATATTCCAACAAACTTTGAAGGACAGTTCTCTTTGATGGTTTTGATTTCTTGAGGAGTCTAGGATCCATAGTTAGGAGGATATTGCTTGTGAATTCATGTCACAATACAACTATACCGAAGATTTAGAGGTTACTCATCGTGGTTTATAACTTATCAAATAGAAACTTGGGTATCTGTCAACAACTTCAGAGTAAGATGGAAAGATAAAGCAACCACCATGACCCACCGGCCTTCCGAAGAGGAGCAAGTTAGTATTGTGAAGAAAAAATTATTACTCCATGTTCGAGCGATGATGGGAGGACAATACTACCGTCATTTACGATCCTTTTGGGAAGAAGGAGTGGAGATTGAAGAAAGTCTTTCTAAGACAGAAGTTGAGCCAAAAAAAATATCTAGAAAGTTCACTCCCCAAAAGTACGAAAAGCCTGCTAATACCACAGTTTTAACCATCAATAACATGTCTCCGCCTGCCACTTTATGGGCATTAGAAAGTCGCCTGAACCCAGTAAAAAACAAATACACCGAGCTTCATGCTCCCCTCTCCAAAGTTTACCAATCCCCTTTGAAATGAAATCTTATCATACCATTGGATCCTCATCCATTACCAAACCCACTTCCCAAAAATTTCAAACCAGATACCCATTGTAACTTTCACCAAAGTGCTAGACACACCACTGATTAGTGTTTCCACCTTCAAAATGTAATCAAAGGCCTGATTGACTGGGGTATCATTGCCCCACTAACCAATCCTAAACCAAAAACTACCCACAATCCACTCCCAAATCATACAAATGCCATCTTCCTAGAAGAAGACCCAATATTTTATCCACCTACCTAGATTATACCAAGTAAATCGCCCATTATACCTATAAAATCTCCTAACCCCCTCTAAGTTTGCTCATATTTTCTCTTGCATCCTACTTATTTTGTCGATAAGGCACTGTCACTTCTTCCTAGAGCATGCATTGTTATTCGGACCCACTCTCGAGGGAAAGATGTGGAATTATCAATAGTATTGAACCAACTTCGAGAGTTCGGGCTAAAATTGCCCTCTAAGATGACCATTGACTGCCAGAGATTCAATACGCTATTCTTGGAAGCTCGAGAATCAGATAATTGGGTAGTACCTACCGATAAAGTCAGCTTAAATGATGTTGTCTAGATCATGGCAGACTTATTTTAATAGACCGATAAAATTTACAGTATATCCGAGCTACTTGATGCTTTAAAACTATAAAGGTGCCTAGTCCCTTCACTTTTACATCTCCCCGTTTAGTGGGAGGATTTATACGAAGAGGAAGTTAAAGTCATGGAGTGCATTGACTTTTCATGAAAGGATGATGTCGTTCCCACTAAATCGGGTGACGAATTCGATAATTTAAATGAAGAGCAAAGTCCAAACAATACTATCCCAATAGTCAACATATGTGGAATGATATCGTTTGAGGAGATGCTAGGAGAAATCAACATGGTGGCAGAACAACCTGAGATTGATGAGGAAATGGGGTTTATGTGTTTCCCCTTTTCTGTGAACCATATGACTAGATCAGGGAGGCATTACCAAATTCCAAACCCACAACCATCAGTGATCGATAAGGGAAAAGGTGTTGAGAAACTTCCTATGCCAGAAATGACCCTCGAGGAGAGCCAGATCCTCAATTAGTTGAAGAAAACCCAAGATAACATTAGTGTGTGCGAACTCTTTATGTCTTCCAAGCTGCATCGGACTGGTTTGACCAAACTAATCAGTGGGCCCACAGTCCCTCTTTCCACCATACTAGAAGAAATAATGAATTTGATCGAATCTTTAACCTCTACTAGAATGCTCTCCTTCTCCGAAAAAAATCCCCAAGATTAGGCCAAATCACAACTATGCTATCAATATCTTTGTCGAAGTCATAGGAAAGATCGTCCCACTTTCACTTATCGATAATGGATCATCTGTTAATGTTTGCCCATTAAGAACCCTCAATTTCTTGGGACTGAAAGTGAGTGACCTTGCTCTAACCTCTGCCACTGTGCACGCTTATGATAATACCCATCGGGATGTGATGGTATCTATAAAGCTTATAATAGGGTCTGTCCCTATAAATCTTATTGTTAAATTCTAAGTCATCGATATCCCGACTTGTTTCAATCTATTTCTTTGGCGACCATTGCTCCATAGTACAAAGGTGTGTTTTCTTCCCTACATCAGAAACTGAAGTTCTTCACCAATGGGAAGGTCATCACCATCTTAGGCGACGATGATAATACCAAGAATACAAGTACCATCAATCTAATTCTAGAGATACAACATGGGAAAAATGATCTTCTTCTGTCAGGTTTTCGAGCCGAACCGCTTCTATTCCTAGCAGGGGAGGATTTTAAAGATAGAGTAAGTTCAAAACATAACTCTCATGACAACGTTAATGTAATATAGATATTCAAGAACATGAACTTGATTCTCGGAATGGGGCTAGGAAGACGACAACATGGAATACTTGAACCCATAGTGTTGAATAAAGCCTTTCCACATTGCGTTTTGGGTAATCAACCATCAGTAGAAGAGCTCAGAATGCTCTGCCAACCTCAGTTGAAGATAAGGCTAGAAAATTCTAGCACCGTCTCAGGGGATTCCTTGAACAGAAGATTCATCAGAGAGGGTGAAGATTTCCCCTTTTTGTGACTTTTTTGAACCATGGTATGATTATATAGACAAGAAGATGAATCTATGAATGGGGATCTTTTTCCAAGACAGCTACTCATGGGATAAAAATTCCTAGCATCATATGCAACCACTCATTGAGAAGACTATAGATGCTATCGAAGATTTCGGGGGAAGTCACTCTGAGGATTCATTCAATCTGTAGACACTGGGACTGACACTCTACATGATCCACTCAAAGTGATACATTATCTAATCCATCCCTCATGATCTAAGCTGCTGATACACCTCTCCTCAACTGGTATGCTATACTAGTTCCACCTACTGAAGTGCAACCCAACTTTTATGTTTATTCCACTCCATTTTCTTTTGTAGTTCATCCCTATTTTGATGTAATCAAGACCTCCTTTGATGAGATTCTCAATACTATTTTTCCCAATAATGAAATAACGAAGATTTTGAGTATCTTGCTATGCCTTATATTAATTGTCTTGTAACTAATCAAACTCTTTATGTTGATGATTTAGCAAATGAATAATCCTTAACTGATCTTAATAAGGTTAATAACAAACAACATAATCGCGTTCAAGTTATTGAAGATAAAATTGTTGTTATTAATCTTGCTTCAAGTAGACAACCGCGCGCGATTAGGATATGGTCCACACTTGACGAGAATCAGCGCGCACAACTTGAATAATTACTGAAAGAATTTGTGGATGTCTTCGCATGGTCATACGACGACATGCCCGGTATTGATCCCGAGATCTCTCAGTACGAGATTCCAATGCTCCTAGAATGCAAACAGGTCAAACAGAAACTGAGAAAGCTTCGTACCGAATGGTCGCTCAATATTAAGGAAGAGATTGTTAAATAATTGAACGTGAATTTCATTCGTGTGATCGAATATCCCACATGGTTAGCTAATATCGTACCCATGCCAAAATTCGAAGGAAATGTTCGTATGTGCGTTAACTATCGAGACTTGAACAATGCCTTTTCGAAGGATGATTACATGCTTCCCAATATCGATATAATTGTGGACAATACAACTAGCCATGCTCTCAAGTCATTTGTCAATGGTTTTTCTGAAAATAATCAAATCAAGATGCACCCGGATCATCAAGAGAAACCACGTTCATCACCCCTTGTGGAACCTTCTGTTATACCATTATGCCATTTGGTCTAAAAAATGCAGGGGCTACCTACCAGAGCGATGCCACAACTATTTTGCATAATTTGATATAGAAAAAGTCGATCTCTATGTCGATATGATTATTAAGTCTAAGAATAGGTAATGTCATATTCCCTCTCTTCTGAAGTTCTTCGAGCGACTACGGTACTACCTCATGCGACTTAACCCACAAAAATGTGTTTTTGAAGTTACCAAAGGAAAGATATTGAGTTTCATGGTTAGAGAAAAGGGGATTGAATCAGATCTTACCAAACTGAAAGGCATACTAAAAATTCCACCACCCCAAACGGAGAAGGAAGTCCGGGGATTCTTAAGAAAATTATAATATATCAACTGGTTCATTAGATAGTTGACTTCTGTATGTGAACCCATCTTCAAACTCCCGCGGAAGGATTCAACCAAAGTTTTGAACAAAGTTTGCCAGGAGGCTTTTGATCAATATCTAACCCAACCTTCGGTACTCATGCCACCTCAACCTGGTCTTCCCCTACTCCTATACCTGATCATAATAGACACCTCAGTTGGGGCTTTGTTGGCCCAATACCTTGAAGAGTCCCTCAAAGAGAGAGCCATCTACTATTCCAGTCACAAGTTGGACGGGTACAAATTTAATTACACTTCCTTGGAAAAAGCATGTGTCATCCTTGTTTGGGTCACCAAAAAATTATGGCACTATATGCTCGCTTTTCCCATCAAACTTTGATCCCGAATGGATCCTATCAAATTCCTGCTCGAGAAACCAAACTCGTCTAGATGAATGGCTCGATGGTTGATACTGCTAGCCGAATTTGATATTGTGTATATTATATGGAAAGACCTGAAAGGAAGATCCATCTCTGACTACCTCGCTGACTACCCTATAGAAGAAACCAATGTATGGATTTACGAGTTCTCGGATGAAAATATCCTTTTTACCTCCCATGAAAATATCTGGTGGAAAATGTTATTTTATGGCGCCGTCAACATGAATGGTATGACGTTGGGATACTCCTAATTTCCCTTAATGACTCTCACACTCCCATTTCCATCAAGCTGGATTTTCCCAACACCAACAACATGACCGAATACGAGGCATGTACGGTAGGCCTCAAAGTTTCTCTCAAGAAAGTAATTCGATACCTAAATATCTACGGGGATTCAACCCTCATTATCAGTCAAGTACTCAAAAGATGGAAAGTCAAGGACTAGAAAATCTTACCCTTTCATGCCCACCTAGAAAATATGGCCTCCCAATTCAAAGGCATCACCTTCAACTACCTATATCGAGCAAAGAAGAACTTAGTAGATGCCCTTTCTACCTTAGCCGCCATGATTGATATGCCTGAAGGAATAACGATGGCTCACTTTCTAGTCCAAAATCAAGCCAAACCAACCCACTGTTATTATATTGGGCTAATCATAAAAGAAGATCTTGATATATCTAATTTTCGGTACTACCATATTTAGCACCTCCTCAAGGATAGTAGGTACCCCCAAGATTCTAACAAGAAAGACCGAGAAGCCCTTTGCAAACTGGATGCCTAGTACATTGTCTGTGATAAAGCACTGTTCAAGAGAAATTTCGATGGAACCCATTTACAATGCCTCACAGGGGATAACATTAAAGAGATGATGCAGAAAATCCACAGCGAGGAGTGAGAACCCCACATAAATTGCCATATTCTTTCCAAGAAAATCATCCGATAAGGTTACTATTAGAATACCATGGTTTAGGATTGCATCGCCTATGTTCGAAGATTTCTTAAATGCTAATAGTTTTCTAATCTCCAACACTCGCCTCCCTAAGAATTATACAACATGACTTCTCCCTGGAGTTATCCACATGGGGCATCGACATCATAGGGAAAGTCACATTCAAGGCCTCTAATGGGCATTAATTTATTTTGGTTGCCATCAATTTCTTCACCAAATGGGTAGAATCCAAGTCATACACAATTCTAAATTCCAAAAAGGTGGCCAAGTTCATTCGAAAATATATCATCTATCAATATGGGATCCCGCATGAGATAGTGTCAAACAACGGGTCACATTTAAAAGTAGAAGTCACATAAATGGTCGACGACTATTAGATTCAGAGCTATAAATCTTCTACCTATCGACCTCAAACCAATGATGCAATCGAAGCCGCTAATAAGAACCTCACAGAAATCATCTGTATAATGATCGAGAGTTGCTGAGATTGGTCCAATCGAATCCCTTACTCCCTCTAGGGATAACGCACTTTAGTTCAAACATCTACTGGTGATACCCCTTACTATGTGGTATACAATATGGAAGAAGTACAACCCATTGAACTAGAAATTCCTTCACTAAGCATCATGCTTGAAGAAAATTCAATGGAGGAAGACTGACATCGAAGCCTTCTTGGAGATTTTTCACTCTTCGACGGAAATAGACTAAAAGCTCTATATCATATAAAAGGGTACCATCGCCGAATAACACAATTATTCGGTAAGAGAGACAAGGACTGTGGTGTCTGAGAAGGGGACTTAGCCCTTAAAAAAAAGTAGAACTCATCTGGGACCCTAGAGGGAAATTCGAGCCCAATTGGAGTGGACCCAACTTTATGAAGAAGATCCTATCTGTAGGTGCCGCTATGCTCCCCGAACTTGATGGGGAAGAGGTGTCACTTCCATAGGTGCCGCTATGCTCCCCGACCTCGATGGGGAAGAGATGTCACTTCCAGTTAACCTTCATCGTCTTAAGAAATTCTACCCTTAGTCTCCGCACGCTATGACTCTTCTCATCTCCCTTCTATTCTTAAAAAAAGGAATCTTCATTTCTCTCTACTCAGAATAACGTGGGGCCAGATCCTCTAAAAATATTGTTACTTCAAAAAATGAAACTCAATTTTTTTTTAAACCCTAAGAGGTACGTAGTCATCTTATACCCTTCACATGAGCATGACCCTTTTTTTTTCACAAAATGCTATTTTTTTCTTCTCTCTGAGAATGACGATTCATTTTTATCATTTACATGAACAAGGGTATTATCTATGCCTTAGCGATTGGTATAGATAATTCAAATGTAAAAGTTCATCAAGAGGCACAAAAATACAATTAATTTTTTTTATTCCATAAATAAAAAAATTTCGCTACAATTACATCGACATAGGAAGTCAAACAACTTCGCCCGCTAACCTAACCTTATTATTGAAAAACAAAACCAAAAAAAGACAAACTAATCCTAAACAACCCTCCTAAAATTTATTCCCATACATAACCAAACACATCACACGTAAACTCCCCAGGGTTCTTACCCACATCTGCCAGATGAACCGACCCCATAATCATCTACATCCTGGGGACGACAAACTTCCCTTTCTTAGATGGAATATCAAAGGCACTCCATGGAACGATAAGCCCAATTCATCATAGGAAAAATAATAACCTCTCCCTCCACGGTGTCAAACATGGCAAACCACCTTTGCCCGTTCTCCTCATCCAGCATTGTAGCAACTACCTCATACACAACCACTTCATGTAGTCCCTAAAAACATGACAGGCTCTGCCAAAAGATTGGGAAGGACGGGTCAACGATCAACGATTTTCCTATAGAAAAACCAACTGCATGCACAATCATTTTGTCAAATCTTCCACAGGAAAAAATTCTAGTGTCCGAGGTGGGACAATTTGCTCACATCCAAATTGACTCCAAAGATGCCAGGGAAAGTAGAAAGAGGTCTACTGGAGGCTAACTGATCGAACATACTGGTATTCCCTTAATTCTAGAATGGGCAGAAACTTTCCCCACCAATCCACTGACCAACGCAAACGTTGAGCCCCGTGCTCCAAAAACCAGTTCTCCCAGCTCTCAATATCCAAGCCCACGCTGATAGAGTAGCCAGTAAAGAAGTTTGG
This sequence comes from Sambucus nigra, assembly GCA_949130495.1. Taxonomy (NCBI): domain Eukaryota; kingdom Viridiplantae; phylum Streptophyta; class Magnoliopsida; order Dipsacales; family Adoxaceae; genus Sambucus; species Sambucus nigra. The sequence goes on along the minus strand of OX422224.1, from coordinate 35,997,376 downwards.
CACAACTGCCAAGGTATATTAATGAGGGACAACCATACGGAATCTCTCCGACAACCACATGACAAAATAATGGGGCTACCCCATAGAAAGTCATAACGACCTTCCCGCCGAGCATCTAGACCATTAAGAGTCTCTGCTAGTATCACCGCCACATAATTGTGACGATACGACAACCACGAACTAATGGCTGCAAGTTATGGGTCTGCCAACATGTCCCCGACCACCAACCGTAATTTTGAAGTTAAGACAAGGATGACAGCTATGTCATAGCCCGCATCACCAACATCCTGTAGATGCATAGAATTTAGCACAACATAGAGAGAGATCATTCCTCCCGTAGCCAATGATCGAGCCGCCGAGGGTGAAATATGGAGAAGTCATGCTAACAGCTCTCGAGGAGACCACGAGAATTCAGGCATGGCCACCACAATACCGAGATTTATCCCCAACATGATAGAGAACTCTTCATAAGTCGGACAGACATTGTCAAAGTCAAAGCAAAAGACACGGTCCTCGGGGTACCATAATTCTACCGCATCCATCAACATGTTCCATTCAATAGGCCGGTTGCACTATAATAAAACCCTACACATGTTGAAAGCATCATAGTTTATATTATATGAGCACATAGCCTCTAAGTTTTTGGGGTAAGAAGCAAATGCAACACTTCTAGGGATAGCCATATTGCAATATGATGAGATAAGAAGCAACAAGTATTCAAGAGAAAGGAAATGTGGGTGGGTGAAGAAAATAATCCACCATTACCTCTTTTTATACTTGGAAAACTTAGCCAAAGAAAAAAATTGTAAAAATTCCAGAGGAAAACCTGCCCCATCAAGGACCAAGTAGTTGAAGAAAGTGTAATCAAATCCTTGGGGTGATTAGATTGGACTGACATGTCGATAGGCAGGACAAGGAGTATGGCGATCGGCAACCCCCAATTTTTGGAAAGTTTCCTTTTTCCTTTTTTGTCAAAATCAAAAACTCAATGAAAATAATTTTTATTATAAGGAATTCAGAATTTCCTTCTCCATATATTTTTACTCATCCTGTTTTAAAATAATTTTTCTCCCGAATCATTTTAAATTCTTTTTACGATTTTAGCATCAAAGTAAAAAGTGCAAATGCATTAAGTCACTAAAGCAAAAATTAATAAAAACTTCATTCCATTGCATATATATTGCTTTATTAAATTTTTCTTGCAGAAAAACTCAAAAATAATGGGACTCAACCCGAACCCCCCGAAAACTTTCTCTCTCTCTCACCTTCTCTTTTTTTTCTCTCTCTTTCTCTAAGACCCCCCATCCATGCGGTGTACGTGCTTTCCCCGGTGACGAGATGACAAGACTCCGCTCCCTGAACCACACCCCTCCCCAGCTGAGGCATAAGACACCAAGCAAGATGGAACCAGGATTGACTCTTGAATATGAGAGATCGCAGAATCCACCCAATACCGAATATCTCTCAACCAGCTAGTCGACACTCGAATGTGCTGTAAGAAAATAGAAAATAAAAAATCAATCAGTTTGAGGCAAATAAATAAATCAGAAAGACAAGTTAAAGAAATAAAAAGTTTATTGCCGACTGAAGAATGTTCTTTGCATTCCCAACACCTCCGGGTCCATCGTGTTAGGGTGATGCAGCATACACACCAATCCTCCATCATACCGTCGAATATTATAGGATAAAGGAACCAATTGCAGAAACAAAACCTATAATGTCGTTGCCGCTATTGATGACGATGCATCACCTACACTATGAGCATATCCCACTAGATGACTCATGCCCATACCAAATCCCACAGGGGGAAGAGGCATAACATCATATATACTGGGCGGCATCAACCATCTCAACATGAAATTCAGGTAATCATAAGTCGTTGCTATGTCAGTATATGACCAATAAGGCTCGCCGACTATCGCCGCCACCCTCGCTTCCTCTAACATCTCCCGTTCTCACCTCATATACCTCGGGGGCCTCGGAGGTGGCACCATCACCTCGTCCTCCACCACATTTTGTACTACTCTCTCCCTTAAATACCAGTAGTAGCGAACTCATGCACTAATAGACGACGTAGCTGCGTGTTCCCCTTGGTCACCCCCGTGTGTTGAATGGCCATCCCCTAGGGATAAAAGGTCACCTCAAATATCCCCAATAAAAAATCAATACAAAAAAGGTCATTAAAATGATCTTAAGAGGAAAGAAGAATTTACCCAATCGCTCGTCAGGCCATTCAAGATTTGACGCACTGCCGCCAAAGAGAGAGACTATCTCGACTGCTGGTTGGAGTTTTGCCACTGGTACATACGAAAGAAGTCTCGAATTGACTCATCCTTCAAAGATATAAAATGGGAGTTAAGTCCAATCACCTCATAAAACCACATCTGCAAAGGACAAAGGGTCGTCAATCAAAAGAAAGCAATCAAGGAAGAAAGAATAAAATGCATAAAGGAAAAATGCACAAAAGAAAGAATACCTCCAAACGATACGTGGTGTCAGTAAAAGTCTGTCCGCAGCATCGGCTGAATGCATTTAAAGAAGAATAAAGGGCCGCCAAAGTCAGGACCCCCTAGTAAAAGAGAAGGATATTAGAAAATGACCTCAAATATGGAAAAAACCATAGATGGACAACATCGCCACCAAAAATCCACCCGATAACAAAAGAATGAATAAACGGGCCATCTTTTGATGAAGAATCTGTACATAATTGAGGTATTTACTGCTCTAATGACGATTCGGTCCGTGTGTCCCTGTAGAAAATAACTTTTTCTAACTTTTGTTCTCTAATACGTTTTCTCCAAAACGGCATTTTAAAAATCTGGGCAGATTCATGGAGCAAATTTTAAGAAATATATTTTAGTTGTTATTTCGTTGGAGATTGCCTAGATTGATAGGTGTGACTAATTACTCTTGGATTAATGATAGGATTAATTAAATTGGGGAGATTAAGGTTTATGATTGAGTGATTGAAACCTTGTTAATTAAGTGGGGGAAACTTAATTGGATGAAAATGAACATTGAATTGGCAGCCCATCAGTCTCGACGATCTGTCGACTCTATAAAACCTACTTCAGAAGAGACAGGCAGATGGAGTCCCCAGAGACTAGCCTACCCACATCACCCAATGCTGCCTCCATCGCCGTTGGCGTTACGCGCAAAGTTCAGTCCACCTCAATCACGCCCCTCACAATTTAGCCCCAGTAGCTGCTACACATCAATGGGAGTCACTGTTATCTCCTCCAAACCAAAATGCATGGTATGGGTGGTATCCCACCACCTGTCCCCCAAAGCACAAAGGATGACCCTCGCACGAAACGTATTGTCTAACGCAGACACCAAACTACCAAAGTCGATTGATGAAACCACCCAACGCACCACCAATGGAAGGTGCTCACAAATATCCTTGAACCCCGTTGTCCCCCCGAGAGTGCAGGTTCGAGGTAGATGTATCAGTTTGTCAAATTTAAAAAGAAGAACCCTTGTCAAAATTAAAAAAAGGAAATATACCAAGGAATACCAGAGATCAATAACACTTGCATAACCACTAGGATTCATCACCCTAGAGTATCGATGACACGTCAATTCACTCAAAAGAATCTACTCATCCGTAACTATTTCGAACGAGTCGAAAGCATTTTCACTACCGGGTGCTAGAGGCACCTTGGCCTGCCACTCTAAATGTGCCAAGTCGTCAAAATTTGACCACTCCATGTTGACCGAACTTCTTGAAAAACTTCCATTTCTCAGTTTTGGAGAAGAAAAGAATGCTTGAACAGTTCGCCGAAAGGAAAGGCAGAAGAGAGAAAATCTGAAAGCGGAGAATAATGAGGAAATCTCGCCTCTTTTTATAGGAGGCTAAGTGGCATGTTGATCGGTAGTTCCCATCCACATACTGATTGGCACTGTCCTTTCATCTTACCGAGGAAGACTAAAAGACCATGCCAATTCCGTTTAGCACCTCCTACACACTACCGGTCGGCACCTCCCTGAAATTTTGTAAAAAAATTCCCCAAAAAGGCCAGAAAATCCCAAAAAATCCCTAAACAATTCCTAAAATTACCCAATGAATTTTAGAACCTTTTTCACCCAGAAAAATAATTTGTCAAACCTCTTAAATACCAAACCAGATTATTACCATATTTTTTCTCCAGAATTATTTCCCCGGAGGAATTCCCCAATTCAATTAGATATTTCCCCAACAACGTCTCCAAAGTACACTGCAAAATTTGATAAAAATCCTCCAAGAAGGCTGCTTCTAGTCCTCGGATTAATACCTTTTCCCCAGTGGAATATCTGAACTTCCCCAAGAAAACTATGCCCCACAACTTACTTAAGCCCTCAGAATTAGTCGTTTCGTCTTAAGCACTCAGAATTGTCTTCGACTCGTAAAATTTGGCCGCTCCCATCTTAGGTCCCCAAAATTAACCTCGACCCTCAGAATTGGTCACTCCTACTTAGGTCCTCACAATTGACCTCGGCCCTCAAAATTGGTCGCCTATACTTAGGTCCTCAGAATTGACCTCGACCCGTAGAATTGCTCGCTCCCACTTAAGTCCTCAGAATTGTCTTCGACACGAATAATTGGTCACTCCAATATTAGTTCCTTAGAATTGACCTTGATCCTTAAAATTGGTCGCTCATACTTAGGTCCTCAAAATTAACCTTGGCCCTCAGATTTGGTCGCCTATCTAAGTCCTCAGAATTGACCTCTGCCCTCAGAATTTGTCGTTCCCACAACGACCCTAAAAAATGGTCGCTCCCACTCTAACCTCAAAATTAGATCTGACCCACAGAATTGTTTCTCCATACCCTAGGTCCTCAGAATTGACCTCAGCCCCCAGAATCGGCTATCTTTAGAATTTACTTAGGCTCCCATAATCGGCCTCGACCCTTTGAATCGGTCATCCTAGTCCCCTAGATTCGTAGAATCGACATCTTTCCTAAGCGTCATGTGGTGTTTATTCGATGGCTTTCACTTATTCAAGCTCACCCGTTGAGGGGATCTGTAAACACCACATTTTAGGACCCCCTAAGTCTCTCCTTATGTCCCTAACACCTCCCTATTTCACCACAAACTAAGGTCAACCTCTGAGTATTAGATCCATCGGGCGCTCTCGGGCCCCGTTTGACTCTGATCAACTCTATTATCAGAGAAAAAGATATTTAAATATTTAAAGGTCTCTGAATACCCTTTCCATTGGTCCACCCCATGTGCGAATGGTCATAATAGTTCATACGAACTGACTATTTTGAAGGCCCATGAGCCACTCCCGAGCACCGATTTGACCCCAATCAACTTTAACGTCAAAGTAAAAGACGTTTGAATCTTCGAAGGGCATCGAAACCCCTTTCCAATGACTCCTGCACGAAACGACATAACCGTTCAGACGAATGATTCATTTTCCCTTATAACTGATTCAGAGGCCACCAGGTGCTCCTGATCTCCATTTGACCAAGGTAAACTCTTCATCTTGAACGAGACTGAATGAATCTTTGAAGGGAATGGAATACCCTTTCCAATAGTCTACCCCGTGTATGAATCAACCTTACGGTGTGGACGAACAATGCAATTTACTCTGAAAGGTCACCGGGTGCTTCGGGCCCCAATTGACCAAAGTTAACTTCCTGAACTGAGTGAAGCTCTTTGTAATATTCAGATAAGTCATGTAACCTTTCCAACACTCTTCCCTGTGCACAATTTTGACTTACCGTTCAGATAAACGATCTGTTTCTATCCAATGATCTTCCGTCTAAAGGATCGATGAGCGCTTTCGATCTCCGTTTGACCCAAAGTCAACTCCCGGACCCGGGAGATACCCAAAGGACACTTGAAGGTATCCGAATTAAATTTCTAATGGTATGCACCGTGCATAATTTGGATCAACAGATTGCATTCTACATTAATTATTTCAAACAAATCTGCATGAGACTGCCGATTGGCAGGCCTATTTCCTTGCCTATCGGTAGCGTGTCTAGGGTTACTTGACTATTGGAAGGGCTAGGTCTATGCCGATCGGCATCGCCTTAACTTATAAATAGAGGCCGTGGCCTCACTCCCAAAGCATAAGCCAAATCCATTAATATCAATGATCTCAATAACATTCTCTAGTAATCAGCGAAGTTTCTTTGGGTTAAATTCTTTTCCATCTTTAATTCTCATCCTTTTCATACCCAATTTAGCAAAAATGTCATTCTCTCACATCCAGCATTCATCTCAACACTCAAGGGAATTCATCAAGGATAACCATCAAGTCTCAAGTATCCAAAGAAGGTCCAGAATTCTTTATTTTTGCATTAGTTATATAAATTCTTAATCTAGCTTTTACAGTAATTTATACACATTAATATCTCACCTTTTTATTAGTTATATTGCACATACTTTATTTTTTTTATAAAAAACCTAAAACAAACAAAAAGAGGATTACACCTATAAATTCCAATGGGATTATTCATCACAAATTATCAAAACTAAAATACATTTTCTACACACGCACATATCATAATTTCCCAATCAAATCTACGGTATAAACCCCACCCTTGTGCCGCATGCAAACTAAACGGACTTTCATGCCTTCATTGGCTATGTAGGCTTCTTGGGTTAAAACCCGAGACTCGAGTCCAATTTTCTAATTTTTCTCCATTTCCCATTTTCACATTTGTCACCTTTTCACCTATACATTTTTTTAATATATATTATATTTGTGATCCTTATTGGCGCTTCGTCGAACATATATTATTGTTTCATCATAACGATCAATATCTGAATAAACGCATGCATCACATTTTCTAAATATTATTTTAAGAACATTCTTATAGATTACCCCACTCTACCCTTTCCATGGTATGAGTTAGGCAATTCTGATCTCCATTTATATATACATGAGCACACACTTCATGGAGAAATAAAGAAAAAAAGTAACACAAGCCCATGAGAGATCGAAAGGGCGGGATAGGTGGCTAACACCTTCCCATTCCGTAATTTATTCCCCCAACCTTTGAACTATTGGTTTCGTAAGCATTAGTTTGTCTTTGATGCCACTCTATAGAGGCGACGACACATTCTTTTGCATGTTTTGTGCAAAATAGGCTCGCAACTCTATCTCTTTACATTCACTCCACACCAACGATGACCAAAGTGCTCTTAGATAAAGCGGGCACGAGATCTTTTTCTCCCCCTTTCCCCCCCTCGAGAGAGGAAGGGAGAGAGATATCGGGATGGCCAGACTATTAAAGGATGGAGGTTTTACCCCTTTCTCTTTACCACCAAACTTTGAACTTAATATTTTTCTTTCTTCTCAAGATTTTTCTTTGCTTTTGTTGTTTGTTCTTTGCTATTTCTTCTTAAACTCTATAAGCTTTCTTTCCTCCTTCTTCCCCTTTTATATTTTCTTTCTTTCAAACATGGTGTATATTGTTGATGAAGGTTCCTTAGAGGAGTTTAGGTAGAGAAGAAAAATCCCTAGTTGGGTGAGTTTAGAAATAGCAAGTGGTCATGTTGGCGGTTTGTCAGTGGATGAGGGTCATTGGATTCCTACCTTATTTATTGCTGAATGTGGCATCAGTTTCCCCCTAAATCCAATTTTTCTTCAATTTTGCTAATATTTTGATATAGTTCTAGCAAGGGTAGCCCCCAATATAAGGAGAGGGGTGAATAGGGTAAATAGGTTGAATGAAATCCATGAAACTCGCATTGGCATCCCTGAGTTGATGTCCTGTTACAAATGAGGAACCATTGGTGACAACACCTCTCACCTGAAAACTAGATAGACCAATAGGGGATTGGTGGTCAATTTGTCAGATTCAAACAAGAATTACTGGGACTATGGTATATTAATGAAGCACTGAAAATATTCCCCCTTCCTGAGGGGGTGGGATATAATGGACCCAGATGCCCCAAGGACGGGCATGTCATATGTTGTATAGTGTTTTCATTTTCAATTCCTTCCCATGTGTCCTAACTATTTGATGATATGCCAACTAACTATTTTGTTTTGTTCTTGTGTAGAGGAGAGTAAATATAAGTTCCAAAAGGAGGGAGAAGTGAATATTAAAGACCTTAAATATCTGTGGACCGTCCACTAAAAATTGGGAGAATAACATCCTAGAGATGCTTCTGTAGAGTTAAAATACAAGAGCTCAATCACTTGATTTATAACTCGACCTACAGTTATTCTACTTAATCGTTAATCCAGTCGTGACGAACCCTAAGTTCTCATTACTAGTTCCCATGTCATGATTGACATGTTTATCTGAACAAAACCTCAAGATGATTGATACTCATTAAATATTGCAACATCAACATTAAATTTATTTACATGTATCATTCCTACGTTAGGATTCTCAGTGTACGTTTCCTCAATTAATTCTCAAATCATGCCTAGACTAGGATAATACAATCTCAACATTTCTCGATACACATGTCAATTATTTGTAAGATAATCACCTTATCATATAGTTTTACCTAACCGATATCCCCTACGAGATCCATATGCTATGTTTGGGAATCACAACACGAACATATACGAGCAATCATCTCATCGATCCCTACAATTTGAACCAAGTGAAACACCACCATCCATTGTTTTATCAGGTTCCAATGTTCATAATATTATCAAGTTATAACCTCGAGATACATCACCAAGTTGTAACTAGTTATACCGAATAACTACAACATGTTAACCTAAGGTAATAAAATAACATATGCAAACCATATGAAAGAATGCGAGACCACACGCACACAAAGAATGGTGTATGGCCAAGTTGCATCCTAAGAAGAGCGCACTCATATACCATGACGCATCATCCACAATTGGCTTAACCCACATCACTAATGAGCTTACAAAGTGCCACACCTAAATCAAAACCAATAAACAACGTCCCATTATCGAGATCAAAGGAGACACAAGATATGTAATGGATCAGACGACTGTCACGCCACAAGAAACAATCAAATTTCGATAATGAATCAACTAAGACGAAGTAATACTGTAACTCTTTATCGATATTTGACAAAGCCTTAGCCTTGCCACATACCCTAGCCTGGCTCGTTAACCCCGATGGGACCTAACCAAGGATCATCTCTCCATGCCGGATGGACGAAATACAAAAGAATTTCTTTAGGACGATGAAATGCTGGTTTTCCCTCCTTAGGAATAATGCTACCTATCCATCACTAGTAAGCATAACTATCCCACATCTAGACGAAGTCACTTCCCCTAACATTTATCATTAGTTACCGACATATCGCAACTAGGCCTCTAAAATTTCAATCATTTCTCATGCCTAATGGTTTCCCTCACCAAGGTCGTTACTGACCATAAGGGTAGTACACGTAGGTGTTATACTCAAGCCTAACACTTCATCGTGAGTGCTATCTCTAAAAACTATAACGAATATCATCGTGTTTGAAGTCTCCCAGGTGAACGACCTAGCATTGATCAACATATTTTAGAAATTTTCCTCAAAGGTCGTTTCATGACACATGTCAATAAATAAAATCTATAGCACTAACTCCAAGGCACTACCACAAATCAATATGATCTAACCGTACTACAATCGTCAATGGTCTACCGTCACTTATGTATACTAAAACACAATAATGATTCCCAACGCCTTATGGGTGATGACATTGAACTCAATTATTTCTCTAAACAGCTTATACATCTATAACATGAAACCCCAAGTCATACCATGACTTTATGCTACACAACCTGGAATCTATCACTATGAAGTGCGTATCGTCATAAGAATCTCGACGCAAAATAACTCTTAAAGGTTTCGAGAAGAGATAGTACTAGGGGCGTAATGCACGATAAACAAAGTCTGTTTCACAATTACTAGGGAATGCCTACTACTCGCACTGATATCTCACTAAATAAACCTTAATATACATTTCCAAGAAATTTTCAGTTCGGTTTCACATGTCTACCCATGTTACTAGCCCAAAGTCAGTCTTTCCTGGCCAACTCACTTAATTCTCAATGAGTGTTCAACCACCATAACTGAGTTTCCTTAATATGTAAACCCCACACTGCGTGCTAATCTACCAATTAACACAATAATAAATTTTGGTAGGATACGGGACATCGGATATTGCCTATAAACACCAAGGCCCACGCCCATGAAAGCCACTTGGATCCTATTTCTCAATGCCACACTATAATCGCTAAACTTTGATTTAATGTCATCCAGGTTTTGGTAGGACACATAACATCGGGTATTGCCCGAGAGGAGGCTCACCCTAATGATGCTGCAAGAGGTACCATCTTAAAATATCACAACTCATGTACTTAATACTAAGTCACCCGATTTTCTAGATTCACTCCTAGGCTACTTAAATCATCAAGATTATCTAAACCCATTTTATAATCAAGGTACATATATCATGCTATACTGGCCCCAAGCCCTCTCCTAAGGTGCTTAGTACTTTCTTACCATGTAACTAACACTTATAAACACGTTCATCGACCAATAACCACTAAGGCATTCTCCCATAAGGATATCATTCTATCAACTAAGCTTGACTTATACTCTAACATTGATCCATTCAATTTACACGTTTATCGAATTTATCATTAATCATGGTATTACTCTAAGGATCGAATTTTGCCTAATTATAACAATGATATAGACCCCTTATATGGGTTGTGATATGCCAAAATATACCCTTATCCTAGCCGAAAATATACTCGGCCTATATTGAGGGGATAACTGAGCTAGGCTACCTCATTCTGAGGGTCGTACCTAAAATCACCATTGACTTCGGCCTCAATGATAAGACGACCACCAGCTATCTAGTAATTGTTGTATGGGAAATTGGCCTATAATAAAGCCTTGACCTAGCCTAAATCCTCGGCCTCGACCTCAAGTAAATGTAAGACTACAACTGACCCTCACCCAACTTTATGGAACCCATGATATAGGTAAATCCTCGATTACTAGCCTGGCCTTGACTGGGGCATATTGGTCGGGGGTGGCATCATCATAGAGCGTGGTTTGGGAGACGCGTCGATCAGTGCACGTGGACACATACTACATGTGGGTGAAATCGTTACTACCAGGTCAATCCCTCACATGAGGGAATATTTGGTCATTATGATCTACATTTGGCACAACCAGATGTCCATACTGGATTGGCTAAGAGCAATACATTCATGCATACAACATGCTTGGGGGGGGGGGGGGGGAGGGGGTACACTATACCCCCTAAGAACTATATATACTTTTCATCTTCTTCATTGTAAAGGACTAAAGGATAAAAACCCTAGCTAAAAAGAGAGAGAGAGAGAGAGATTGTGTTGTAACGAGGCCATTAGAGCCCAATTTATTAAAGAATTTCACTCACACACACAGTGGACATAGGCTCCGACTGAACCACTTAAATCCAGGTGTTCATCCTCGTCACCTCAACTCATTTTTTGTTGGTTTACTGTGTAATTATTGCCATTATTGTATACTTGTTTGAGCTTTATACATCTGTGACCTGGTGATACCATTTCTGGTATTATTAGTCTGGCGCTGTCTGTGGAAACGAGTAGCATCATCTCTTCCTTTCTTTAGCTTGTACTCATAAGAATCTTTGGTGGTGAATCAGTATTCCCCTTCTGTGGAGCTATTTCACCATTGAAAGAGTTCTCGTTAAGCTTCAAAGCTGTTTACTCTTCAAATACAGTAAGGTTCAAACATGGTATCTGAATTTCCACCACCACCGCCGCTGGATGGTGGTCCTAGCTCTAGTCAAGATACTCCTCAATCAGAAATGGCTAAGGTGGAGACGGCATTGAAATCCTTGGCGGAGAGAAAACAGGCAATCCAAGAGAAACTAGATGCCTTCAACTGGAATATGGTAGTCCGACTAGTGGGAGCCCAACTAAAGATGATTACTCCGGCAGTAGTAGGGGAGCACCATAAAGAGGCCATGGGACCACCCCAGGAACCTCGCAAGGATCTACCTTTTCCTCAACAACGAAGGGATGTTGCTGAGCCTAAGCGTCTACGCTTGGGGAGGCAAGGCTAACCCTTCCCGAAGGACCGCTACAATGACTTTGAGGCTGGAGATGCTGAGGCTGATTACTGGGATCCGTATGAAATATCTAAAAATACTATACGCCCCATCAAAGAAATTCGGGATCAGTGTAGGAAGCAAAGTCTTGATGCCATCCCAAGGGGTTCAACTTTTGATCGATTGAGCAGAGGGTCGGCCTTTGAAAGGCTCGACCCAGTTGGTGATCTGAGGGAGAAACTATCCAGATAAAGAAGAAATGCGTGTTCAAGGAGAGAGGGGCAAGCAGCTAACCCGCCTTCGCTGACCCTCAGTGGACGTGATGAGTACCAATGGGAAGTAAACATCCAACAAGTCAGTGGCCAAATAACCCTCGGTTAGGCCAGTGAAGGTAGCAGGTGATAATATCGTCCAGGTCGACGCTGTGAATGCGACTGAGAGGCCATAAAATGACTCAATCCAAAGGCTGAAAAATAATATTGGAGATATCTTCAAGAGCCGATATCCCTTGCCAAGGGGGTATTTATAGGGTTCTCCATTTATGGAGAATCTAGTTAACTTTCTGACCCCTGCCAAATTCAAGACACCTATAGTTACTCCAAAGTATGATGGGAGTACCAACCCATTTCATCATATAAAGATGTACCAGTCAACAACAGATATCTACTCTATCTCAGACGAGATGAGATGTCGTGCTTTTTCAAGCACTCTGACAGGGGATGCACATGTTTGGTACACTTTGCTCCCAAGGAACTCCATTGAAATTTTCAAGCAACTTGCTGAGAGATTCATCCATAATTTTTGTTTTGGGGTAAGTTCGCAGAAGAAGACTACTCACCTGCTATACGTCAAGCAGGGGAAAAATGAGAGTCTCAGAGACTACATTGCAAGGTTTAATAAGGAGAAGCTACAAGTGGAAGATTATGAAGAGAGTATAGCTATGACATCGCTCATAGGAGGCCTTCAGAAGGGAAAATTACTTTGGAAGCTTTTCTAAGGCCTTTCAAAATCTATGAACGAGCTACTGGCGATGGATGGAAAAGTCATGAATGCTGAGGAAGCGATGGTAGCAAAATATGAGGATGAAAAATGGGGTAGCAGTGCGAGTAAGTTCCAAAAGAAGAATACGGACGGAAAGAAGAGGGCAGCAAATGATAAGTTTACCAACTACACTCCCCTCACAGTAAGGTGTGAGCATATTTTGAATGAAATCAAGAATTATCGGTCCTTAAGGTGTCCCGAGAAGCTGAAGGCTCTTCCTCATAAGAGGAACAAAAACTTATGGTATGAATTTCATCAGGACCATCGGCACCTGATTGATAAATAATTTTCTCTGAAAGATGAGATAGAGAAGATGTTGAAAGATGGAAAGCTGAGGAAGTACGTAGACAAAGGTGCTTCAAAGGGTGGCCCCAGAAAGAGGAGGTCAGATAAGTGCAAGGAAGATGACCCAAGGAAAAAGGATGATGCCTCAGACGATGATGATGATGATGACCCTGATTTTCCACCAAAAGACAGTGACCCCAAAGGCCGTCTCTTTAACATCTCGTTTGATGGTAAGATGATCGATGGAGGTCTCACGGGGGGAGACACAGAGGTGACCGATAGAAAAGCACACCTTGCAAAGGTCAAAGCTCTTGCCAAAGCTGAAGCAGTTAACTTGGCCGCAATAGATACAAAGCCAGATAAGAGAAAGAAGGTGGATATGGATACCTTAATCGTAGGTTTTTTGAGACTTGACTTCAAAGGAATCCTGGCTCCTCAGGATGACCCTTTTGTAATCAAAACTAGAGTGCATGGGTGTTATGTCCCGAGGATATTGGTCGACGGAGGAAGATCGACTGATGTTATGTTCTGGCCATGTTTCAAATTTTTGGGACTCAACAAGAATAGGCTTGTCACTTATCATCATCCTTTGATAGGGTTCAACGGCGAGAAGGTGAATTCGTTAGGAATGTATGAAATGGAGGTCAAAATGCGAGATGTTTGGCCTAAGAGGCTGACAAAGAAGGTCAACTTCTTTGTGATGGACGAAAGTGTGTGCTCAGCTTATAGCATTATCATGGGTAGATTTTCCCTCAAAAAATTTGAGGTCATGCCATCCACTGTACACCAAATGGTAAAATTGCCGACTTCTTATGAGGTAGGGAAAGTCCAATGTGTTCAAGTGTTGGCATGTTAATGCTACTTCAACTCAGCCGAGGAGAGTGAAGCTCACAAGAAAGAAACTACGACCTATAATATTGATAACCTAGATCCCAAGGATGAGACCAAGATGAAAAAAAGGGAGACCGCAAAAGAGGTAGAATCTATCGTCCTCAATGAGGACGAGCCAAAAAATCCATCCAGGTTGGCAAAGCCCTAAGATGATACATAAAGGAAGAGTTGATTAAACTCTTGAAGGAAAGGAAAAATATCTTCGCATGGTGTCATGAGGATATACCGGGCATAGACCTTGAAACCGTTTTTCATAAGCTGAATGTGGACGACGATGCTAGGTCGATACACCAAAAGAGAAGGATTTATTCTTGAGAAAAATATGAGTTCATTCGAGAAGAGGTAAAGAAGTTGGAAAAGGCCGAATTCATAAGAGAGGTGATATATCCTGAGTGGCTGGCCAACGCTGTCATTGTTCCCAAATATAATGGGAAGTGAAGAATGTGTGTGGACTTTACCGATCTAAATAGGGCCCGCCGTAAGGATAACTTTCCTTTGCCCAGAATTGACCAGATGGTTGATTCCATAATAGGTCACGAGATGATGAGCTTTATGGATGCCTTCTCGAGCTACAATCAAATATCAATGCATCAGGCTGATGAAGAGAAGACTGCATTTATAACCGATAAAGGGACATACTACTACAAGGTTATACCCTTCGATTTGAAGAATGCTGGAGGTACTTATTAGAGACTTGTTAAAAAGATGTTTGAGGATAAAATTGGGCAAACGATGGAAGTCTATGTTAATGATATTCCTAATAAGAGTCTCAAGGATGACACCCATATGGCCGACCTCAAACAAACTTTTGATACGATGGATAGATATAGGATGAAGCTTAACTCGACAAAGTGCGTATTCCATGTAGGGGCTGGAAAGTTCTTGGGTTTTATTGTAAATCATAGGGGAATAGAGGCCCATCCAGCTAAGATCAAAGCCCTGATAGAGATGAAGGCACCAACCATAATCAAATATGTTCAAAGGTTGATGGGGAGAGTGACAGCACTTAACACGTTCGTATCTAGAGCCACCGACAAGTGTCTTTAATTTTTTAAAGTTCTTAAAAAAGCTTTCGAATGGAATGAGGAGTGTGACAAGGCTTTCAAAGAGCTAAAGTCCTACCTTGGCTCTCCTTTACTATTGTCACGGCCAGTCCAAGGAGAAAAAATTTATGGGTACCTAGCAGTCTCAGAGTCGGCTATTAGCGTTGCCATCATGAGAGAAGAGGATGGAGTACAGAAGCCGATGTATTTCAATAGCAAAGCAATCTAGAGGGCCGAGCAGAGGTACCCCAGGATAGAAAAAATGGCTTATGCACTGATTCACGCTCCGAGAAAGATGGATCCGTGCTTCCAACCCCACACAATGGTAGTCCTTATTGATTATCCACTCCGTCAAGTCATCCATAATCCTGAGAAGTCTGGGAGACTGATGTCTTGGGCAATAGAACTGGGAGAATTCGATATCATCTATCATCTCAGGGTGGCCATCAAAGGGCAAGCGTTAACAGACTTTGTGGTCGAGTTCACCTAGGACGAGGCTAACTGTGAAAGTTTTGAGACTACAGATTGTCCGTAGGTGAGAAGTGTTTGCCCTTGCCTAGACGAGGATGAGACAAACACAACTAGGGGTAAAGTACATGAAAATGAAGAGGAAAGATATCAGTTCAAACACGCAGTCATAATAGAGGGTAACTTCTCCGAGGATGGTATAATTTGGAACTTTTTCATCGATGGATCCTCTTGCGAGAATGAAAGTGGTGCAAGACTGATAGTGTCGGAACCAGATGACACAAATATTGAATATTCCTTGAGGTTCAATTTTAAGGCATCCAATAATGAGTCTGAATATGAACCTCTAATATCAGGCCTCTCTTTGGCTCGATCCCTAAATGTCAGTCAACTCCTAGTTCACAGCGATTCAAGATTGGCGGTGAATCAAATCCATGGGGCGTATAAGGTAAAAGACGATAGAATGGATATATATTCGGAGAGAGTAAGGTCGGTATTAAAGAGTTTTAAAGAGGTGAAGCTGAAGAGGATACCTTGGCTGGACAATGGCTGGGCTGACGCACTTGCAAGACTAGCCTCAGCCACAAGAACGGAGATAAGAAGGACGGTGCCGGTAAAAATCTTGCATCGACCAACCATTGAGGAGGAGGACAACACTCCCGAGTCTTATCTAAATTTAGATATGGTAGCTTCATGGATGGATACATTCATCAAATACATCAAGGAAGAGGAGTTTCCAGAGTCAAAGATCGAGATAAGGAAGTTGAGATATAAAGCTGCTAAGTTCTCCATCATAGGAGACACTTTATACAAGAAGGGGTTTATGCTTCCTCTTCTCAGGTGTGTCCATCCATCTGAGGTAGCGTATATCCTTAAGGACATGCATCAAGTATCTTTCTCCAGCCATATCGGGGGTAGATCTCTAGCCAAAAGGATTATTACCCAAGGGTATTGGTGGCCTACCTTGGCCAAAGGTGCTGCAGCATATGTCAAGAAGTGTGACAAGTGCCAAAGGTTCGCCACCATTCCTCACCAGCCCCATTAACCTCTCACCTCCATCACATCTCTCTGGCCATTCACGATATGGGGAATTGATCTAGTAGGACCCTTGCCTAGAGAAACTAACAATCATCATGACTTGGTTGTGGCGACAGACTACTTTTTAAAGTGGATATAGGCCGATCCGATGATTACAATTACATAGCAGAAAACCTTCCAATTTATCTAGAAAAATATCATCTGCAGATATGGCCTGCCCAATACCCTAATTTCTGATTATAGAACTCAATTCAAGAACGTTTACCTGGGAAAGTACTATAAAAGGGTCGGCATCAAGCAATTATTTTCCACCCCTGGCTGACCCCAGGCTAATAAGCAAACGAAAGTGACAAACTGAATAATTCTTGATGGAATTAAGAAGAAGTTAGAAGATGAAAAGGGTAGATGGATTGAAGAAGTGTATGATGTACTGTGGGCCAACAGAACAACAGAGAGAACTCCTATTGGGGTGACCCCATTTATGTTTGCATACATCTCAACGGCAGTTGTACTAATGAAGATAGGTTTGACTACACATAGGGTTTAGACCTATGTCCCTGAACAGCACAGTGATGAGTGAAGGCTTGATTTGGATCTTATTAACGAAAGAAGAGAAGATGTTGATGTTTGGAAAGATGCCTATTAGCAGAAAACTCCAAGATTCTACAACAACCGGGTCAAAGCACGTCCACCGAGAGTAGGGGAATTAGTATTGAAAAAGGTATTGTAGAAACCCAATAAACTTCATCCAACTTGGCATGGATCGTACAAAGTGGTTGAAGAGGTTGTTCCAGGAACTTACAGGTTGGAAAACATGGAAGGAGAGCCATTCTCCAACCCATGGAATGCCGATTATCTTAAGAAATATTACCAATGTGATTATATCTTTACTCTATTATTTGCATTCTATTGTAATACATGTGTACGAGACTCAGAGGAATGAATGTAAATAAAAGTGTTCCCTCATATGTTGTTTATTTACTTAGATTTCGTCTTGTATGAAACAAATCATCTTAATCTACAGAACATCATTCATGGTGAAGTAATCTTAAGTGGCCCTCGGTGGTATGACAACAAATACAGGGTTAACCTCGTCTATGGATTGCCAACAACACCGAAAATGCCTATTTTTGTTAAACATCATTACTCCCTCGGCTGAGATGACAGTGCATGGATGGGATGACCCTCCATATACTCTCAAAAAGAGGAGGGGGGGACTCGTGCCTAAAACACCATAATTTGGTGGGGGTAAAATTTTAAAATCCCTTAGTTGTGGTTGATTACTGTTAAACATCATGAACTCGGTGAACTTACTCCCTGTCTGGGATGACAGTGCATGGATGGGATGACCCCCCATACACTCTAAAAAAGACGAGGGAGGACTTGTGCCTAAAACACCATAATTTGGTGGGTGCAAATTATTAAAATCACTTAGGTGTGGTTGGGACGACCCTCCATATACTCTCAAAAAGACAAGGGAAGTCTTATGCCTAAAACACCATAATTTGGTGGGGGTAAAGTTTTAAAATCACTTAGTTGTGGTTGATTACTGTTAAACATCATTAACTTGGTGAACTTAATCCCTCGGTTGGGATGACAGTGCATGGATGGGATGACCCCCCATAAACTCTCAAAAAGACGAGGGAGGACTTAGGCCAAAAATTATTTAGTTATGGTTAGTATGTAATACTCACACACTTGGGGGCAAAACAACATAAGTTAAAGACAGATGATTTCATTGAGTTAAAGAGTTACAATATAAAGAGAGTAATGTTCAAATGCTTAAAAAGTAAAATGGGTAAAAGGAAATGGGTATCGGCCATAGACGACCACCCTACTGAGTTAGGTTGGTGCAAATTAAAGCCCCAGTCCCATCACCAGCAGTTGTAATAGGCATCTTTTCAGTATGCCCTCCCTCAACCACCATAGGGTCGGAAAACGTTCCCTCACCTTCAGACATTGCCAAAGACTCAACATGTGATAAATCCTTAGCCATCAGAGGGTCCTAGAGGTTTCCAGCTTCTAGGGATGGTCGGATAGAAGATACCGCATCAGTAAACTTCAAGATGATCCATCGGCAGATCGTCTTGATCCCTCTCTTTAAGTACTCCACGACGAAGCCTTGGAACTCGTTCGAGGTTTTGTACGCTTTAATAGCATCAAAACTGACATTCTTTAGTACTACAACAAGGTCGGCTTCAAATTTGGTGGCTTGATTCTTTAAAGCTTCATCCCTTTCTTTTATGTTGCCGTCATTGGACTTCAACTGGCTGATGCGATGAAGTGTGAGTTCGTCTATGGCCTGCTTATGGTTGGCCTTGAGATCAACTATTTGAGCCTTAAGGTCGGCCTCGGCATGAATTACTCTCTCGACCTCCCTGAACTTTTGTTGGTTTTCAACCATCCATTTGGTGGATGAGGTCAAGGCACATACTGACTGCAAAAGATGAAGAAAAAGTCAGAGAAAAGTTAAGTATTGACAAGTATACGACTAGAGGAATAAGGACGATACCTGTGTCAGGTGATGAAGGCCGAAGTCGTAGATGTTGGCCGGGGGAATCTTAGCCAAGAACTTATAATCAGCAGCCGAAGGGGATTTAAACATAGCAACCCTGATGTTACTAATCAAAGAAGTGGGGACAGCCTTAAGCTGTGACAGGTTGGCAGACCAAAAATCCCCCAAGGATGAAGATGAGCTAACATCAGAACCTGATGCCATTTTTATCGCATCAACCCTCGCCCTTGTCGTCGGGTCTAAACGAGTATCAACAGGGACCTCAGGTCCCTTTCTCTTATGTTTGGCCTCATCAGTTGGCCCCATAACGATGGTCTTCTTCCCCGGTCCAGTCAACAAGCTCGGTGTCTTATTTTTTTTCTTCCTCGGTCCAATCAACAAGCTCGGTGTCGTTATCTCCCAGATGTCATTTGAAGTATTGGGAGGATGATCTGTAAGAAAGAGGATGATATGATTGTACAATTAATCTACGAGACGAGGGAAGGCTTTGAAATATATGTAACTCACATAGTTCCTCAAAGGGATCAACCCCTAAACCTGATTCTTTAAAGAGTTCAGGGGTCATCAAATCTTTGAATTTTGGAAGAGCACACTCTACTCCTTGCTCTGTTAAGTAGTCAGCCACATCATTTTTAGCAAGGCTGAGGCTAGGGTCTGACCTTGCTGTCATAAAAGGATTGGAATAAGATTGAGGGACCCTCAACTCATCCTCATATGGGTCGACCTTAGCCGGGAGCTCCCACACACCAAAAATAAAGAAAAATCTCTCATTCTAGTAGTGGTTTTAGGTTTGGTTAACCTGAATGAGTTTCTTATTTCACTTCCTAGCACCTATGTGGAAGTAGCCAGGTTGTTTGGACGATGAAGGGATATTGTAACCAGGTAAGAAGAGTTAAACCGATGGTTCATCCGTGAAAGAGTTCTTCCACAAGGAAATATAACCTAAGATGATTATCCAAGAGTTGGGGGCAATTTTGTGGGAGAAACCTCTAGGGCAGATAGGATAGAAACTATGGAGGGATGAAGAGGGAGTCTAACACTGACCTTGAACATTTGCTCATACAAAGAGACCTCTCCCTCTTATCCCTAAAAAACTCTCTCATCCTGATCAGGAACCCTCATCATGATATCGAACTTGATGCTGAATGAATGACTCCAAACGAGGAGATCGCGTTCTTTAACAGACAAGGTGAAGGAATAAGCATACGAAGTGTCAACTTTATCCTCGTCTTCCTCATCCTCCTCGCCCTCGTCTTCATCGCCCTTCTACAACCTTGACATCCCATGGATCAAGAGGACCCTGTGGTAAGTTTACTTTAAATTCACCAAGAGACATTGCCATTACACGAACGACATTTGGGTAAAGTGTAGGCTCGGCTTGGCCAGGGTGGATAGGACGATGAATAGAATTTGATGGATCATTGACCAGATGTCTCGACCTCATAGGAGGATGATACTCTGATTGGTGGTTGACCCATCGTCTCTTCGAAGTTGTAATCCTTGACCTGGAATTGGGATGGGCTGAAGGTTTCTGAAGACGTGGGTAGTATTGTGGCTAACGGAGTGGGAAATATGAGTCGTACGCAAATAGGGTCGGCCCTGTGTTTGTCCTCTTCCTCTTCTTATACCCTATGAATTTCTTGAAAACACCTTTCTCTCAGTGTGGGAAACTCCTCGACCAACTTATAAATCCTTTGTAGCATACAAAAGACGACCTTAGACTTGAAGATATTTTGAGAATAAAGTAAGGGAAAATATAAACAAGTGGGAGTGTTGACCAGTTTGACCAAAAAATCAAACTAAAAGAAACGAATTATTTATAAACCAAAGAAGGAAGAACATTTATGAGGCCTATCGGAGGAGATGACCAGAATATCTTCGGAGTTCTCAACTACGGGTTTTTGGTTTCTATGTAAGCCATGGAAGGATAATAAGATTGAAAACAACCTAATGACCACCAGTATGCTCCCTAAGGCTAGCCCTAAAGCCACCATAGGCGACTGATAAATGAAATAAATGATGCCAGAAAATCCTAAGTCGCTAACAATGTATAAAAAGAAAATACTTTGCAACAACGGTGCAAACGAACAGAGAATGGCAAAGGGGAGTTACCTGAAAATTGGAAGGGAAGCTAAACCTTGAAATGAGCAATGTCATGCCTGAAATCAGAGATGGAGAAGAAGAGGTCGCAGAAGCTAGAGAGAGAGGAAATGCACAGAGTATTTGGAGAAGAAATAGAAAATGAAAATTTGATCCAAATTATAAATTATTTGCCACAATGACCCAAGCGTCATACAATTCCCTATGCATATCATCGTTAGGGAGCAAATCCCTAAGTATACCTGACATACGTCATTCTAGGAAAGAGAAACATGATGATTGACAAGTGTTAATTGGGAGTCTCATCAAATTGACTGCCAAGAATATAATAATAGCCCGCAACCACCTCATAACATTAATGGCTAAGGGATAGGGGTAATTGATATGCCAAAATATACCCTCGTCCTAGCGGACAGTATACTCGGCCTATGACGAGGGGATAACTGAGCTAGACAACCTCATTCTGGTGGTCTTTCGTGAAATCACCATCGGCCTTCGCCTCAATGATAAGATGATCACTAGCTATCTAGTAATTGGTGTGTGGGCACTTGGCCTATACTAAAGCCTCGGCCTTGGCCTCAAGTAAATGTAAGACTACGGCCGACCCTCACCCAACTTTATGACACCCATAATATAGGTAAATCCTCGATTACTAGCCTCGGCTTTGACTGGGGCATATTGGCCGAGGGTGACATCATCATAGCACGTGGTTTGGGAGACACATGGATTAGTGCACGTGGGACACATACCACACGTGGTTGAAATCGTTACTACTAGATCAATCCCTCATATGAGGGAATATTTGGTCATTATGATCTACATTTGGCATAGCCACATGTCCACACTGGATTGGCTAAGAGCAATACATTCATTCATACAACATGCTTGGGGGGTACACTATACCCCCTAAGCACGATATATACTTTTCATCTTCTTCATTGTAAAGGACCGAAGGATAAAACCCCCAGATAAAACTCTGCTCATTTGTATACAGCAGAGAGAGAGAGAAAGCTTGTGTTGTAACCAAACCATTAGAGCCCAATTTGTTAGTGAATTTCACTCACACACACAGAGTGGACGTCGGCTCCGTCCGAATCATTTAAATCAAGGTGTTCATCCTTATCGCCTCATCTCATTCTTTATTGGTTTGCTGTGTAATTATTGCCATTGTTTTATACCTGTTTAAGCTTTATACATCTGTGACCTGATGATACCATTTCTGGTATCATCAGGTTGCACCTACGACCACATATAAATTAAAATCACAATTCTCCATTACAAAGTTATGACACTCTAACTATCAATATCTACCATTGGTTATACATGATATGGTATTGCTTTCCCAATGGGCATCATCTCATTCTATTAATATCTTCAAGGATCTACGTCAACAAAGGCTGTAATAAAAACACCTCGCACTATGAACCACGGTTTCACCACTTATTGGCTTACGTGGACACCCCTAAATTGTTAACATAATTGATCAAACATGCGAAAGAGATTTTTAATTATTAAATTGAACGTATGCCACTTGGCACTAACTTACTTATCGTGCTAACCTCTTTGACTTTATCATCGGGGACACGTACTAAAAAACTGTCACCACACTTAGCATGATCGGCCCAAACCAACACCGATGTCGGAAGATCCACTTCCTACCTCACCATGTCACTCCCTAAAGGAACCTTGAACCTAGAGCCCTGATACCATTTGTAATGCCCTAACCCGAATTTAAGGGTTACCCATGAGTCAACCCCATCTGGCCTAAGCGTCAGGTGTGAAGTGTAATGGAACAACCTACATAATGTTGTTAGTCCAATTTTGTTTTAGTTAATATTTTATTTGTTTAGTATGTGATTCCAGTTTCAAGATAAAATACGTGTGGGACCCATAGGAGCACCCCTAAGTTCGAGTAAATAGAGCTATTAACGTAAACGTAAATAAAATATACTAACCTATATAACGTCCTCAAAATATGGAATCGCTCCTAACCCGCTATAACAAAGTGGGGATGTGAGCCGATGTCCATTGGGATTAATACAAGCAACATAGAAACGAATGACATAAAGAAATACTCACACTCTACAACAATATGAATGCGAAAAATATGTATATATCTATGTAAGTATACCTTTGAAAAATACATATTCCAATTCATTAATCATTTTAATTCTGAAAACCTTGCTTGCCCAGATAAATCGACCTTAATCTTATTAAAGGCTTTCTTTACTCATACTTAGCATTGTCACTATTTGACACACCCGACTCGACATTTGGAATCGTTACAATCGACTTATTCAAACTCATTCCTTTACTGAAACTTAACCCCCCTTATTCATTTAAATATACTTTAGTATTTTCATTGAAAAGAACCATTTCAACACACACACACTCACTGTGTTAGAAAATACCTATTTATCGTTTGAAAATATTTTTCCATGCATACTTATGCAATTCACGGGTTTAACAACTTAGGTTACTTAATTATCCATTTGCCCACTTTATACCATTCTACTTTAACTTATGGACATTAACAGATTTACGCATTTACTTGTCCATTACACCCTTATCGGAACGTTTATTACATGAATTCAAGTTAGGGTTTACTAACACATTTTATCACACAATCTATTTCTTGAGATATTCTTATTCCTTTTACATTTTCTCAGAATCTTACTATACCGCATACTTACACGGGCTCATCGACGGCTATTCACACCGTATACTCTGGCCAATGATATAGGTCTTTTCACCCAAGGGCTCCAGGCCCTTTTTGCTTATTTTTCGGTTGCATCCGAGTCCTTATTAATGTGTTTAACATTTTATACATGTCCACATTATTACACTTTACTTTTACCCAGCCGAATCCAAAACTCAAACTTAATCGTCCGTTTTTCCATTTACATGTGGAAAAATTATTGTTTTCTCCTTTAAGTCCCTATTCACACACACATAATTTATACTAAAATCATTCACGCTTTAGGACATAATTCAGTTTCTCCCATACTAGTGTAAAGACGTTCTTTGATATTTTTATTTCATAAAATGCTCGACTTTAAGTTAATTACCAATTTACCCTTTATTTACCAAACTTGCAATTTAGTCCTTTAAGAAGTGTTATTTCTCAACATGGTTATTAAGTTTACAACTTAATAACTAAATCACTTTAGCCATTTTATCAATTATTTAGTATCACACATTTACCCAACTTTCACACATGACACATTTATACCTTGAATATATAAGTTAGCATCATTACTTATTAAGCTATTATTTCCACACATTCTAAAAATTAAAATTTCCATTTGTCTAATTTCATGTTTAAACCCAACAAGTCTTTCTTTAACTTGTCCATATATTTATTTACAAAATATTACAAGTTTATATGCATAGAAAATGGACTTTTAATACTAAAATCCTATCAAATGGATTAAACATATGTTCCATTCTAGAATCTTATACTATTTAGAACAAACATGGTTTTGAAGTAATAAAGACATTTTATTAATTTCTTTAAACTTAACAAATGTCCATTTATTCATAAAGTCTCCATTTTACAAGAAATTTAGAAAGATTTATTTCATAAATATTTCTACGAAATTAACATCATTCCACATTTTTATTCCATGAAAATGTCCACTATTTCTTATCACTAGAATTACGCTAAAATAATATTTCTTCATAGTTTTATTAAATAAAAATGTCCATTATTTCGTTTAACTAGAAATATAACAAAATAGCAATTTCTTACATTTTATTCCATAAAAATGTCCATTATTTCTTTTTACTAATTATACACCAAAAATAGCATTTTCTTACATTTTTATGGAATAAAAATATCTATTATTTCTTTTTACTAGAAATATACCAAAATAGCATTTTCTTACATTGTTATTCCATAAGAATGTCTATTATTTTCTTTTTACTAGGAATACATAAAAATGACTTTTCTCACATTTTTATTCCATAAATATGTTTAATAATTATATTCTGGAATTTTTTATGTTTTTAAGACCTCTTTTAAATCATCGTTTGATACCCATATCATACAAATGCTAATATGATTAATAATTACCACTAGGATGCAAGCTAATATCCTTCCTACATATATTAATCTATTATGTGTAAATAACGTGCTGAATTTATAGTACACATTAAACTTGGATCAAAATTAGTTTTGCCCGCCTTAATGAGCTCTAAAATGGTGGAAATAGTGTAGAAGATAGATGACCCCCACCTCCAAAGGTGGCCTCAAGGGGGTCTCCAAATGCCCTTTC
The DNA here is from genome assembly GCA_949130495.1 of Sambucus nigra. Classification (NCBI taxonomy): domain Eukaryota; kingdom Viridiplantae; phylum Streptophyta; class Magnoliopsida; order Dipsacales; family Adoxaceae; genus Sambucus; species Sambucus nigra. The sequence goes on along the minus strand of OX422224.1, from coordinate 35,971,717 downwards.
AAACTTTTGACTCCATTGCTACTCCAAGAGTTATCTAAGACTTTCTTCTTCATCTTCAAGGTACCCTCTACAAACTCTATGGACACTCATATTCATCTTCTTTAAAAAGAACCCCATCGACATCTCCATATACATGTCGTAGCTTCTTTAAAACCCTCTATAACAACTTCTGTATTTTCGTATCTATATCTTTAATAATGGTGAAATAGGTGGTTAATGATATGTGTAGTCACTACCTTTAAAGAAATGGTGGAAGACATTAAGGAAAGGAGGGAAAATAGTGAGCTCTTGAGAGAGCGAGTAAGGAATTGCCGTAGGTTTTCTCCACCCCATGCCTCTCTCTTATACACTTAAAGCCATTAATTTTTTTTATCACAACTCACTCGATTTAATCCAAACTGTTAAGATCCAAGATCTGACAGGAGGTTGTTTATCCATGGCTCTAATGGTGACAGCATAAGTGGTAGGTCTGAGCTCGCCAAACCTCATTTGAATGACCAAAGATATTTCTCAAACGACCAGTGATGTCGTTCGAAAGATATTTACGCCCAACATCCCTTGTCACTTCTAACGACCTCCCATGTCGTTCGAAGCACCCTTTTTTCTTTTTCTTTTATTTTCTCCATTTATTCTCCACCATTTTCCTATATTTATCATTAACTCTTCCTCATTAATAATCCATATCAGATTTAATTAATTTATTGGAGCACCATATTACACTCTAACTCAAGTACTTGTTTATAGTTTCAATCGTAAGCCATTTACTCATTAGCTTAATAAATCATCTCAACATTAGTAATTCATATAACTCGACTCTTGTTATATATAACATTCACACTTAATGTATTTACTCGTATATAAATATCTACACTATTATATACGTAGGATGCAATCCTTCCGAGCATTACCCCACTGGATGCTTTTTTCTACAATGCGTATCGCCCAGAGCTCAAGGACTAGACGAAAAGGGTGACTAAGGTGCTAAATAATTCAAGGAATGTACATTGTGAATTTTTAGGTTTAATCATAAGCTCCTTTTTTTGGAGAAAGAAATATTGCAAGAGTTACGTCGTAACTCACCAGAGATTTTGAAGCCTGCCATGAGTGGTCAAGTATGATAGAGGATGTCTCCTATGAAGGGAGTGATGTCATTTAAAAATGGGGGAGTGGGTGCCTAGGGATGTTGGGATCTTTCCCCATTAAAGAGAATGGTATAACCGGTAGAATATAGGTGAAGCGAAAATAACATAATATTTCCAACTTTGAGAAGATGTGGATGCTCTGCGAGGAAGTATTTGAAGCTATAAGTGAAAAACTATCTGAATTCCGAGGACGAAATTCTTTTATAGGGGGAGTATGAGTAATTTATATTAGGATGGATTGAATTAAAATGGAAAAATAATTCGGATTAAAATAAATATTAATTAGTGTGATCAGAGTTAATATTTATGGATGTGAATTAAATTGAATACTACTTAGTGATAAATACTACTTAGTGTGATCAGAGTTAATATTAATAATGCACTTTGTTTAGTCGTAAGTGAGAAATACGATAGTTTATGATAATTTAGTCGGGATGCGCATGTGAGTCATGTTGGGACTTAAAATATGAAATTACTTGTAAGTGATATATGGATCATCCAAATAGACATTTCGAGTGTGCTGATACATCCAGAAAGGTTGAGATAGTTAGAAAGTATACTCGAGTTTTGTATTTGGGTCCCGAGGCATTTTTAGACCAACTCGACACCACACAAAGGGTATTTTAGTCTTTTGGCATTCTAGGTTAGAAGATCAACGAATTTATAAAGTCTATATTAGATAATATATTTTAAAGGATAGGTTTAGAACAAGTGAGAAACAAGAGAGGTCATAGGAGAGGAAAAGGAAAGGGTTTCTAGGCCATTCATCACCTCCTAGCACTAACGTTGCCACCGAAATTGAGAGGGGCACAAGGAGGAGCAACCTCCATCACTAAATTACTGAAATTAGACCTTCATAATCTAAGGTAAGTTTTGAAACTTCCACAAATTGAGTAGTTATAATGTCCATTCTAGTATAGAATTATCTCTACAATGTTGGGCAATTTCATGGGATTTAATTAAGGTTTCTATTGAGAATCATACTAGAATTTGAACCGTGGGATTATATCTTAAAATTTGATTTTTAATACACATAAATAGGGAATCTTATTGGTTTCTTGTTTGAAGTTAACGAATCTTGAATAATTTAGGGTTTAATTGATGAATATAAAATGACAATCTGCCAGAATTTTTGACGTTATTTTAAACGTATGCCATTTTAATTTTGCTTAGAATTTGACTGTGAGCCAAGATTTCTAGAAAGGTCTAGGTCTTATCTTTCCAATGAGCTTTGAATGAGGTTATTTGGATTTTTGTGGAGGGAGTAATCAACTTTTTACTATACGGTGTCCAATATGCCAACATATTAATCTGCCATAATTTTTGACGTTACTATAACTTTCCAATGAGCTTTAAATGAGGTCATTTGGACTTATGTAGAGGGAGAAATCATGATTTTTCTAAAATATGTTTCATCTAACTCCGCTTGTGTCGGGCTTAACTTCTTATTTTTTTGGACACTATCGCTCCCTACCCCGGAAAAAGGAGGAGGGTTGCGTTATGTAGCTGACATCTAGCGTAATACTTTGTCAAATACTTATGAACATGAATCCTATGTATAAGAGCTAATGCCAGGGCATTACCCTTAAGAGATGCATTAATCCTTCCACCGGGTATTTCAAAAAATAGGCAAGGGGCGTTGTGCTTACCACAGGGTGTCTCGAAAAATAGGCAAGGGGCGTCGTATCGGCGCCCGGATGAGATGAGAAATACGTAAGGGTTCGTGTAATAATTTGGAGGTGTGCGGGTAAAGAAGATAGTGTAGGATACTAGAATTAGGTTAGCGACTTGGAACATAGGGACTATGATAGGAAGAAGGATGGAGTTAGTAGATAACATGAGAACAAGGAAAGTTAACATATCCTGTTTCCAAGAAACTAAATGGGTCGGTGAGAGAGCTAGAGAAATGGAAAATATAGAGTTCAAACAATACTGTATACATAGAAATAAAAATGGAGTTAGAATACTAGTAGATAAGAACTTTAAGTACGATATCGTAACCGTTATGAGAAAAGGTGATAGACACGATATCGTAACCCACAATTTGACAAGGTTCTATGCATGACACGACACAAAACGCCCGCTGTCCATTTAAACTGTCGGCCCTCGCTATTTATGTCGTCCATATTTTAATACCCGTTTTGTTATCTTAGGTATTAATTGGAATACCCCTTATTTTTGAGTAATTGTTTTTATATTAATTTGCCATGCTGATTAATTATATAAAATAAAGGAAGTTGGAGTAAATATTATTTTAAGTGATTTAAGAGATAATATTTACTGAGTTCTGCATATTTACTGTTATGTGATTATAAATAGCATCATATTATGTTTCATTGCGTCGTTGTGCTTTAAGCGACGGGTATGGCTTATATTCCAATTGAATCATTATTGATAAATAAAAATGATGTTGGAATATGAAATAATTTATGTTATCCCGGATGCCAATTTAGAGGGCGTGGTTAGTCCGGAAATGGTTGAGATAGCCAAAATAAGTGCCATGTTGTATTTTTGGGTTTTGTGTACTTTTGAACGGTTATGACTTAATTATGTTGTTACGAGTCATTTTAATTGTGTAGTAACATTTAAAGTTGGAATTTAGTGTTAATGGGCATTTAAGTCTTCCAACATACATTTATCCTCATTTATATGTCTTAAACCTAGAAAGAGAATAAGAGAAATAGAAATTGGGAGAAAATAAGAGAAAAGGAAGAGAATTGAAGATTTGGGCTTGGAATATGTTGCTACCAGAAGATAACCCGAGATTACAACCCTAAGGCAAGTTTCTAACTTGAAAATGTATGATTTAATGTGGATAAATTGTAGTGATAGTTGTGTGTTTGGAAGAATTGAACAAATTGTGGGTTTTGATGAATTTTGGTGTTTAACCCTTAGATTTTGATGTTTGTATGATTTTAGTTGGATATATTGGTTTGTTATTGTGTACAATGTTGGGTTATTGTTGTTAGATGATGAGATTGAGAGAAGTATTATAAAAGAGGGTGAAGGATTTGGGTTTGGGTTGTTCGAAATAGGGTTTGGCCATGGGAACTGGTGAGGTCGGTCGATCGTGGTCCAGAGCCAGGTCGACCAGTCTTAAAGAGAAAATCCGACTGCTTCTCTCGATAGGCATATTTAAAATGAGCGGTTGACCACGGTCTAAGAACCGGTCGATCGAGCCTTGGGAAAGGGGCTTACTTCTTTTTTTACAAGGCCATTTTTTGAAAGCGCGGTCGACTGAGGGTCAGGGGCCGGTCGACCGGTCCCCTGTTTTTCACCCCGAAAACTTTAGTTTTCTTTAGCTCCTTTCTTTTAAGGTTTAGGCCTAGGGACCTTCTTGCATGAAGTAAAACTAGAGTATTAGAGTCTCAAAATAGGGGAATCATTATCCTAAGTTACTAAGAGGGTGTTCGGGCTTATGTCGGGGATTCACAAACAGAATAAAGAGCCGATGGTAGAAAGTGTGCAATTGATTTAATAAGATAGTCTAGGATTAGGGGAAAGTAGGGTTATATAATTTTAGACTTTAGAGATTGGGCTGAGATAACCTTATACTTTATGTCTTATAGGGTTGTCGTAAATTCATGGAGACTAAAAAGAGGATAATTGAATGTTGTGTATTACGTCGTTAAACACATATGGCTCCGGATATAATGTAATGTACATTTTAAATTGGCATATCTTGTGAATACTAATTTGCATATACATACCTCTATAAATGCTATCATAAGTGAAGTTACGCGAATAAGGTGGAGTCCCCTGTCTAGTGAATGTAGGGTGAATATAGTCCTCAGCCATAGGACCAGTGGTATATATTGTGATGTTATTTTATTCGAAGTGAGGTAATTCCGGGTATGGTTATAACTCACCGTCGAAGTATATATCCGCTTCCCACGCGAGGCGATTTAGGATGCCCAGGTAGTCTTGGTGATAGGCCTTGGAAGATGATAGATATTTAGGGGCGCATCCAGTGGGGTGACTCCCGGAAGGATGGTCTTATTATATTGTGATTATAACTATTCTCACAAATGTTATACTTTATAAATGGCTAAAGCATTTTATAAATCAACTGTTTCGAATAAGTTTCCAAGTGAGTAATGGGCTTGTGAAGTCATATTGTGCAAAACTGAAATGTAAGCTTATTAAGTTGAAATTGAGTTATTTCTCTTGCATTGATGAATAGTTATTAATATAAATGACATTGCGCTAGGTTTTACATTTAGATGAGAGGTGAGGATTATTCTTATTGTGAAGAGAGAGATAAGGTTGATCATGATGTTAGATATTCATAATTGTCATGCATTTTATTCACATGTATATCATATCAAACCGGGCCCTGACCCGTTTATATCTCTTTGTTTTGAATGGATTTATTTTACACCCAGGTGCTCTGCCGCAAGGACGTCCGTGTTGATCCTTCCATCCAAGTGTACAGGAGCTATAACATTTTTACGGATTGTAACACCCCGCGTGCCCGGAAAGACACGCGGCGTGCTATTACGATAAAACTAACTAAATCCACAATATAAACAAGGTATAGAGCATCTAAAAGAATCCCAAAATAATATAAATCGACTAATCTCAGTACTCAAATTGAAATACAATAATTGTCTATCGAAATAATCCAACTATCTATCTCGCGAGAATATAAATCACTAAATTCTCTATACAACAAAAATAAATACAAATCTTCTCTCTCGAATATTCTTCCAAAAATATCTAAGCTAGAAATCAATCTCCAATTAATCCATAGCGTCCCAAATCCATGCTAACTTGCCAACTAAAGAAAATATGGGGAAGTATACAATACGACAGGAAAGATGCTCAACAAATATATTAACGATGAATAAAGCATAACAACACGAGTACGAAGATTCAAATTAATCTCATAATCATTTATCAATAAATTTCTCAATAACACATCAATGGGTTACCAAGCCTCACCCCATCCGCATATGCTTTATCATGCCATAGCCCGAAAGCAGGAATTTTAGTGGGTGCCCAACCTCCGTGCCATATTAAAATCTCATGACACCATTCTCAATAACAATATAATGATGCCACATGAATCAAAATAATTCAACAATTATTTCTCCAGATTTCAAAGAATTTAACAATTAAAGTATGAGTTCAATTAAACAGGAAATCAACGGAATAACTCTTGAGAGATTTAAAGAGCATATTGTGTAAAACCCCATACCCCAAAATCATCACATGAATCATCACATAAATTCAGCCTCAAAATATGATCGCACCATCACGTTCCTCTCGCAAAAATAATCAAATCACGTTCTAGCCGCAACACGAGATAACCTCAAATAGTCCTATTTTAAAAACTCAGAAACATCAGCTCAGAAAATTATTCAAATCACCGATCTAACTTCAGATTCGGATTCTACACGAAAAATTGAGTCAGGTATGTGGTTTGGATTTTTCTCAAATTTCATTCGAATGGACTCAAAAATAAGATTTAAACAATCAAAATTGGCTCTTCTCATTCCACACGTTTTTTCCTATTTGGATTTCGTTTTTGGCCTCTCTTTTTCATCTCCCTTTCCTTATAATCACCCATAATATTCCTTATATAATCCCTCTCTCGAACTCTATCTTGGAGACTAAGCTAACGCATATTACTATATTGCCCTTTAATTTAAAATTATCAACTTTACGTATTTAAGCCATTACAAAATGTCCAAACGCCTATTAAATTTGAATTTAAATATTCGATTCATTTCAAATAAAAATAAATATAATATCAATATCCTGATTAATAAAATAATAATATTATTAAAATTATATACCATATTCATAAATAAAGCCCTCAAAATTACGGGGTATTACACGGATGTTGTAGCATATTTGTTATAGACGCCTCTATATTTTATGTATTCCAGTTTTGATCAGTCTAAGCATTCGGGTGTGTTGCCCAAGTTTTGTACTTGCTTATATACTGTGATATTTATTTTTAATATTCGTTGTAACCGCTTGTATTGGTCTGTTAACCGACAGCTTATTTGGTTATTACGTTGTGTATGATTGTTAAACTGTTATCTGTCTTTACATATATCCACCTTCTTTTCAAATTGGATTGTCTAAATGGTTTTCTTTAAACTTACAAATTAATTTGACATTCGTTTTCTAAAATAATTGATGTTTATCTCGTATTATTAGTTTCACGACAGTGATGCTAAGAATGGACCATCTATGATTCATGTAATTATTGGAGTATCGGGCTGGCCACCTCTTATTTTAATAAGTGGGGTGTCACAGATGGTATCAGAGCATTAGGTTCTAGAGTCCTTAGGATCTATGCAGACTTGTCATGTTCTACCATAGCGTTATTTGATATAGAGCCCTATTGTTAGGACTGTTTTATTTGTGTATGCTTGCGATCTTCTACAAGGATAAATTATTTTAAATTTTATTCTGATTCAGTTGTTTCTCCATGTCAGATGCCGCCTAGATGAGGTCGCCCAGCCAAGAGAAATCGAGTTGTAGAAGATAATGTAGAACCCCCACCACCGCAAGGAACTACTAATGCATCGGAGGTGGATAACATCGTCTCCCAGGAAGTCAATACTGCAATGACTCCTATGGCTCAATAGTTTCCTCAAGCCCAACAACCGGTAGTACCGGAGGTCCAAGCCCATGCAGGAATTTCCTTGTGGGAGAGAGTTAGAGAATCTTTCTTGAAAGGTCACCCCCATAATTTCAGCGTGGATCTGACGTGATAGTAGCAAACCAACAGTGTTAGAAAGATATGCAGCTGATTGGGCATAAATATTGTATATTTATCCCCCTAATTTCAGTACTTTTGTGAACCCGAATGATGTAACATATATGGATTTGATTCACTTTTATGCTTCTAACCTTCTTGGCGAGTATTGCGTGTTTTTTTGCTTCTCCTATTGGTTTTACAGGTTAATTATGCAAGCAGTGCAAAGGAGGAAGCAAGACAGTGCAAGAAAAGCTAGGAAGGCAAGTTCAAGGGCATTTTCGTAATTTTTCAGCCTTAGTCCGGAAGTGGGTCCAACTAGAAAGTTTAAGATCTTTCAATTACAAGAACACCATAAAAAACGGCACCTCAATCCGAGCTACGATGAAAGAGTTATGACCCCTTGAAGTTGCGGGAAAATCATAGAAGAAAGGCTAGGAAGGCAAGTTCAAGGGCATTTTCGTAATTTTACAGTCCGATTCTGGAGGTGGGGCCTTCTGGAAAGTTGAAGATCTCGGAACAACGAGCACACTGGAAAAAACGGCACCCAAATCCGAGCTACGGTTGAAAAGTTATGCTCAGTTGAAGTTGAAGAAAAATCCAAGAAAAGAAGAGAAAAACCAGAAAAAAATCTAAGTGCTGAGAGCAAGACCAGGCTGGTACATGCGAACCGGTTCGCTGTACCTGCGAACCGGTTCGCTGTACCTGACACGCGAATTTTGTCTTTCATTTGGATTGGTCTCCAAGTCTCCTAATAGGTTTAAAAGACTCCAAACTTGTGGGGAACGAAGGCATTAACCTAAGAGCAGCCTTTAGGGTTATTTTTAGAGAGTTTTTGATAGAAAGAAAGAGGAGGAACATCTAGGAACATCAAGGGCATAAATTACTTCAAGAATTCATTGTTTCGGGTTTGTTTTTGCAAGTTTTAATTCAAGATTCTTGTTTCTTATTATTGCTCTTGCATGCTTTGTTTTCCCATTAGATTCAACTTGTTTTCGCATTCATAATACGTATTTACATGTTTAGATTTAGTTTTATCATGAATTCATACACATGCAACATCATTCTTTCATGCATTAGGCAATTTAACATGTCCGGCTAGGTTTTTCAAGGTTGGGATGCATGAACCCAACCTGATGTGTTAGTGCATGTGTATAACGTTGATCCGCTGAATTTAATGATTAATTTTGATCGTATCGCGTAATTTCATAAGAGTTGTAGATCTTTATATCTCGTTTGCCTATGGGTACTCGTGATGATTTAGAATACAATTTGAGTGTAATTACCGCGATACCGATTTACTCATCCTCAGATTAGGTATGACGCGGGCTTGAACCTCGTATACATAATGCTTGGGAGTACTAAATTCCGGGTTTGAATTAATCGGATAAATTTATGATCAACGTTGTCACTGCATTACACTAGGGTTGGGGGATTGTATTCCCATCCTATTTTCTCATCATTTAAGTTTAGCAATTTCAATTTAATTCTTCATTCTTCATTTAGATAATTTAATTAGTGCATATTTTATCATAGTTTCATAATTGCATTTAGTGTAATCAATCCCAAAAGACCAAATCAAATTTTTTCTTTTCTTTTTAGAGTCATCGCTAGGATTCCTTAATCTTATCCCGTCGTCACAACTTCTGTTGTCCTTCTTCCCTGAGGATCGATACCCGACTTGTCGGATTATTACTTGAACGATAGGCTTGCACTTGAGCCTAGAGAGCACACACTTTAGATACACATTCTGAGTCGTGTCAGCAGCGTCATCTCCGAATCATAGCGTGTAGTGGGGAACGGAAGCAGATCCTTGCCACTTTCAAACTAGTAGGAGCAGCTATACACTGGTGGGAGTCGGTGACCACACCGGAGCAGAGGGATACCATGTCTATATCAAACTTTTGGTTTTTATTTGACCGAAAGTATTTTCCTCTCACAGTCCAAAAGGAGACGAGGAGGAAACTACAGGATGTGGTACAAGGGGAACAGTCAGTTGCGGAGTATGAAGAGGAATTTACTTGTTTAGCAAGCTTTGTACCGGATAAAGTAATTTCGGAGGAAAGGAGAGTATTAAAGTTTATTGGGGGTTTGCATTGGAGGATACGGTAGCACTTGTTGGGAAATCCAGCTTTGCAAACGTTTGGTGACTTGATGAATGCAACATTACTTCATTGCCAAGATCATCTTCTGCATGTGAAAGGGTGTAAGAAGATTTTAGATTCGGGTCAAGCCAGTAAGCAGAGAGGTAATGGTGTCGGTGGATACTACCCTCATCACAACAGTCGGGAGGTAAACAAAAAGAGAAGGACACCCAGAAGGGGGATTCGTCCAATAGACAATGTTTTGGGGGTTTTAATTTTAGGGGAGACAGTTTTAGGCACGGTCAGGGTACCTAGCAGCATCAGTAGGTGGGCCAGCAAGGCCAAGCAGACCGAGGTAATAATGGGGGCCAAGGCCATCTGGGCCAAGGCATGGGGTAGTTTTGAAACAATAATAGGGGTCATTATCTGGAGAATATGGCGGGCCGCTTCTTTTAGTGTGGGGAACTGGGTCACTTTAGGAAAACTTGTCCACAGTTGATCGGGGGACAGTTGCCTAGGGGTCCTCAGCATCAGCAGGCGCTTCTACCGCAACCAACCCCTATTTCATCCGCCCCTCTACAACAGGGGCAACTATAGTATGGGCGTGTTTATCATATTCAGGATGCTTTACTTCTTCCAGCCCTGGCCGCGGCGCCAGCTATTGAGGGTAAGTTTCCCATTCACGGGTATATGGGTCGTGTATTATTTGATACGGGCTCAACGCACTCATTGATTGCAAGAAATTTTTCTCAATTGACGGTGTTAATTAAGTCTGCGGAGAGTACCTTTACTAATGTGGAATCTTCCATGGGTGAGGGTTCACTCATATTCTTTGTTCGTAAAAGAGAAGGAATAGACCTTGGAAATTTGCGTTTTGAGGCCGATTTACTCGTCCTGGATATGGTCGGGTATGATGTTATCTTGGGTAAGGATTGGTTAGTGAAATAATGTTATATAGTAAATTGTTATGGGAGGAGTATAGTTTTTGCCATTTCGGGGAAAGAGATGTTTCTAGTGGCTATGCCTCTTTCGGAGGGAGGTTCTAGCACGTACTTATATTGCATTGTGGAGGAGACTTCTCCTGATATAGTCATTTACTTATATTCGATTCCCATTGTTAGAGACTTTGAGGGTGTTTTTCAGGAGATTCCAGGTTTACCTCCAAGTCATGAAATCGATTTTGTCATTGATTTAGCACTGGGAACTCGACCGATTGCTAGAGCTCCATACCGTATGGCTCCTGTGGAAATGAGGGAGTTAAGAGATCAAATTCAGAAATTGTTAGAGAAAGGGTTTATTTGGCGTAGCACGTTGCCATGAGGTGCTCCTGTGTTGTTTATGAAGAAGAGAGATGGTTTCCTCCGATTATGCGTTGATTACCGGGAATTGAATAAGGTTACCATCAGGAACAAATACCCGTTACCTCGAATTGATGATTTGTTTGATCAATTAAGGGGAGCATCGTACTTATCTAAGATATATTTGAGTACCGGGTATCATCGGCTGCGGATTCGAGAGAAGGATGTGTCAAAAACTGCATTCTTAACTAGATATGGGTCTTATGAGTTTTTGGTCATGCCTTTTAGGCTAACCAATGCTCATGCTGCATTTATGGACCTTATGAATAGAGTGTTTCGGGACTTCCTGGACCAGTTTGTCATAGTGTTTATTGATGACATTCTAGTCTATTCTCAGACTGAAGACGATCATGCTAAACATTTACGTTTGGTCCTGTAAACGCTACGGGATCATTAATTATATGCTAAGTTTGAGAAGTGTGGTTTCTAGTTACAGGAAGTGCAGTTTTTGGGTCAAATTGTGATAGCTGAGGTCATTTTGGTAGATCCAAGTAAAGTTACCGCGGTGAGGGAAGGGGGTCAGCCCACGATGCCCACAGAGATTCGTAGTTTTCTGGGCTTGACTGGATATTACCACCGTTTCATTAAGGGTTTTTCCAAGATCACTAGCCCTTTGATAAACTTGACTCGGAAGGGAGTGAAATTTGTTTGGGATGATTCCTATCAACTAGCTTTTGATGAGTTGAAGGATAAGTTAACTTCTGCTCCAGTACTCGCGTTACCGAGGTCGGGAGTGGACTACTTAGTCTTTACTGACGCATCTCTGCAAGGATTGGGAGGTGTGTTACAAGAAGAGCATCGGGCTATTTCTTATGCTTCTCGCAAGCTAAAGCCCCATGAGAATAATTATCCCGTACATGATTTGTCGCTTGCTGCGGTAGTGTTTGCCTTGAAGATATGGAGACATTATCTCATGGGGGAGAAGTTCAGTCTTTTCACGGACCATAAATCGTTGTAATATTTATTCTCGCAGAAGCATTAGAATATGCAACGACGTCGATGGTTGGATTTTATGAAAAACTATCAATTTGGTATTCGTTATCACCCGGGAAAGGATAATGTGGTAGTGGATGCGCTGAGTCGGAAACCCCAAGGGGAGTTAGCGAAGGTATGGAAGGCTAAATGGAAAGAACTTAGTCAGTAGGATGCGGTAGCCAGGGCATTTATGTCAGTGTTGATCGTTACACCTGCGATTGTGACGAGAATTATGGAAGCTCAAGGAAGGGACAAAGATTGTCAAGATCGTATATGCCATTTGTTATCAGAGGGAGCAGAGTCATACTCTATAAGTTCAGAGGGTGGGTTACGTTTCCACGGGAGACTTATTATCCCGGATGAGGGAGATTTGTGACGTGAAGTTATGAATGAATCTCATGGGTCCAGATTTGCAGTACATCCAGGTGGAGACAAAATATACCAAGACATGCGCCGTCAGTATTGGTGGGCAGGTATGAAATAGGACATCTCTAAATTTTTTTCCCAATGTACTACTTGTCAATTGGTGAAAGTAGACCACCAAAGACCAATGGGATTGTTACAACCTTTAGAGATATCTGTATGGAAGTGGGAAAGTATCTCGATGGATTTTATCACAGGATTGCCAATGTCACGAAGCGGTCATGATTCCATTTGGGTTATCATCCATCGTCTGACCAAGTTGACACATTTCTCACCGTTATGTACGGATTACAATACGAGTCATTACGCTCAGCTATTTATTGCGGAGATTATGAGACTCCATGGGGTGCCCCTCAATATAGTCTTCGATCGAGACAAAATTTTTCTGTCCCATTTTTGGAGAAGTTTCTAAGAATTAATGGGAATCGAATTGAAGTTGAGTACCTGCTACCAACCACAAACAGATGGACAGATGAAAAGATTCAATCAGATGTTGGAGGCCATGCTTAGAATGTGTGTACTTGACTTCAAAGGAGGATGGGAGCAATACCTTCCCTTAGTCGAATTTGCTTATAATAATTCGTACCAATTCATAATTGGTATGGCACCTTATGAAGCATTATATGGTCGGCCGTGTAGATCACCTACTTATTAGTTAGAAGTAGGAGATAATAAGCTCCTTGGACCTGAAATGATGCAATATACTTCTTCAAAGATTGAGCTTATTCGAAAACGCATTCGAATCGCTCAAGATCGTCAAAAGAGCTATGCCGATGAGAATAGAAGGCATTTTGAATTGGAGGTAGGAGACCAAGTTTTGGTACGAGTGTCACCAATAAAGGGTATAACGCGATTTGGGAAGAAAGGTAAGCTTGCGCCTCGCTATGTAGTCCCTTTTCCCATTATTGCTAAGGTAAGCCCGTAGCTTATTAACTCGCCTTGACGGAACTCCTGCAACAGATTCATGATGTGTTTCATGTTTTATCCTTGAAGAAGTACAAAAGGTGTGATGGAGCTTACTGGAACATTCCTTTGGATGATATCGAATTGCAACCAGATATTTCATACGAGGAACAACCAGTTGCAATCTTAGATCACGGAGAGCGTAGGCTAAGGTCGAAGGTGGTGCCCTTGGTTCACATCCAATGGGGACATCACAATGCTGATGAATCAACATGGGAGCATGAGGAAGATATTTGAGAGAAGTATCCACACCTCTTTTTACAAGGTACGCTTGAATTTTGAGGGCAAAATTCCCTTATAAGGGGGGGAGTACAAAATACCCCTTATTTTTGAGTAATTAATTTTATATTAATTTGCCATGTGGGTTAATTATATAAAATAAAGGAAGTTGGAGTAAATATTATTTTTAGTGATTTAAGAGATAATATTTACTGAGTTCTGCATATTTACTGTTATGTGATTGTAAATAGCATCATATTATGTTTCATTGCGTCGTTGTGCTTTAAGCGACGAGTATGGCTTATATTCCAATTGAATCATTATTGATAAATAAAAATGATTTTGGAACAGGGAATAATTTATGTTATCCCGGATGCTAATTTAGAGGGCGTGGTTAGTCCAGAAATGGTTGAGCTAGTCAAAATAAGTCCCATGTTGAATTTTTGGGTTTTGGGTACTTTTGACCGGTTATGACTTAATTATGTTGTTACGAGTCATTTTAATTGTGTAGTAATATTTATAATTGGAATTTAGTGTTAATGGGCATTTAAGTCTTCCAACAAACATTTATTCTCATTTATATGTCTTAAACCTAGAGAGAGAGAGAGAGAAATTGGGAGAAAAGAAGAGAAAAATAAGAGAATTGAAGATTTGGGTTTGGAATTTGTTGCTACCGAAAGATAATCCGAGATTACAACCCTAAGGCAAGTTTCAAACTTGTAAATGTATTATTTAATGTGGATAAATTGTAGTGATAGTTGTGTATTTGGAAGAATTAAACAAATTGTGGGTTTTGATGAATTTTGGTGTTTAACCCTTAGAATTTGATGTTTGTATGATTTGAGTTGGATATATTGGTTTGTTGTTGTGTAGAATGTTGGTTTATTATTATTAGGTGATGAGATTGAGAGAAGTGGAAGAAAAGAGGGTGAAGGATTTGGGTTTAGGTTGTTAAAAATAGGGTTTGGCCGTGGGAACTAGTGAGGCCGGTTGACCGTAGTCCAGAGACCGGTCGACCGGGCCTAAAGAAAAAATCCCACTGCTTCTCTCGAAAGGAATATTTAAAAAGCGCGATCGATCGAGGTCTAAGGACCGGTCGACCGGGCCTTGGGAAAGGGGCTTACTGCTTCTTTTACAATGACATTTTCTGAAAGCGCGGTCGACCGGGGGTGAGGGGCCGGTCGATCAGTCCCCTATTTTTCACCCCGAAAACTTTAGGTTTCTTTAGCTCCTTTATTTTAAGGTTTAGGCCTAGGGAACTTCTTGAATGAAGTAAAACTAGAGTATTAGAGTCTCAAAATAGGGGAATTAAGATCCTATGTTAGTAAAGGGGTGTTCGGGCTTATGTCGGGGATTCACAAATAGAATACAGAGTCGATGGTAGTAAGTGTCCACTTGATTTAATAAGATAGTCTAGGATTAGGGGAAAGTAGGGTTATATAATTTTGGACTTTAGAGATTGGGATGATGTAACCTTATACTTGATGGCTTATAGGGTTGTCGTAAATTCATGGAGACTAATATGGCTACGGATATAATGTAATGTACATTTTAAATTGGCATATCTTGTGAATATTGATTTGCATATACAAACCTCTCTAAATACTATCATAAGGGAAGTTACACGAATGAGGTGAAGTCCCCTGGCTAGTGAGTGCAGGGTGAATATAGTCCTCGGCCATAGGACGGTGGTATATATTGTTATGTTATTTTATTCGAAGTGAGGTAATTTCGGGTATGGTTATGACTCACTGTCGAAGGTATATGGCCTCTTCCCACGTGATTTAGTATGCCCGGGTTGTCTTGGTGATAGACCCTGGAAGATGATAGCTATTTAGGGGCGCATCCAGTGGGGTGACTCCCGGAAGGATGGTCTTGGAATCGTTATATTGTGATTATAACTATTCTCACAAATGTGAAACTTTATAAATGCCTAAAGAATTTTATAAATCACTATTTTGAATAAATTTACAAGTGAGTAATGGACTTGTGAAGTAATATTGTGCAAAACTGAAATGTAAGCTTAATAAGTTGAAATTGAGTTATTGCTCTTGCATTGATGAATAGTTATCATTATAAATGACATTGCGCTAGGATTTGCATTTAGATGAGAGTCGATGATTATTCTTATTGTGATGAGCGAGTTAAGCTTGATCATGATGTTAGATATTCATGACTGTCATGCATTTTATTCACATGTATATCATATCAAACCGGTCCCTGACCCGTTTATATCGTTTTGTTTTGTATGGATTTCTTTTACGCCCAGGTGCTCCGCCGCAAGGACACCCGTGTTGATCCTTCCATCCAAGTGTACAGGAGCTATAACATTTTTGCGGATGCTGTAGGATATTTGTTATAGACTCCTTTATCTTTTGTGTACTCTAGTTATGATCAGTCTAAACATTCGGGCATGTTGCCCAAGTTTTGTACTTTCTTATATACTGTGATATTTATTTTTAATACTCGGTGTAACCGCTTGTATTGGTCTGTTAACCGACAGCTTATTCGGTTATTATGTTGTGTATGATTGTTAAACTGTTATCTATCTTGACTTATATCCACATTCTTTTCAAATTGGATTATCTAAATGGTTTTCTTTAAACTTACAAATTAATTTGACATCCGTTTTCTAAATTAATTGGTGGTTATCTCGTATTATTATTTATATGATAGTGATGCTAAGAATGGACCATCTATGATTCCTGTAATTATTGGAGTATCGGGGTGGCCACCTCTTATTTTAATAAGCGGGGTGTCACATTAATTCTCAATTCTCAATTTCATAATTATCAAATCACCCAACCCTTTTTATCGATGTGAGATTCTCAAAATACCCCTTAGTCACATATCTAAGGGTCCCCAAGTATACAGACATCCTATCCTATATATAGGATGAATCACCGAGAGAAAATTAGTCCTAGTCTCATGCCTAGGCTAGCGAAATGTTGATATAACGTAAAGATCTTCCCCACCCCAAAATTTAAAATCCCTACGAATTTACACTAACTAGTCTCATACCTAGCAAGTATAAATTTTAACCAAGGCTTACCTAGTGTTCCCTAAGCATACTAAAATAGGGTTGAGCAATATACTATCCAAAAACCCCTTGTCCCCGTGATGACAAACGTGAATATAATAAATCACACAAAACACAATTCATAAGAATAACATAGCAATTAATCATAAAGATGCCAATGCAATTTAATTCAATGAATAACATCGTCGTCGTTTTCAACATAATTATTTGCGTTCAATAGTGTTAAATGAATTAACATGTGACAATTCTCTTTTTTAATTCATCTAATTTATATAAGAGTGAGAGCATCCCAATAACTACATAAATAATCCCATAAAAATTCTACATGAGAACCTACAACCCAAACCATAAAATTCCAAAAATCTAACTTACGCACCCAAGGGTTTAAAAGATTAAATCATATTCTAAATTTTCATAAAAACACTCCCCAAATTGAAGTGTTCACTTTCTCTAATTAAGTTACTAATTGATTTTAATCAAAAACACATGATTAAGGGTTTAGGCGATACTTAAAATGCATAATACTAAAGAAAAGGAATAGAGTATTCATGCCGGAGATTAAAATGAAGAAAATCCGGTAACACGGTTGGATTCCTCTCGAAAAATTAGCAAAGAAGTGTTCTTGGACAAACTTGATTAAACTCCAATTAAGCCTTTAAAACTTGTAACAAAAAGTTGATTGAGTTGGAGGATCATGATTATGGTGGAGAGGAAAATCTTTTGTAAGAGCTCTCCGGTGAAAACTTAGGAAAAAGTGATTATGAAAGGTTCTCCCACGAATTAGAATGGGTATATACCAATTAATACTCCTAAACTAACAAAAACTCTAAAAATTAAAAAACCGAACTGTGCCGAAAATTGATAGGTCGATCGATCTTGGATCGATCGATCGATCGAGCAGGTCTGACAACAATTCCCCCACGAAAAATTATATCAAGCAAAAATTAAAAATATAATAAAAACTCCATTTTAAATCCAATTTTTAATTCCGCTTGAAATTCCATTCCTCAAATATTAAAACCAACATATTTACTTTATAAGAAGCTTTAAATCCAAAAATTTATTTTTCTCAAAAATTTCAATTAATTAATTAAAATAATTATTAAAATACATGACGTTACACGTACATTAAAAAATATTCAAAGGTGTTCTAAATTTAAACCAGTGGCCATGGTTATATTGACAGAGTGGAGCGTGTAAAAGGGAAAATGGACAGGAATTGCATATAAATAAATGCTGCACACATGAAATGGTAAGGCCAATTAATGGCGTGGTGTCAATGAAGAAAAAGGAATTACCAAGCTGTTTGCAGTGAACAAGGAAAAGGATTTGAAGCATATGTTTCAAAATGTAGACATTTTTTAAAAACTTTGATATAGCACCATTAGCCTAGGTATATAGACTAGAATACGATTAGATGTTTAAATTTTCTAAGCGCGGGCCACAAGACAGTATAACCGGACGCATACAATATATATAGACACATAAAGGATCTCGTGCATATCCAATTTGCATGCTTTTCGTGCGGATGAGTTTTTTAAAATAGTAAAAAAATAATTTTGGACTGATTTTTTTTATGGCTTTTAAACATTTCAGTAGGACCATAAAAAATCTGCTTAAAATGAATTGTTTTGCTATTTTAAAAAAATCGATCAAATTTTGTCAGTTTTTAAGTTGTTAAAAATTGACAAAGTTTGATCAATTTTTTTAAAATAGCAAAAAAAATTATTTTGAGTTTAATTTTTTTATGGTCCTACTGGAATGTTTAAAAACCATAAAAAAAATTCTCTCAATTTTTATTTTATTTTATCAAAAATGGTCCGTGCCAGCGGTATGCAAACTGGGGTATGCATGATAATCCCTCTCACTCTTTATATATATATATTATGCATGTGGCACTGCAAAAAGGAGTTTTTTTTTAACAAATTAGAAGCTTTATTCAGAACAATGGTATTTTACGACAGAAGTTTCTTATTGCTGACCGGATTAAAGTACAATGACTCTTATCACGAACCAAAAAAGAATGTAAAAAACTGGTAACACATGTAAAAGTACAAAAACAAATGACTCGATACAGAAAAAGAAATAAGGACATCTTTTGTGATAGCTATAAGATGCGCAGGTATATAATGTAATATAAAGCATTCAAAGACACACGCGCGCGCGCGCAGACACCCACCCACACACACACATATATATATATATATATAAAGAGAGAGAGAGCTCCACTAATATGCTCTGACTTCCCAACCATCCCGTATATTAAATATTCTTAAATTTATCCCACTCAATTCGTTAATAAAAATCACTCGTCAATTAATTCTCTAATTAAAAAAATAAACCCAAACTTTAATTTCTCACTTGCTCGTAAGTAACATAACCACGCTAAATTACTCAAAAAAATATGTCTCCCTTTTTATGGAATTATAATCTCTAATTAAAATCCCACGATTTAAACACATGCATGAGAATGACCCATCTCAAATTTTCGAGACATTCGAACCGATTTGGATGTACTCTCGAACCAGTTTGATGTCCCTGACAGTCGATCCTATAGGTTTCTTCTACAAATTGCTACCCCAAACCCATTCATATGATCCCAATCCTCCATTAACATATACATAAGTTATGGAAATGGTTATTAACTTATCTTAACAACACCTAATCATTCAATATCACCAAATGGGTTCATAGGAAGAATATTAATTCATAACCCCAATTTATGTTTCAAACTTCCCAATAATCATATTAAATCTCTACATATTATTATGAGTATGATTTTCCAACAAGATCGGATTGTCTACACATATATTCGTGAGTCAATTTCATTATATTCATCATACAATTTTAATTTAAAGGATTAATTCACAAAATTCCCTTTTTACATGTAAGGTTCCCTCCTAAAAATCACTTACGTCTACACTTACCATGATATGAACATGAATCACCTGAATTTAATTTAAATCAATTTAATTACTTGCCTTAGAATGATGGCAGGGTCTGATCTCTCTTGTGTGTGATGATTCGATTATAGAATCCCTTGAGTTTTCCTCTCAATTTGCCTCCCTACCCTTCTCCCTACTTTATCTTATCTTTTAGGGTTTGAAACTAATAGTAGGGCTACCTCACACACCTACCTTTATAGGTTTATGCACTAATCCTGAAATTAGGTTTTTAGGCTATTTTAAAATTACCTAAATAGCCCTACCTGAGTTCGGGCTAGTCTAAAAGACCCCGGAGCCCAAATATTACCATGGGTACTCAATTCTTCATATCTCGACCAATTCAGAACCAACCATGGATTCGAAATCTCCATCCGAGTCACCCTTCATAAATTTTCTATATCAACCTTAAAATAATATACTCACAAGCCCTCGTACCAAAAAAAATCTCGTCATTCTCACTCACTATGACGTACTGATAATTT
Source organism: Sambucus nigra (assembly GCA_949130495.1). Taxonomy (NCBI): domain Eukaryota; kingdom Viridiplantae; phylum Streptophyta; class Magnoliopsida; order Dipsacales; family Adoxaceae; genus Sambucus; species Sambucus nigra. The sequence continues at coordinate 35,951,371 of OX422224.1, read as the reverse complement.
ATTGTATTTATTTTACAATACACACGTATTAAATTTAACACATAAATATTAATCTGAATATCTCCCAATTAATATTTAATAAATACACACTATTCGAATTTTAAGTAAATTACTATATGCGTATTATTTAGAAATGCCAAAATTAGTTAAATTCCATGTTATAAAAACTTGGGGTATTTCACCATGATAATTATTGTATTAGTAGAAAGGTTTTGGATATGAGGTCTGTTGTCCATAGACAGACATACTCGAGGCACAAAAATTCTTCTAGAAGGAGGCAAATCGTGGACAGTTATCGTAATTGGCATAAGAATACCGCTCGATTAAAAGGGAACACTCTCCAATGGCCCCTACAAGGTTAGGAAGTCAAGATCAATTATTATTAATTAAAAAAATACCTAAAGAAGGTGATCAAAGAATACCCCTCTTAAGCTAGTTGCGAGACTGGATGGAGCTACTCGCTAGACAAACTGCTCACCCTAAAAGAAATAAGTGGGTTACGAGAAGACATGGAAGGCACAACAGATGTATGAAAACATAAGAAAAAATAAATATAAAGTACCAATATTTGATGCGAGCAAAATGAAGATGTGCAGACACTTGAGAAATGAAAGTTGCATAACCAGTAGCACAAGGGGTTATTGAATAACTCCTAACAGTTCTGGGGAACACAATTGAAAGCTTTAGGCAAGAAAATGTAAAGTCAATCCGCGAACACTTACATTTGAACACTCATAAGAAAATATGTTAGAAATACCTCTCGTTCTAAGCTCAGAGAAGATACCAACAAAGAATTTATCTCCATATAAAAGAGACTATGAGGAGTATGAATGGGAGAAGAAGGAGATGAGGGAACTGTTCTTACCCTTGGAACTCCACTTGTCCCCACAGAATAAAATTGCTTGATAAGGAAAAAAAGATCATATTAGTTGCCAAATGAACACTAATAAAATAAACTTGAACAAACACTATGGTAAACAATTATAAGTTTCGAGTGACTAGTTTTCCCATAAGGTAATGGCCAAGTAGTTGGACTAATTGAGATGGTAGAATAGATCATGGTCTTATAAATACCAGATTGTTCTAGATCTAATATCATGTTCCTTATGGCTTGATACCCAAAATATGTCGGCATATGAACACATGACATGTGGCAAGGATTCCATACAATAGCTGAACAACGAGAAGAACCATTGAAGGCCATGCCCACATGGCCACAAACTGGTGTCATAAAGTCCGCAACACCATTCCCAATTACCATATGCACAGGCCAAGGCCATGCCTCTAACAAACTGCGACCTCATACCCCATCATCAGTGAAGACCTACTGCAGACATTGTCACATCAACATAGTACTTTCTATATGCCCACCTTCTAGAAAGATTTCACCTCAATAACACTTATCCATAAGTCACGTCAAACACCTATAAATACAAGTGCTTACCTCATCCTTTAGTAAGATATCTTGGTAAGCGAAGCTCTGCCAAACTCCCTCTCTCTCTCTCTCTCTCTCTCTCTCTCTCTCTCTCTCTCTATCTCTATCTATCTATCTATCTATCTATCTATCTATCTATCTATCTATCTATCTATCTATCTATCTATCTATCTATCTATCTATCTATCTATCTATCTATCTATCTATCTACACTACTCATGTCATCTACTTTAGTCACCTGATTTATATATCTCCGCGGCCACTCTACAACCTAAGCTACTAGGCCACATTGCTATCTACATAGAACTTTGGGGTACAACTTTGATAGCATGGATCATTCTTATCGACCCATTTTTTGACATCAAGATTTTAGCGTCGTCTATGGGAATGAGGTGTTCTACTAATTTCCTCATAAATCAGGTTTGTTACATCTTATTTTATCTATGGGGATCTCCGAGTCGGTATCCTATGGGTAAAATTTCAGTTGTTAGACCTATATTTGCATATAAACCCCTGCGAGGGATTTTCTTTCCAAAACCGTCTTCTCAAACCTATTTTATAGTTTTGGGACGCACCCACTTACCCTTGATGATGTTATCATAACTAACTTGTGCTGAAAAAGTTAATAGGCCATGGCCTTATACGGGTTGGTAACTAGGATGCACTTATATCAGCTTTATCTACACTTTTGGGTATCTTATGCAACAACTTAGCTAATTTTATTATTTTTGGTATATTAGCATTTTTTGATTAAAATAATTATTTTATCTTAAACTGAAGATGTCGCAAAATGCTTAAAAGCCCCCACAACATATTTTATCGCTTGTGGATCGGGTTAAATTACAAAAGTCTAGGACACGTGATTGGAAAATCGACGATTTTACGAAAAAATCCAATTGGGCAATTGCCTCAAGGATTGATAAACTGTCCAACATAGGTTACGATGTTGTTACAACGTTTTGTTTACTTTCCATTCGAAGAAGAGTTCCCGATAAATTATCCAAATGATAGAACAATCTCAGAAGAGAAATCATGTTCACTCTTATCACTTATGGTGGGAAAAAATCCTTATAAAAGACAGACCGTGCCAACATTTCTTGTTGACTCAGCTGGACACAACCTTGTCTCATGTAATTTATACTGGCCGCAGCCCTATGTCCTATTTCTCAGACAAGTTGCATCTTTTGTACAAAGGGTGTATCCCTTGATGATACTTTCTCTATTGATTTTTCTTACTCTATAAATCCTAGTTTGTGTGACACCCCGCCTAATAAAATACCGGGTGATCAGTCCTATACCAAATTAAAACAGGAATCCCAGTTGGATCATCCTTAGCATCACTGTCGAAAACTTTTTAAAACTTACTAACCACCTAGTATTCCAAAAACTGGTGCCAATTTTAACTTTTTAATAAAACCGAAACAGTACATGCAGAATATATAAACCATTCACACAACTGAATGAAAAAGAACTGAATCATAAATACACAACATGCCGAATAAATCACCGGCCACCAAAGAAATAATCCAAATACAATTATTCAACATCTGAAAACTGTGCCGAGAAGTCTGGGCGACAAGCCCTAAATAAAACTGAAACTGATACAAGATTCCTACTCTAGGAATGAATTAATGATGCGTCTAATCCAAACTCCTGCTAGCATCCACATATGCCGCAGCTCCGTGTCCCTGGAATAGAATATCAATCCTGGCGTCCCTGTGGCTGGACACCTAAAAGGTTTTGAAAATAGTTTTATAGCAAGGGTTAGAACCCAAAACATTTTGAAAATATTTAGCAAGTGAATTAACTGCAGTAATTTAAAATGCATGAATGCGCTTCATATTTAAGTTAGTGTCGCACTCCCTTGTGGACATTCTCACCCCTCCACTATTGTGCACACCTACTGGTTACCTTAACCCCTCCTAGTTATGCTACCCCGTCCAACTAGTCTTGGTATAACCTTCCCTTGCCATATAACTCTAACCCGAGTATAATGATTCTTGAATTTTAAGTTATTTCACCATTAACTTAATTAATTCCTCTTAAATAATAACATATAACCGTGTCACAAGTTATATAAAGTACATACGTCAAACACTGTATTATTTCCACCAATAATTAACTTAATTAATTTCTCATTAATTAACAACATATAACTGTAACCCGAGTTATATAAGGTAAATACATCACGCACTGTATTATCACCTACATATAATATTTACTACTATATTATACGTACCTTTACTAACATCCACACATATATCATACGCGTATCCATCCTTCCGAGTATACCCTCATCGGATGATTCCCTCTAAAATGCTATCTCACTAGGTGTGCTCGCAAAACCTAGTTTCCCCAAGTTAGAATCGCTCACCAACTTGGACTAAAATATAACGAAGTGGAGGCGGTCATATTCCTTCCCTGAAAGTGAGATAAATCTCTCACCCATATATACCGGACGCTATGACCTGGGGATATACTCGCCCTACTCCTCAAGCTAGGGGATTCACCCACATCGCGCAACCTCCCTTGATAGCATTAGAGTATTTAAATTGAATAAATATCTAGTCACTGATATTTACTATCACACACAATATATACACATATATATATATACTATCACTACCCCTATATATATATTATGAACCCCTGGTTTTTACCGTGTACTCAAACTCCCGCACACTGCCTGTAATTTAATGTCACACACAATACATACAAGTATATATATATACTACCACTACACCGTATATATATATATTAATAACCCCGGCTTTACTGTGTACTCAAAATCCCATACACTGCCTGTAAGTTTCTGAGTCTGTGGCCCGACTCAAATGTAATTAATTTTCTCACTTAATAACTTATCCTCTTCCCGAGTCTATGGTCCGACTCTAATATAATTAATTTACACCTTAATTAATATAATACTTTCCCCGAGTCTATGGTCCAACTCTCCTTAAATTAATTAACACACATTTTAATTTAATACCTCCCCGAGTCTATCGCCAGACTCTAATCAAACTAGCTAACAAATTAATTAATCAACCCAAATTCCGAGTCTGTGGTCCGACTCTAATATAATTAATTATCACATTAATTAATAAGTACCCTTCACGAGTCTACAATCCGATCCTGATTAAACTAATTATCCCACCCATTAATTTAATCATACCCGAGTCTACAAACCGACTTTAATTAAATTAATTATCGCATTTATTAATTTAATAACTTGGTGTCACTCAACCATTGTCCCCGGACTCACTTACATAGCCCAGAACTTAATATTTTCCGAGCCTTTGTTCCTATCACAAGGGAACACACAATATGCATTCACAACCCAAGTAATCCTATAAAACAGTAGGTATTTACACAACCCAATTCTTCATACTTGTATGTAATATATTTCTCTCTGATATTCACCGTACTTGTTTGCTTTACGAATTTATCTCACTTTCGTATTAATTCAAGTATTCACACAACTCTAAGGGTCCTAGTTACCCCTTGTTATATCAATTCAGTAGTTACCCTTGTTAACCCACTAACCTAACGAATTTAAGCTCGCTCATGCTTTTTTCGTAATTATATTCTTATCATCTCGAATTAGAGTAGGTCACAATCAAGCCTATGAATCTCCACTTTAACTCTCTCACAAAATTAAAGTCCAACACTCAATCATAGACCTACTTCCATATCATTATTCCATCAATATTTTTCATCAAGGTCCCAAACACTTCCCCGATAAAATTTTAGACATTTGAGGCTTTAAAAGTCTGGCAGATTACTATGTTGACAGATCAAACACCCTCTAGTAAAAGGTCGATTACTCCCTCTACAGAACTCCTATTGATCTAATTCCAAGTTCAGTGGATAGCTAAGAGAAATACCTTTCCAGGCATGTATGGTTCACACTCTAATTCGAAGTACAACTCAAATGGCATACGTTTAAAGTTGTATCAAAAATTCTGGCAGATTGACTTCTTGTGTTCATCAAATAAACCCTAAGTCATTCAAGATTCATGTTCTTCATCCAAGAACTCATAAAGATTCCATTAACAAAACCCCATTTTGTACCCATTTATCCCCAAAATGAATTTTAGTTACACATCACTAAAATATGAATTGGATATCACAATTTAGGAGTAAAAACAGTTAACCACTTGCCTGAAAGTGTTCGTAGTGTCTGATTCCGTTGGCGGAGTCCCTCAATTTGGCTCCAAAAGCTCCCAATTTGTTCTTGATTTGCTTTCCCCCAAATCCCCTCTCAAACCCTAGGTTTGGAGTTGTGTTGGCTGCTGATTTTCTAATCTCCCATTAGGTTAAAAACCCTTAATCCCGTTTTTCACCTAATAGGCTTAATTAAAGTGGGCCAACTCACCCCGTGTGGGCCCGGCTATGCCCAAAAATACCCCGAGACCCAATTATTACCCCCGGGTACTCTTTTCTGACTATCTCGACCCATCCGGACTCAACCGTGCACTCAGAATTGGCATCCGAATTAATTTATAAAAAATCATTATCTCACACCCCATTAAGTCTATACCGACTCCCGGCTGGAATAAGTGCATACCCCGTCATTAATACCCGAAATGACGTAATTAAATTATTACTATTCACTTAGTAAATAAATTTCCCTAAACATTAACCATTTACTCCTCGATTAATATTTAAATATATATATTGTCATAATTAATTCAATTAAAATTACAAGACACCAGTAATTTAAAATCCCGAATTAATTAAATATTAAATGCACAAAAGTACAGGGTGTTACAGTTTTGCTCACCATGATTCATTTCATCTCGATGAATATTTTCTTAAGAACTAATAATTTAAAATTTTGGAACGCATCTCAGGATCAGATCCCCAACAAATTGAAGATGTAGAACACTTATTGAGGTGTAACAACCACCTATATGAAGTCCATACCTTCCTCCAGGTCCAGATAAACCTCCTTGTATAGGGGATTCTGATTCTTGAGTCTGCAGCCTTTCCCAGCATACGGAAGGCCACAAACCCTCATTGGTATGCGACACCAGTACAGAAGGTTGCAGCCACCTCAGTGAAAAAGAAGAGAAAATAGGAGGATCATGGACCTCATAATCCCTATAAGTAGTTCAAACCACAGAACTGCACCTTTGAGGATAACTTTTCAAGTATCAAGGAGAAAAGCCTCCTCAAATGGCTGGAGAAGTTTAAATCCCTGACTCATAAGAGGGATAGGAAAATATGGTGTGAGTTACACCGAGATAATGACCACACAACCAAATAATGCTTCTTTCTATAGAATGAATTTGAAAGACTCACCAGTCAAGGAATGCTCTAGTGGCTCAAAGCGACTGCATCTCCAAGCTAGATACAACTGCATACCTATCTCTATGTTTAGGAAATTTTTTTATCTTGTATCTTTGTGAAAAATAAAGCACAAGTTTATATATATATATATATACACACACACACACACACACACACACACACATTAACTTAGTTTTCACTTTCTTTTTAAGTCTTTTCAAAATATTCTTATTCAAACAGGTTTGTAGAATAACCTAGCAATTGCCTTATCCCGAAACAACGACATGAATGAGAGAAGTTCTCTACGAAAGAAACGCATGATAACATGGGGGCTAAAATAGTCTGAAGTAGCCTCGGGTGGCTCACAATATCCCCTCATAGCCTATGGTGGCTCATAATACCCCCACATACCTCTGGTGACTCACAATACCTCCACGAGGCCCCGAGTGGCTCACAATATCCCCTCATAGACTCGAGTTGCTCATAATACCCCCATATAGCATTGAGTGGCTCACAATACTCCTTCATAGGCTCGGGTGGATCATATAAATCAAGAAATCCTTGGATGGATTCTAATATCCCAAGAAATCAAGGAGTGGTTTTATAATAACATAAGAAATCTAGGGGTGGCTTCATAATATCCCCAAACAACCATGGGTATCTTGAAAATATCCCCGCACAACCATGGATGGCTTGAAAATATCCTAACATAGCCATGGGTGGCTTGAACGTACCTCAAAGTAGAAAATGTAAGTGCAAAAGGTCAATTCTTTCCTAATGACTATAAGTTGGTGAAGAAACCTAAAGTGTGGGGTTTGTGGACCTAGAGTCAGCGACAGGGATGTTCAGTTCCTATAAACCATTACAATTTACTACTATTGCGAAAAGAATCCTAAAGTATCAAAAGGGAACTCCTAGGTGTACATCCTAAAGTCCTAACAAGCAAAGCTCAGATGTCAAAAAGGTGTCCACAATAGGCACCCTAAAGCTATATAAAATATTTTAACAAACATGCAAGCATAAACATATGGAATCAAAACAAGTTGTAGAAGCTATATTGAAAATACTACAGATATATGTGAATGCATTATAATAGGTAGTGGAGGTAAAAATTTCAACAATTAAATATTTAAAAAAAGAAAGAAATTACAAAGCTCAAGATTGAGCATCCTGTTCTTCATTATCCTTATACCCCTCCGCGGTAGTTTTTGTCTCCTCGGCTTTAACTGTCGCAGCCTCCTCCCTCTACTTCCTAGACATTCCATCCATAACTTAGAGTTCCTCAATACATAGTGTGTGCTCTGCATCAGTGAACCTATAACCGGAAATGTTCACTCTGGCATCAAGGTAAATTTTTTCAACCATGTGCCTCATTTCTTTGTAGCTATGGATATAGGCCTTATTTTGAAGAAATTAAAAGTCACTAAATGTCCTAAATTGGTCCATGGTATCCTTAGATGATTTTTTTAAGGGTTACGGCATCCTCAACATTTATTTGTACAGCCTCAGCATGCTCACCAGCCAACTTCTTCAATTCCACAGCATGGGCTTTGACCAAGCCATGGTTTTTTTAGTCAAGTTGGGTGAATTTTTCTTCACTCTCTATAACCTGCATGGCATCCTCTAAGAATTTGGAGTCTGCAACCTTTTAGAGCGTCCGTGGCCTACAACCTCAACTTTAGCTTAGGAATCAAAGCTTTGGGCCTGAAAAGCAGCGATCATAGACTTCTTCCCCGTTTCAAATGAGGAGGACTTGGCATACTCTTGTTGGTATTGGTGATTGTACTCTACATCCCTATACAGTTTATACAGCCGTTCATATTTAGCCCTTTGGGAATTGTCTCTATAGTTAGGAGAAGATAAAAATATGTGTTAAAGGTAATAAAGTAAAAGTCTGCAGTCTCTATTTAAAAAATGTGGAAACTTACCCTGAGGAGGCAATATAGAGTGTATCCATTTGGATCTTCATCTTTCTCATCAATTAGATAATTTAAATTAGCAGGGTCAGCAACCTTCCTTACTAATGTGATTATGACGAAAGTTGTGTCCCAGTAAGACTTGGGGTCAAGCTACCTCATACATGGCGATAGACGACTATCGACAACCGTTCTTCCCTACTTTGGGGAGTGGTCACATTGGCATTGATTGACACATGCATTCATAGAGGGAATGAAAAAAATTAAAACACTGATAGGTCACACAGGCCCATTATTATCTCCCCCAGTTAAGGAATAATGACCAGTCACGATCAAGTTAGCAACAAAATCATCAGACATATGAGGGTCAACAGAAATGACTTCCTTCTGAGGGACAACAGAGGTCACGACACCAATCAGGGAAGCCACTTTTTCAGTTTATGGTGCAGTATCCTTGTAGGATACCCTCTTCCTTTTCTTTCCCTTAGCCCTCCATGGAGTCTGGTAGAGGGCCTGAACTCTATCTTCCAGCTCATCCAATTAGGAAAGGAGTAAATCGCGATCTATTTGCATTGCAATTTTCCCTTTCGTAATAGTACTTGTAAAAAAAAGCATTAGTTACAAAATACAAGGACATTTCATTAAATAAAGTGGTCACAGACTCAATGAATAGAGTTCCAAACCTTTTACAACCCTTATTAGTGGTTGGCGGGAAGTGTAGTATCTATGTTTAAACTGTGACTATAGAGTCACTACTTGGGTAAAACCCTTTTTCTTATCAGATATTGAGACCACGGTCTCAATTCTCATTCCTTGCCTTTCTGAAAGAGTCATGCTTGACAGACTGTAAGAAAGTCAGAACAAAAGGCCGCATTAATATAAACAAATACAGGTTGTGGCATATTAAATAGTTAGGATGTGACAAGAAAATATTAAAGAATGATAAATGTAAAAGAAAGACTACGGAATGAAATATTCCCTTCTTTGGTACGACGAACCCAAGACCGCGGCAGCTTGTGGCATTATCTCCCTCTCAGACTCATTTGGGTGCACTTCTTAATTGTCCCCAGAGATTTCCATTTCATGTTACTGGAAGGTCTCTCCCTCATTAGGTACATATCATCACTCCACAGGAGGTACATATCATCAATACGCGGGGTAGTACAATGGGCTTTCTATAGAGTTCTCCTAAAAATCGAAGAACTCCATGGTAGTAATGTCCTTTTCAAACATCTTCTTCCAGACAACTAAAGAAGCCAAGATGTCCCTCCAGTCATTAGGATAAACTATGGTTAGAGATAAGTTCATATGTTGAAATTTTTTCTCACTCGCACTGGGACTAGAAGATGCAGACCTAGAAGAAATGAGTGGAGGGGGGGAGAAAATTCTCTCATTAGGAACCGCAGAGTATGGCCTCTGATTTACAAAGGGTATGTTGCATACAGTTTCCTCAAAAAACTCACAAGCCTTAGAAATTTGGGCCAACCATTTTTCCTTTATTATATAAGGATTGTGGAGTTCTGCAGGATCCCTCATAGGCTCAGTGCCATGGTCAGATGGCCCAATCTTAGTATTCTTAGTTTTTGCAGCATGGACTTTAGTAGCAGCCATGGTTGAACTCCCTATGAGGGCTTGGTTGTTAGTTAAACATGTATCTTATTAAACTCTATGAACTCCTTTCACGAACCCCATTTAATCCTTACAATCAGAAGATCTTGCGGAGTCAGAATCTATATACATGTAGTTTGGAGTCCTTCAACTTAAAAGGCCTATTTGTTTTCAGTGATTTTATGTGTAACACCATAGGAAGATGAGCACCAAAGTATTTTTTCCAAAAGTCTTCCAATTACTCCCAAGTATTTCAAAGCATAAGGCCATGTCAAGGACCTGTAAAAGTATAGATGGCTCGATAGTTAGAGGGCTGCAGCCATTATGACCAAAATACGTGAAGAAAAAATTCATAATCAACTACCTCGTAAATAGAGACTACGGAAGTATGTAGAATTAGGTCAATACAAAAAAATAGAAGTTAAAAGGTAAAAATTCCAAAGGGAAAAACAAAGGCTTCATTCATGGTAAATAGAAGGCATGATAACATGCTACAGCCAACTGTCTAAGGTACACACATGGTCGCAACCTAGAACGATAAACATGAAGGGTTTAAAGTCTTTGATCTGCAAAGAAAAACTCCAAAAACCTAAGGTTTATGGCCAAAAATAGTTATGAACAAACATTCAAGTCCTTGGACGAAAATAGTTCAAAAGGGATTCTAAGCCCAAACCTAATTAAGTCCTAACTTTAAAACCCCATTTATGCCATCATTACCCCTTTAAATTCTCAGAAACATAAAAATACGTGTCAAACACAAAAATTATAGCCAAACCCAATCAAAAGCAAGTCTACCAAAATTCACTCCTACAAATAATGCTTTCTACCAAAGTGCAAATCAAAGTCATGCCTACTAGAAATGGTTTCTACCCTATATACCAAATCAAACTAGGAGAATTTATAAACAAGCATAAGTGTTTAATATGACCAATTATTCATTCAAGTTCATTACATGTTAACTGAAAATAAAAATCCCTAGGTATGCATTTTAAAAGTTGATTATACATAAATCAAGGGATAAATTAGTAATAGTATGGGAAAGTGATTAAACATATCTATCGTTTCAATCAAGTAAGAATCCAAGAAGAAAAGAAGAAAACTAATCTTAAATGACGAAAAATTTCCTAGAACTAGACGAGTTCTCCAGAGAAGACAAAGGGTTGAAATCGCCTAAATCTCCGAGAAGAAATTCTCTCAACATTTTGGGTAAAGTAATAAGGCCACGGCCTCACCTAATTTACGTAAGAGGGCATTGGAAGTTGATATGTCACAACAGGAGTCCGCGACATATGGTCGCTTACCCAACAAGGAAGAACTTTTAGATAACTTAAACATGGCCACGACATCAACGCCTAAATAAACCTCCAACTCTCTAACCTCTTAGCACTGCGGCCTGGGGTCTTAATGATATACCCAAAATATGTCAGCCTATGAACACATTCCACGTGGTAATGATTTCATATAGTATAGAATAAGGACAAGGGCCCCAAAAGGACATGACACATGTCCATAGCCTCGTGTCATACATGCCACAACAGCATTCCTCAGTAGAATATGAATAAGCCATGACCATGCCTCTAACAGGTCGCGGCCTCGTACCCCATCATCAGTGTAGCCCCACCAAATACATTGTCACATCAACATGGTACTTGTTAGGTGTCCACATTCTAGAAATATTCTACCTCAATAAAACTTATCCATATGTCACGTGTACTATGCACATGATCCTACACCAAACTCCTATAAATAGAAATGCTCACCTCCTCATTTAGTAAGACATCTTTGGAACTGATTCTTTGCCAAACTCTCCACTCATTATCTCTCTACACCACTAAGGTCATATACTCCGATCGCCTCAGCTACATACCTCTGTTGCCTCTCTACAACCTAAGCTACCAGGTCGTATCCCTCTCAGTACAGAACGTTCGAGTATATCTTTGATAGTAGGGATCATTCTTATCGACCCATTTTTTGTCATCATTATGGCTGATAAAAAGATAAAAAAACAGTCAAGTGGTCTTCAATGAGGGAAAGTGAATCAATATCATTTGAAGATGAACTATGATAATCATAGGAAGGAGTACTTCCATAATTAACAAGTTGAACTTCAGATGAACATGGTGTTGAGCGAGCCCTCGTGTCTCCGCTACTTCTGTGTTTTTTAAGTAAGAGAGGAAGAGAAATACCTTCCACTAGTGTAAAAGGAAGTGGAATAGATTGTTGAGAGATAGTCTCTACAATGACATCATAACCATGCTCGAAAACATTTTAAAAATTCTGTACTAGAGCCAGTGGACTTAGTTGCTATCCTTATCTGCTCGAGTTTTGACTCGAATAGGACCTAGGAATTACTGTCAATCTCAACATGAAAAAAATTAAAAGCGTCCATGTTTGGATATTTTCTCCTAGAATAAGTTTTAGTTCCGCTTTTTGCTCTTGTCTGCATGGTATTCGATTCTGGATGCTTTGAATAGATTGTCTCCTCGTAGAAAGGATTTAACAAATGGGATTAACATAGTCTAAGAGAGACTTTACAACTTGGATGCAATGGCATACCTCTTTTCATGTACGTTTGGTCAGATACTTATTAAACGAGGGGATCCCCACAATTAAATACTCATGAGGGACAATTTGAGTACAATTCTTAAAAAGTTTACCTTAATGCTACCATAAGATAAACCATGAAAAACTGATAGATGGCACATAATCAAGAGCATGGATGGGGAGTTGTTATGTAGATCATAGCCTTAGGAGTGAAATTTAAACAAGATTCAAAGTACAACTCATCAAATGAGTAACTAGTGTGGAATAAGGGGAGTAAGTACCTTGATCAGAGCCAAGTTGCCTCCTCACTGGGTCAGCATGATAAAATTTCACTACTTGTCGTAACTGAATCAAAGATGGGAGAATGCAAGGAAGGATGAATACCACAACACAAATATAAGGCAAATCCTTACAAATTCTATATTGGCGGGGGATTACAAACTTGGGAGAAAGTAGGAAAAAAAACCAAGAAAATACGCCTCCCACTTTTTTCTGTAGGGGAAGAAGTAAAACTCATGGATCTTATCCAGAGAAGGCTAAGTGATTGCTTAGGATTCTTATTATGCCATCTAGCAATATGAGCCACATGACTATACAATGAGCAATGCTCTAGAGCCGAGTTTAGGAACCCCTCGAACAGAAAACCCATAAGAATGAATGATTTAACTAAATTAAAAAATCATATTGAGCAAGCAATCTCTCCTTATCAACATGCGTACAGTCTAACAAACTATAGATAAATCCAAGGCTTAGAGAGACAATTGGAACACTTTTGCCACAAGAAATCCCAACAGAATGATAAAAGAGAAACTTGCGAGGGGAGTTATTGGGTCTCTCTGAAATAGAAATCTTGACAAGAAATAAAAAAAAATGCATCAAGGTGACTTCTAGATCCAAATTTTGGACCATCTTGTCTCTTTGTCACTTTAGTATTAGACTTATCCTTGGACAAGTGTTTAAGTCTCTAAACCAATATCTCTTACACTTCGAAAATGAGTGCTTAATTATACCAATAATAGTAAGTCCAAAATAGATAATGCATGGCCCCAAGTGACTGGTGAAACTTCACACATATCCCTCTTGCCACAACATCCTCATAACCATCAATAAATATATGGTTTCCCTATATATCTCAACCTATGAGCTCCCAGATATCCCCAAGAGTGATGAAAAATTCCCCTAACCAATAATGGAAGTGTGGGTGTCTATGCTCCAATGAGATACAAATACATTGAGAGCCCTTGTTCTTTTGCTGACAGTACAAATATTCAAGTTATTAAGGTTCCTCACGATACACCAATACATTGAGAGCCCTAGATAACTTTATAATAGTTTTGCACGAACATAACATAGTCCACCCAAAGTTCCCACTACTCATAATCCCCACCACAAACATTGATGTTAATATTGGAGAAAAGGGAAATAACATCTATCCACTAGGTTCCTAAGGATACTTTTAGCTAGAACGATAGAAGCATAACTAGATTCAAGGAACCTAATAAGTGGATATTCATCCATTCTAGCAATATATGCATCTTTAAACCCTCCGAGCGCATACATAAAACCACCATTGTTCCCCAAAAGGGAGCCAATCTGTATGTTTTAAAATTCCTTTTCAACGTCATTTTTAAATATGATTTGTGATCCTTATTGATGGTAATAGAACCACTAATGCCTCCTCGAGAAGGCTCAGTGCCACATTTAGTGGTGGTTGCAGTAGAAGAAGCGGGAACCAAAATGCTACTAACAATGGAGATTTTGGCCATGTTTAAAGTGGTCGTAATACGTTGTATAGGCAAGGACACCATCAACATCTTAGTAGTAATAGTGGAAATAGAGGTCGAAGAAATAATAGATGAAGAAGCCATCGAAATAAAGAGGGTTTCAAGAAAAAACATAATAAAATCATGAAAAAAATGGCAGACAAATGAAAATGCCATAGGAATTTTCTCTCCTTAGAAACTTTCCAATGAAGGTAAAGCTTTGGAGTAAAAAGAAAAGGGTATTTATACATTGGAAGGAAAAATTATGCTGAAGGTTCGAAAGTAGGGTCAATGATTACCTAAATCGTGAGTATCCCTCCCCAACAAAACATATGGAATTTTGGAGTACCAAAAGATATGACTCACAGAACCAAGGTGTTAGCATTAAAGGCAATGCAAAAGGTAACAATGACATTGTCCTTTTAAAATCCCACAAAAGGATTTTTTGTGCACAACTATTTTTTCCCAAAAGGACGAAAGACTTCTACATAAGGAGACTAATGTAGATGGGTAAAAGATTAATTCCACAATTATAAAATGATTTTGCGATTAGTACCCAAGAAAAGTGGACAAGCAAGCAAGCTCTCAAGACACAAGAAGAATAAAGTAACGACGATTTCACCAGAAACCCCAAGCCATATTTGAAAGGCATGCAATCAGTTTTAGCAAGAGGGATTCACGAGTAACCCTAAGTTTGCATCAAAAGTCATGAAATCATTACTAGAAAGGGGTATGTATGAGCAATCCCAAGTTAGTCCTCGAAATATGAGAAAGTATATGAGAAACCCTTGTCTCCCCGGTCAAGTAAAGGTGTGAGCAGTTTCCCGAGCAACATATAAAACATGTGAACGAGAAATTCCTTCACTAACACTTAGTTTGGTGATTTTACACAAGTTTACTTAGCAAGAACCTTGGCAAAGAAAGAAGGTCTTGAGCAAATAGCAAGTTGGGACTTCTTGAGAGTTTTGGTTTGGAGGCTAAGATGTAAGTCTTGTTGAGTAATCTACGGCTCAACCACATCAATATCTTGGGAAAGAGAAAATATTGAGGTGAAGGACCCAAGAGGTTACTCACACTCACTTGCACCACACAAACATTCGACACTGAGTTAAATAGTGAGCATTCAATGACCACTCACATAGACAGTTTAACAAAGGAAATGGCAAGTTCCCCTCAAGGTTACTCACAAGTTTTTAATTTTTTACCATGTAACCCTTTATAAAAAGACAAAATAGTATTTTTGGCACTATCGACAATAAGATAATCTATTTGGGAACAAATACATCATGTGTCACTCCATAATTAACAGATTGTCGTAGACAGTGATTAATAGAAATAAGGACAAAAATTATTTTCAGATATTAATAACTTGGGGATATTCCTTTCACTACACCAAAACAACTCAATTGTAACGGGCAAAAACCGTTACAAAAAATATTTGTAACGGATTAAATTCCTTAGAAAATTGGCGTTATTTATTTTACTAACGAAATTTGTGACGGACAAAATCCGTTACAAATCTAATATTTGTAACGGATTAAAACCGTTGCAATTTTTTTTGTAACGGAATTGGCGTTAGTACACATCACATATATTAGTAACGGATTTACTAAATTATAACGGTTTCGACCCGTTACAAATATAGAATTTGTAACAGATAAAACCATTACAAAATACATTGTAACGGATTGGGAGTGTCATATATTTGTAACAAATGTTTTTATTTGTAACAGTTAAAGTCCGTTAACAATATCATTATATTTTAAAAAAAATATTAGTTTATAAAAAAAATAGATACGAATACACTAGTAAAATCTCTCATGTTCAACTAATGGCAATGCATAACCAATGCCCACAAATTTCACTCAAAACATTATTCCAAACCACACGTGACAAAATGAATGACACTAAATTTCAATGATATTAAACCAATCTAAAACTATATTTCATTCATAACCATTAAAATTCCCAAAACAAAATGTAGTACAGGATAAACAATCTAGCTTTTAACCACAAAATTGAAACGAAGTCTAACATCATTAAAGTTCTACACATATTATTCTCCCAAAAGTAGTCTTCATTATATTCCTTGCAAAAGTGCACTTCATTCTCCCAAAATTATTCTTGATATTTTCCAATAAGAACCTATTGAACAAAATCAACATTAGTAAATGTGTAATCATAAATGAGTAAATAACACAAAAAACTAGTACATTCTCATGCCATTGACACACATGTAATTTTATTGGAGAATAATCGATACATAACATATGACCATATTTACTTTGGTGTCGTTTGATGTGTTTGTAAACAAATCCAGGTCGTTAGGTTGTTGTTTTAAGTCCCCCGACCCATTTTTAATCCTAAAAAGCAACGTATACTAGTCACTTAGGCCAACCGAGAGTCCAATGAGGATGCGGTTAGTTAAAACAAGAAGAATAATTTCTTATTGTCTTACGAGGAGTGCATATAAGAGAATAGGAATTTACCTTCTTGTAAAAGGACGCCTCAAGAGTACTCTGGGGTCATATTTCTTCTACTTCTTAAGCCCATTATTCTCTCTTGGATCTCCAACAATGCCTGGGCAGAAAATGAAGTGTGGGTGAGGATGGAGAAATGAGAAAAGCAAAGTCGTATCTTATAATGATAGTAATAAAAATTTATTTCACTCAAGATCTCATCATTATATAAAAAATACCATACAGTTAATTTCCCAATTGCATGAAGTAGGAATAACTGACCTCTTTCCTCATCGTCTTCATGATTAATTTTAGATTTTGGCCCATGCTTACTTCGTGAACCACTCCCATTCGCACTGTAATATCCACCGTTACCTTCAACGGATCCACTAAGCATATCTGATGACTCGCAATGGAAAGAAGCTGTTTCCATGTTCTTCATAGCCTGATCACCATCGTCCAGTTGAGATTGATCCTTCATCTTGTGGTGATGGTGGTGGTAATGGTGGTGGTGGTGGTGTACTTAGACTTGTTAATTTGAACCTTGATCTATCGTAACTGACATCATCAGCCTTCCCGGGAACTAATAGCTGAGGAGTAAAATCATGACCATTTTGCACAGGTTAAAATGCGAAGAAATGGGACCGCTTAAATGCTGAAATGGACTTTGACTTGTCAGTCAAAGCATCAAATTTAGCAGTGGAGGCCATATCATTATTGTTTCCATTCCCATTAGACTGCTGATTTGGAGGAGTATCATTCGAATTGTGAATTATTTCCGTCTTCATAGCATCCGAGCTATTATCTGGTGGAGAACAACTACCAACATTCCCTGTGGGAGCCTGAGATGTAGAAGACGCAGTGTTGTATTTTGAGAATGCGAACGAATTTGAATGTCTCAAAACATTGTGGTCATCATGCATAGGTGTTCCAACATTATCCACTTCTCTAATCCTTTTTAATGTTAGCTCAAGAGGTGGCAATTCTTTAAAATGACAAGTAGCTTTATCTTTAATGTGTGAGATAAAAGAAAGATCATTAGGATCCTCGTCAGCTATGTTTTTCGCCCTTGGATTTGTACAACTGACAATTGCACTGTGTAAATCTACAGGAAAGTCCTTTTGTTTACCACTCATATCATCACTTTTGTGTTCCCTCAGTTCTATCTCGGAAGGAAGACTTTCTACCTCTGACAATTTATATTGTGTTGGGTACGTTGAAACGTTATGTTAATATTCAAGATGCACATTTGGATTTCTAGACATGCATATTTCCAAGTTTTTCCCTATGGCAACATTGTCAAGATTCTCATCTTGTTCTTGGAGCTATTTCTCATTAACATGTACCCTCTGGATGCTAAATGCAACCTGGACACAAGTTCTATCAGGAATATCAGCCAATTGATGCCATGATGATTTTGACCTGTCAACTTTAGATGCTCATCACTGCTGCCAACATTGTTTTCAAATTCAGAATTACGTTTTGACTTTGTAGATTTTTTACTATGTGTGACACTCTCGCTCCCACTCCCACTGGAACTGTGGCATCTCCTACAAATATGCTGCCAAAGGTTTTTAAATTCATTTTTCCGAGTAGGTTTCACTACAAACTCAACCGTACCCTTTGACGGGCACCTAAAAACTAATCCCATAGAATCATGAGGTGTCATCATGATCACAAGAATATTTTTCAAAGTTTTGTGGATCATAATTTAGCATAAAATACCAATTCCAGATAGAATAGGCATGACTACCTCAGTTAGGACGAGATCAATGTGGTTAGTCATATCTTCCAAGATTCTCCATGCTTGGAGACCATTTGCCACAACAGTAACTTCATAGCTGCAGTTCCGAATAAAGCACCAACAACATGGCGCATCGAATCATCATATTCCACTAGCAGAAACTTCAATGACCTCTTAGGGAGAAAACTCTCCCAATGTATCGCAGACCTTTGAGGCTGCAATATTTCTTAGCCAGCGGAGACATTGTTCACCCCATCTGATCCACTTTTTATTTATTCAGCTACCCCATTTGTCTTTGATTCTTCAACCTCACATAAACCTAAACCTTGAGCCTTAAGCACAACTACATTCCTAACCCACTTGTCTTCATCTCGAGCATTATTGCTTCGTTCCCCCAGCCCTTTATCCCTAATACCATAACTATCCATTGGAACAACCCTCATCAACCAGATTCAAAAAGATCGTTGATGAGAAGCTCAAAATTAAAATTGTGCATATCCATCATCTCATCGATAACTTAAGATTTAAGGGTTGGTCAACGATGAAGAGAACAAAACAAAACCAAATATAAAAAGGAAAATAAAAAGGAGAACCAGATCAGGTCTCCATAGGCAGAAGAACACAGAATCTTTAATCCAGATCAGGTCTCCCGAAGCAGCATTATCAGGTGACCCAGGCTCGAAAAATTATGATCAGGAACTAAGCAAAGCAAAGCAAACTTTCCACTTCACAAACCTTGTAGAAGTTCTTCTTTCAGAGTTTAATAGTTGTATGTACGCATGTCTTAACCCTGATCTTAAGCATATTATCATTGAAGATCTTGATCAGATCATCAATTGAACGGGTTTCTCTGATAATTTTCTGACGGTTCATGAAGAGAATTCTCGCTACATAAAAAACTGATAAATCATTATCACCATTCTTGGTTGACGATACAATAGTGCATATCTGAAAATGATCATTTTTTACCAGAAACTCTTTGTCAAGCCACAAAAGGGATGGGTTGGTTCTAATCTTATGCCATTGTTATCAGAGACGACACACTCTACATTTCCATTCTTCGATTGTATAAACTATCTTATTACTGTGTACTAGTCGGATGGATGGAGTATCGTCCCCACAAACAGGGCAAGCTTTATAACCATGTGTAATACACCCAGATAAATTCCCATATGCAGGGAAATCGTGAATCCCCCACATTAACATAGATTTCAATGTAAAAGGATGCATCTCATACACGTCATAAGCCGAACACCTACTTCCCATAATTCCTTCAACTCATCAACTAATGGCTGAAGAAAAACGTCGATGTCTTGACCCGGTGCCTTTGGACCAGGTATTAACAAAGACAACATTTGAAACTCGCTCTTCATGTACAATGAAGGTAAAAGATTATTCGACACCGTGATAACAGGCCAACAGTTATAACTGGCAGACTGAATGCCACGAGGATTAAACCCATCGGTTGCTATTGAGAGCCAAACATTGCGTCCTTCTTTAGCAAATTCAGGCCATTTTGATTTGAAACTCCTCCATTGGGACGAATCACATGGATGTCGTTGGTAATCCCATGAAGTGGTTGCCCTATCGTGCCATGTCATTTCTCGGGCTATCCACGGAATAGTATAAAATCTCACCAACCTTGGAATCAGAGGGAAATGTCTCAACACCTTTTTAGGTTCTTTGGTAATCCTTCCCCCTTTCCTCATAATAACTGAATACCTTGATTCTCCACATTGGGGACATTCATCCATATATTCATTATCCTTCCAATATAAGACACAGTTATTGACGCATGCATGAATGTAATTGGCCTTCATTCCCAAGTCTTTCATCATACTCTTCATCTTTGGATATTTTTCTGATAGTGTATTACCTTTTGGGAGACACCTTTTTAAGATAGACAAAAGTGCCATGACACTATTTCCTGACCAACCAAATTGCTTTTTTAAGTTGTGAAGTTCTATAATTGAAGAAAGAGTTGTTTCAGGACCCTCGCATGAAGGATATAATTTCTCAACTGATAATCTCTTATATTCATTGTACTTGTCATTTAAGACATGATCTTCTTTGGAAACTCACGACTGACCGCATTCAACATCTACATAAGGTTCCCCATGCACTCCGTAACAAACATCAACAAGATTTTCCACCTCAACACCTTGTTCCTCGATGTTTTCTTCTACTATGACCTCCTCAACTTGTTCTACCAGTGGGGGATCAATAGTGTTCACGAATGTATTTTCACCGTGAAAAAACCATACAGTATACAATTGATGCGTACCATTCCTCCACAAATGTCTCTCTACTTCTTTCGATTTCAGACGCAATTTATTGCGACACTTCGAACATGGACAAGCTATCGTTGTCAACCCCTGGTCATTGTTCTTTTTCGTAAATTTAATAAAATCTTCAATGCCCATTAAATACGACAAGCTGCCTTTGTTCTCTTCAGTCATCCAGTCTTTGTTAATCGATCGTGACATTCTATAAAACAAGATAAAACACACATTAACAATAAGTTGCAACTGTAATCTTCGATAATGATTGGTGTCTATTTATGGAAAGTAATTATACCACGACTTATGCTAAATTTATGGTTTCTAAATTCTAAACACATTTTTGATGAATAAAAAGAAAATTTAAGCATATTCATCATATCAAGTAACTAAAACACATAATTCATCGTGATTTCTATTTGCAAATAGCTTGATCATTCATGGGGTTCTTTTTTATTTACCATAAAAGTTAAGATGTGTATCGCAATAAGTGTATGGGGAAAAACTAAATACTAATCAACTTAAGATACAAAGATGAGAAAATGACCCTCCCTGTAACGTCTCAAATGGTTGTAGTTTGTATGAGACTATGCTTCATAATGGAGGTACTTTCATGGGTCACTTACAAAATGTCCCACGCCTATTTAGAAGTGAAAAAGTATCTGCATAGCTAGGGCTCTAAGTCAAATTAAATAATTCTTACTTCATTACTCAATCGTAAAGAAATCTCATGTTCTTAATTGAAATAATTTTTAATTTATCGAATAAAACTAATTAGTTCAATTACATAATGGTGATGCAATTAATAAATGTGAAAAATAAAAGTAATCACATAAGAACACAAGATTTAAAGTTGAAAACTTCACGAAAAAAAATACTATCGCACATATCCCTCGCGAGTCCACTAGTATCGAATGTTTTTACACATCTTATAAACAAATATTAATTAGAAAATATATAAATATTGCTCATAAATTTATGGTTTTAAGTAAATATTCATCAATTAATAATATTTGTACCTCATGAGTTCACAACTCGATGTGATCTTGTGCAATCGGTTTAACCTCTTTATAATGAAATGAAAAATACTATACACAAACCATACTTCACAAATAAAATCAGGTACTATTTATATTAAAGAAATTAGATAAATTTTTTTTTTTTTATTTACTTAAATACGTGCCTTACACATGGCCTCTAGAATAATTTTTTTTATTAAATATGTTAGAAGAATAAAAAAATAAAAAAATGACACAAACAAATTTGAATAAAAATCAGTTGTTTTCAAAACCTCTGCCCCAACCCCATCCCCAATTCCAACCTACACCTACACCATGCTTTAAAAAATTAAGAGAACTAAAACTACAAATCGAACAAACTAAAAATGCAATATAAAGAAAGAAAATAAACTAATTTTAAAAATTAAACTTTGTTGATATTTCCCTATCCCCTGCAGCTTTACGAATGAGAGTGTCATATTACTTCTTTGAAAATCAAAGCAAAATTTGAAAAACATTTGAAAATCAAAAGTTTGATTCCATCCCCAATATATGACAAACTCATTTGTAAAGCTGTAGGGTTTGATTCCATCCCCAATATATGACAAACTCATTCGTAAAGCTGTAGGGGATGGACTCAAACTCATTCGTAATTCCTAATTCGTAATTCTAATGTGATTTTCCAAAAGTTTGATTTCATATATTGAATCCCCAATATATGGAATCAAACTTATTCGTAAAGATGTGGGAATATCGATGAGTATCCCATAACAAAACCATAAATTTTATGGAGAGACGAGGGAAACGAGAGAAAAATATCTGATCGTCAGTGGCGGACCCAGGATTTTCAGCCAAGGGGTGCGAATTGTTTTTACAAAGGTCGGGGGTTCGGGGGCGGGAGCCCCCAAGGCAATTTTTTTAGGGTCATTTTTACTTTTTTAGCAATTTTTCAACCCTAAAAATGTTAATGTTTATATTCACCCATTTTTTGCTCTCACTTTGTTTGAAGACTTTTTTTGAAATACCTCAACAAAATATTACCCTAAATTTTAAATTACAATAAAAAAAATTCAATATAATTGCCCTAAATTTGAAAATATATTCCAAATTATGTTTTGACAATTAAAATTAACAGAAAATGAGAAAACTAATATAATCACGGAATAGGCAACAACCCAATAACAAATAATCAATACTTTTATTTTTAAAATAATAATAACCCAATACCCAACAAATCTATATTTTCAAAAATTTAAATAGATATAAGCTAAACAGGGAATCCATTGAACTTGAAACAAATATAGGCTAAACAGTGAATAAAAAATTAACAGGTAACAAACACCCATTGAACTTGAACTTAAAAACAATGAATCTATGAATGTGAATCCATTGACAAATAATTTACCTATTGTGTGAATCTAGGAGCCGTAGGAGAGGGGAAAAGAAGATCTCTGGCCGGAGGGAGGGGGCGGGCGACTGTCGGAGCACCGAGAGGGACGTCCAGAGGAGGGAGAGGGGCGATCAGTGATCGTGCATCAACTTCGTGCATGAACTGAATGGAGAGAGACTAAACGCGATGGGCTGGGGAGGTATAGAGAGAGACGGGAGAGAGTTGTATGAAGAGACGAACGGGGTGGGGAGGTATAGAGAGAGACGGGAGAGAGTTGGAGGTGGAGCCGCTCGCTCCTCTCCCACTTTCTCTTTTTTTTAATGGCTTTTGTATTTAATTCTAATATATTTGTAATGAATTTTTGCTATTGATAATGGATTTGGTCCGTTACAAATGTGTAATGGACAAAATCCGTTACAAATAGGGAAAAAAATACGTTACAATTTTCCTCATTTGTTGTAGTGTTTGGCACGTAAGTCCCATCCCAAAGCTAATATTTTATCGTAAATAAAGAACTTGGGACACAGTTACTTGGACCATTTGGTTACCACTGTTACTCTGCAAAAATATCCACATAGATATTCTCTTTATGCTAACTCCTAGATAGTGAGGTGCTCATCTCTCCTCTATAAAAGAATAACTTCTCTTAAGAGCTCATTCCTTTTTTTTTTATTGACAAAATTTGTATTCAATTATTTGTTATTCAATTTTGTAATCAGAAACATCATTATCATATTGAAAAGATAGTTTTTGGTATGTATGATTATTCTTGAAATATTGTTATCTTGTAAGAAGTTTCCATTATAGTGGGTCAAGCCTCACCCTTTTGCAGATTTTCATAGACCCCAATGCCACTATCATCCTACAAAAAATATTATGATTAAAGTTTGAGGAAAAAATATTTCAAAGACCATAACTTGTTTGCGGGAAGAAGAAGACCTCATAAGCCATTTCAAACATGTGGACACAAGTTTAAGAAGCCCTAAGCTATTATTGTCCACACAAGTAAGTTTATACCCCAACACACAATAGATATGGTAACAAAATTGGATCTACATGTTTTAGTTAAAAATCTTATGAAAAGATATATTTTTTGTGTGAAATCTGGTACCTTCGATGCGACAAGGCATTATTGTAGCGAACCAAAAGCAAAGACCGATCGTGTAAGAAGACAAATATTTTGGAGTTGGACAAAAGCACCAATGAAGGAGCTTCACTGAAGTTAAGAAACTCTTCGTTGTAGTGTATTTGCGACGAGTCATATCGTGACTTTGTCCCGAATTTTTTTATCTGAACTAGTATTTTCCATCTAAAAGTTTGAAAGAATTTTGGTAAACACTCAAAGTATGATTGTTCATAACCCAGAACACTCTTACTTAAAATACACACTGAAGAATGTATTTTTCTATGAACATCATTTTTCTATAAGAAAAGTATATTGTATAATGCTTTTGTTCAAATTTTTCAAGCACACTCACATACAAATTTTAACATATTTTTCAATTAAAAAAATCAATTTGAGTAGTGTTTAAACATGGGTTTAGTATGTCATATAAGTCATTTTACCTTATGTTATAGTGGAATTCTCATGGATGTAGAAGTGAATGATGTCAGGATGAAGTTGATCAATAAGTTTTGACTTTAAGCTTTATTAGAATGACCTCTTGAACAAGAGACAAAAAGTGGGTTTTCGTCAACGAAATATTATAATAGAGTCCTATGGGGCACATGATATAATGCATACTATAACAATCTCCGCCTTTGTCTATTCCATGACAAAACACGACAAATAAATATAACAAATAAAAGAATGAAATCTATCACCTATGACACAGCTCGCCCGACCAAAGTCAATAAAATATAAAATAGAAACTCGATTAAATCACAAGAGAATCCATGACCATTTGGATCTCTTGTACCTATTTTTTTGTCAATTTTAATTATTTTCAAAATGTCCTTCTTAACCCACATACATTTTACGAAAGGATCTTTGGGATTATTTAAGATTTGAGGTGATTTTTTCTTCATTTTTCCTCTCTTGCTAAGGTCCTTCTTATCATAAACATTTTAATTCTTATTGACCCTCAATTTTCTTTTAACATGTCTACAAGAAAATTTATTTAATTAAATTTTTTTTAACCTTTCTTCACAAAAATCTTACCATTCCTACTATTATGAAAATGTAAGGTTGGTCTGAGTAAAAAAGAAAAACTCTCTCAAATGACCAAATTTGTGATAGTGATTACATTAAAAAGTTTTAGGTGTAGGCATTTGGGTTTTTCGTTTATGAACAACATTATTAATATGTTGAACATTAATTAACTTGTAACAAAAATCTCAAAGGTGAACCATTTTTATGACAAAAAGAAAAAAAAATCCCTTCATAGGTCTCTTATGATTAAACATGTGATTTTTGTTAGCACAAATAGGAGAAATAATATTCTTCCCCTTCAAATAATATTTTTGGGATAACTTTGAAGAGGTGTATCTCCTTTGATGATGAACATTTGACAAACATCATATCTCCTATTGGGAAGTATAGTTTGCAATAATCTAATTGTATTTTAAAAATGTTTAACATTACATGGAAGATCGACATTGGAATCTTCACAAACTTAGTATTTCATTTTTAAATTATCTAATGAGATGGTCATCATATCTTTCTTTTATCAATGTGGAAAAACTTTCATCCTCTTCTTTAGGAACCTCCTTTTGGTGTTTTAACTGATCAAGGAAATCTAGGAGGTAACTTAAGTCAACATCAAGGGCTATGATTTTAGAAAAGAGGACATGATCATGAGCTTTCCAAACTTGTAAAAATTCATTTTCTTCTTTTACAAAGAGATTCTCATTTGAAATTTAGTTTTTCTCATTTTCAAGGAATTTGATCTTTTCAAATAAAATATCACTTTCAGTGGACAACCGGGAAAAGGAAAGATCTTCACCCTCCTTAATGACTTCTTCTTCTTTAAATCTTATTAGCTCATAAGAGAGAACCACACAAGTTTTCAATAATTTTTTCGATTATGTATAAAGATTTCCCTAAGAAGTTTTGAGATTATCTTCTTCACTATCACAATCACTACTAGTAACATAAACTTATCCAACATTAGAAATATGGTGATTCCAAAAATCATATGAGGTCACTAGTTCATTAAAACATAGCAATTAGGTGTACCAATTGAATCACGAATACCATCGCACATACTAAATTCTTGAAAAACCATAAAACTCTCAAGATATAAAATTGAAACTTAATACCGTTTGGAAGATTAGCATGCCTTAGAGATTCACCCCATTGGAGAAAGGGTATTTTGATATAAACTTTATATAGATTGAAATGAAGAACTCAGGGTGGTCGATGGGGACTTTATCTTTGAACTCAGGTATATTTAATTCTCTGCCTTGGGTTCAGTATTTCAAGCCAGGAAACCAAACTCAAACAAACACACAAATGTGGGTTCAATTATATGTTATTAGTCAAGAATATTAGCATCCAAGAACTCTTTTTGAGATTGCGAGAGGTGTGGAAATTCCTGTCAAACTGTACTTGTCAATAACTAAAAGAACTTTTGGTCACTTTGCAGGAATTTTGATAGACATTGATTTTAGTCAAGAGCTTATGTTAAATTTATTGGTGGAAATAAATAGTTTTATATTTATTACCCAAATATCCATGAAAGAATCCCAAAAATTCTATCACTGCTGTGTACTTGGACATCTCTTATCCATATCTAAAATTGTTCATAGCAGGCAGAAATTCAAAGGAACAAGTAAGGACAACATAGGTGGGATTGAAAAGGCTAAAGAAAATAGAGTTTGGAAAGCTATAAACTCGAAAAAGTTGGGAGTAGAGAAATCTAATCTTGTTTATAGAGATAGCAATCCTAAAAATTTGTTGAATAAAGAGCAAGATCAAATATTTGAGCCTATAACTCTTTAACCGGCAAACATCACCAATTTAGTTCAAGTAACTAATCTTGACTATGGAGACAACAGTCCTGAGATGATAATTGACATAGAAAACAAAGTGCACAATATTGAGCTAATGAAATTACAAGTTGAAAACATTACCAATATAGTTCTTAGTGTGTTGGAGAAGGAAAACCATATTGAGGAATCAGATTTTACTCAATCTCATGATAAGAATTTATCATGGTCTGACATTTTAAAGAACGCTGAAATGGATAAAATTCAACCCGATACTAATGTTATGATAATTGGTACTGATGATGAATTCACCCTTATTCTTAATAAATCTTAAAAGAAAAAGAATAAGAGAAAGAGAAAATGGAGCATGGAAAAAAAGTGGCTATAGAAAGAGTGGAAGCTTGGGAAGATATGAATTGTAATAGTAAAGTCCATTCTTCATTGAACATTAGGAATTACAATTTTAGGAGCCAAGACTCTGGTTCTAAATGAAATCCTATATTGGAATGTTAGAGGTATGGCTAAACCTCATGCTAGAAGAGCCTTAAACAAACTTTGTCTTAAAATAAGCCAAAATTTCTCTGCCTAACTGAACCTATAATTAATATAGATGACATTCCCATCTCTTTTTAGAATTCCAATGGTATGACAGTGGCCTTTTTGAGTTCTAATCTAAATAGTACCTCTAAAATTTGGCTCTTGCATTCTATTGGCACCGCACCATTATCATGAATAGCCCCCAACACATCTTTGTGTATTCTACTTACAATGGAAAGATATATGGTTTCTCTTTTATATTAGATGGAACTAATTGCATCCACAGAAGATGCATGTGATATGATTTGCTCATGGTTTATAATGCTATTACTTCTCCTTAGATATGTATAGGATATTTCAACTCTGTTTGGGTTCTCATCAAAGGAGAGGTATAAGAAGCCTAAAGGAAATTGCCTGCAATGATTTCTAAAATTTTATTAATGATGGGAGTTTAATTCATCTTGATACTACTGAGAAGCTTCTTACTTGGAAAAGAGGCTCTAAAAATATCTGGATTAGATAGGTCTCTATGTAATGAAAAGTGGTTTCATTTTTGGCCTTTAATCTCAGTTTACACCTTGTATAGGACTGGTTCTGACCATGTTTCTCTTCTGCTACAGTATTCTACTTTTGTCGTGAGGGGTATTACACCTTAAGATTCATTCTCTACTTGGACAATGCATGATATGTTCAAACCGATGGTTTATTACTCTTGAAACAATTTACCTGCTCATGGAAATCCTAAGTACATGTTAAAAGATAAACTAGAGAAAGTCAAGCAAGAAATCAAATTCTAGAATCTCAATGTCTATGGTAACATTCATGATAGAGTAGACAAAGCCACAACTAGTCTAGAAGCTATTTAGTAGGAAATTAACTCTATGGGAAACTCAAATGAGAGAGATGAAAGAGAAATTAAAGCTCTAACTGATATGTTTCGAGCTCTAATAGAGGAGGAATCTTCTTGGAAAGACAAATCCGGATTAAAGTGGCTAGCAGATGGGGATAGAAGCTCCACTTTATTTCATAAAAGTATTGCCGAGAAAAGAGGCAAATCATTAATTTTTTGCCTAAAGTTGAATAATAACCTTATTGAAGACCCTCTGTTTTACGTGACCACATTACTTCCTTTTAATTTTCTCTCTACATTACTCAATCCATTGGTGATTGATATGACCCAAATGTGCCACCTCGACTCAGAGACATCAACCTCGGCCAAGGACATGGCCGACGTTGGAAGGGCCTTGGATCAGTAACCAGCGGCCTTGGCCACAGCAAGGTCGGCCGTGGCCGACACTACTACCAACCTCGTCAAGGGGTGTCTTCATGACTCAGGGGAACAACAGTTCATCCGGTCACCCATGTATGACAACCTCGGCCGGGGGTAGGCCAAGGTTACAAGGAGCTATACCTCTACCAAGGCCAACCCCAACAGTTAATCAGCTGATGTTCCTAGCATATTCCAGCTTAACCTCGGCCCAGACCGACCTTAATACCTTTCCTCGACTTCACTTAAGCCGAGACCATAATGGCTCATCTCGGATGGGATAGGAAGCTAGACCTTAACAACCTTGGACTCTTCCAGGCTGAGGTTATGACCAAGCACGGAGGCCGAGCACTTAATGACATATGTGTGGACAAGGACACGTGGACACAAATCAGTTATAAAAAATCATTCCCCCCACGTGGGGGGAATATTTCATCATCATTCTCTACATGTGACAGGGATAGATGTCTTCATCATATTGGCTAGATCAACACACACATGCTCTTTACATGCATAGGGGGTATACTACACCCCCCAGGCACTATAAATACTTGTCTTCTCCTTCTTAGAAAGGGATCCGAAATTAGCAACCCT
The DNA here is from genome assembly GCA_949130495.1 of Sambucus nigra. Taxonomy (NCBI): domain Eukaryota; kingdom Viridiplantae; phylum Streptophyta; class Magnoliopsida; order Dipsacales; family Adoxaceae; genus Sambucus; species Sambucus nigra. The sequence goes on along the minus strand of OX422224.1, from coordinate 35,921,615 downwards.
AGCTGAAACTCTGTTCAATTACACAGTAGAGAGAGAAAGCTTGAGATATTGTATCTATGGCCATTAGTGCCCTCATATATTGATACACATCATACACTTGCACAGTGGACATAGGCCTAATTGGCTGAACCACTTATATTCCGGTGTAAATCCTCTTCTCCTCATCTCCTTCTACTATGTGTGTATATAACCTATGTTGCCATTGTTAATATTGAATTGAGCTCACAAACACCTTGAAGAGTTGTGCTGTTTCCAGCATCATCATTTTGACGCCGTCTGTGGGAATCGAGAAGTTGTCTCTTCCTCTTCTTCAGCTTAACCTCCCCGGAGACTCTGGTGGTGAACCAGGCACCACCCCTTGCGTGGAGATGTGTCACCATTGAAAGAGGTCCTTTAAGGTATTAAGCCCATCCGCTACTCAAGATCTTTAGTGTTAACATATGGAACCAGAGTTACCACCGCCTCTTCCGTCGCCTGGAACGGGAGGACCTAGTTTCAGCCAGGCACCGCCCTAGTCCGAAATGGCAGAGGTGGCCGCAACCTTTAGGTCTTTGGCTGCAACGCAACAAGCAATGTAGGAGCAATTTGCATAACTAAGTCAAAACATCATGAGACCACCTGGGGTCTCACCGGGGATGATTACTTCGACGGCGGTTCAGCCCCATCCTGAGGCCAGGGGACCATCCCCTAGGCACCACGAAAAGACCAACCTACACCCCAGGGGAGGAGGGACGTTGCTGACCCTAGGCGTTTATGCCTGGGGAGGTAAGGAAACCCTTTCCCTGAGGACATGTATGATGATCTAGAGGCGGAATATGTGCCAGAAGAATGTTAGGAGACGTATGAGGTTTCGAATAATACTGTACGTCCTCTTCAGTAGGGCCGAGGTTGTGGCGGCCAAAGAGGTGAAGAGGCCCAACAACGAGGATTAGCTTTTGATCGATTGAGCAGAGGGTCGACCTTTGAGAGGTTAGGTCCAGTGAATGACCTAAGACAGAGGTTATCAAGGTCAAGAAGTGCAGCCGGCTCACAAAGAGGAGACGAATAAGGTCTGCCTCACCAAGGCCAACCCCGTGCAGGAAGGGGCAGAGACCAGGAAGAGGTCAATAACAGATGTTGTGCTGCGATCGGGGAACCCTCAGTTCACCCCTTAGAGGTGGTTGGGGACAACCTCGGTCAGGACGACGTTACAAGACCATGGAATGACTCCATCCAACGTCTTGATGACAAGATAGGAGACCTCATTAAGAGCCGAGACCCATTGCAAAGAGGTTTCTCGGAGGGCTCCCCCTTTGTGCCAAAGATAGTTAGCTTCCCAACCCCTGCTAAGTTCAAACCACCCGTGGTGTCTCCCAAGTATGACGGTAGCACCAACCCTGTACATCACATTGAGATGTATCAGTCAGCGGTGGACATCTACTCGATACCTGATGAGATGAAGTGTAGGGCCTTCTCTGGAACTTTGACAAGAGCAGCACACAACTGGTTTACTTCTCTTTCGAAGAATTCAATTGAGAACTTCAAGGGCTTGGCTGAACGATTCATTCACAACTTTTGCTTTGGGGTAAGACCTCAAAAGAAGACCACTCATCTACTATATGTCAAGCAAGGCAAGGACGAGAGCTTAAGAGACTACATCGCCAGGTTCAATAAAGAAAAACTTGAGGTTGAAGATTACTAAGAGAATATAGCCATGATCGCCCTCATAGGAGGTCTTAAAAAAGGGAAGTTATTGTGGAAACTCGCGGAAGACCCTCCCAGGTCTATGGCAGAGCTACTGGCAACTGCGGGAAAAGTCATGAATACCGAAGAGGCAATGGCCGCCAAGTATGAGGATGAGTACCGCGGTAGTAGCGGGAAGTCCCAAAGAAAGAAAGATGGGAAGAAGAGGTCAGCCAATGACAAGTTCGCTCACTATACTCCTCTAATTGTGAGCTGTGAGCATATCCTCAATGAGATCAAGAATGACGGGACTCTAAGATGGCCGGAGAAACTGAAGGCCCCTCCACATAAGAGGAACAAAAACTTGTGGTGCGAGTTCCACCAGGACCATGGCCATATTACAGACAGATGCTTCGCCTTGAAGGGTGAGATTAAAAAGATGTTAAAGACCGGAAAGTTGAGGAAGTATGTTGATGGCAAGGCTCTTAAAGGCGGAAGAGATGACCCTAAAGAGAGGAGAATTGACAGATGCCGTGACGATGCCCCAACTAGAAGAGATAATGATTCAAAAGGTGATTATGAATATGATCCATACCTTCCGCTGAAAGATGACAACACCCCGGTGAAGAGGGTTTCCATGATCTCCTTTGGTGTTGACACTATATGCGAAGGACTTGCGGGAGGTGGCTCTGAAATGGCTGACATAAAATCTCATGTGGCAGAGGCCAAGTCAGTGGCCAAACTTGAAGTTGTAAAACTAACGTCTTCCGATACAGCGCAGAAGAGAAAGAAGGTGGACATGGACACCCTTATAATTGGGTTCTCCTAAATCGACTTCAAAGGTATCTTAGCCCCACATGATGACCCTTTGGTAATAACAACAAGGGTACATGGATGCGAGGTGCAGAGGATCCTCGTGAACGGGGGGAGTTCTGCAAGTGTGATATTTTGGCCTTGCTTCAAGAGCCAAGGTCTTAGCAGAGCTAGGCTGGTACCCTATCATCATCCTTTAATGGGCTTCAGCGGCGAAAAGGTCCACCCATTGGGCATGTATGAGATGGACGTACGAATGGGTGATGAGTGGCCTAAGAGGTTGACCCGAAAGATAAATTCTTTCGTGATGGACAAAAACGTCTTCTCGGACTATAACCTCATCATAGAAAGGGTGGCCCTTAAGGAGTTTGAGGTTGTGCCGTCAACGGTCCACCAGATGCTTAAATTCCGGACCCCCTATGGGGTAGGGGAAGTGCAAGGTGACCAGACCATAGCACGAGAATGTTACTTCAACTCGGCCGAAGAGAGAGAGGCCCATAAGAGGGAAACCACCACTTATAGCATTCATATACTTGACCCAAGAGATGAAACAAAGTTGAAGAAGGGAGAGGCTGCGGAAGAGGTAGAATCCATCGTCCTCAGTGAGGACGAATAGGAAAAAACCATCCAGGTCGGCAAAGCCTTAAAAATAGAAATCAAGGAAGAGCTGATAAACTTCTTAAGGAAGAGGCAGAGTGTCTTTGCTTGGAGTCACACAGACATGCCCGGCATCAACCCTGAGGTTATGTGTCACAAGCTTAACGTGAGAAAAGAGGCCAGGCCTATCAAACAAAGATGAAGAGTTTACTCCAGGGAGAAGTACAACGTCATCCGGGAAGAGGTTAAAAAATTGGAAGAGGCTGAGTTTATTAGAGAAGTCATATATCCGGTGTGGTTATCGAATACAGTCATCGTGTCCAAAGCCAATGGAAAGTGGAGAATGTGCATTGATTTCATTGACCTGAACAAATCTTACCCAAAAGACAGCTATCCCTTACCTCAGATAGATCAGATGGTAGATGCTACAGCAGGGCACGAGCTCATGAGCTTCATGGATGCGTTTCAGGCTAAAATCAGATCTTCCTAGATGCGGAAGACTCAGAGAAGACAACCTTTATTACCGACAAAGGGACGTACTACTACAAAGTGATGCCCTTCGGTCTGAAAAATGCGGGGGCAACATACCAACGTCTTGTGAATAAGATGTTCGAAGATCAAATAAGCAAGACTATGGAGGTGTATGTAGACAATATGCTGACGAAGAGCTTAAAGGCTTGCACTCATGTGGCAGACCTTGAAAAGACCTTCGATACTATGGACCTGTACAAGATGAAACTCAACCCAGCGAAGTGTGTCTTCGGGGTAGGAGCTAGGAAGTTTCTTGGATTTATCATCAATCAAAGATGAATCAAAGAAAACCTGAGAAAATCAAGGCTTTGCTTGACATGAAGATGCCAAGGAGTATCAAGGACGTCCAAAGACTCATGGGGAGAGTGGCCGCACTCAACAGGTTTGTTTCCAGAGCAACGGACAAGTGTCTTCCATTCTCTAAAGTGCTTAGAAAGGCCTTCCAGTGGGACGAAGATTGCGAAGAAGCTTTTAACCAACTCAAGTCTTACCTTGGGTCTCCCTTGTTATTATCTCGGCCCATAGTAGGAGAGAAATTATATGTTTATCTAGCAGTCTCTGAATCGGCTATAAGTGAAGCCATAGTACGGGAAGACGTTGGAATCCAAAGGCCTCTGTATTTCAACAGTAAAGCCCTTTAAAGGTCTGAGCAAAATTATCCTCGTATGGAAAAGTTAGCCTATGTCCTGATACATGCTTCAAGGAAGATGAAGACCTACTTCCAAGACCATTCCATGGTCGTCCTCACTGATTCCCCACTAAGACAGGTCCTCCATAAACTAGAGAATTCCGAAAGATTGATGACCTGGGCCATTGAGTTGGGAGAGTATGGCCTTACTTATCAACCCAGGGCAACCATCAAAGGGCAGGCCCTCGCAGACTTTGTCGCTGAGTTCACATGGGAAGAGGCTGACATAGAGAATGACCTAGTGGATGATGAAGGGTCAAACAACAATGTCTTCCGATAACAGGAATAAGTTGCACCAAACGTCTTCTGAGAACAGAAAGAGGTTGCACCAAACGTCTTTCGAGAACAGGAAGTGGTTGCACCAAATGTCTTCCGAAACCAGGAAGAGGTCGTATTCAAGAAGATCAGGAGCGGAGTAGCGAAGAACGAGGAGGATCGGTACCTCTTCAAGAAAGGAATCATGTCAGAAGGGGCCTTCTCATCGGATACAGACATTTGGAATCTCTTCGTTGATGGTTCTTCCTGTGACAGTGGAAGCGGTGCAGGGCTGATACTTTCAGCTTCAGATTGTGCCAACATTGAATACGCTTTGAGGTTTAACTTCAAGGCAGCCATGATAGTAGGTCTCTCATTGGCAAAGACTCTGGGAGTAAGACGACTCCTACTTCATAGCGACTCAAGGTTAGTTGTCAATCAAGTATTGGGGGTCTATGAGGCTAAAGATAAAAGGTTGGCTAAGTATATGAAGAGGGTGAGAACGATGTTAGAATATTTCGAAGAGATAAAACTGAAGAGAGTACCTCGACAAAATAACAGCCACGCAGATGCATTGGCAAGGTTAGCTTCAACAACGAAGGCAGACATCAGAAGGACAGTTCCGATCGAGGTCTTATCAAAAGTGACCATTGAGGAAGAAGAGGTTAGCAACCCTTGTCTCAATTTGAACCTAGGAGACTCATGGATGGACCCCCTCGTCAGATATATCAAAGAGGGAGAGCTACCGAAATCCAAGCTAGAGAGGAGGAAATTAAGATATAGGGCTGCCAATTTCTCCATAGTAGGAGACGTCCTATATAAGAAGGGATTTCTGTTGCCTCTCCTCACATGTGTGCATCCCACCGAAGTTCCCCACGTCTTACAGGAAGCTCATGAGGGTTCTTGCTCCAGTCACATAGGAAGAAGACCCTTGGCCAAGAGAATTATTACACAGGGATACTGGTGGCCAACCTTTGCCAAAGATGTTGTAGCTTACGTGAAGAGGTGCGATAAATGTCAGAGATTCTCCACTATTCCTCACCAACCTCATCAACCTATGACGTCAATCACTTCCCCGTGGACATTTCCAGTATGGGGAATTGACTTAGTAGGACCCCTACCAAGAGCTGCCAATAATTATGAGTTTCTGATAGTTGCCATTGACTACTTCTCAAAGTGGGTGGAGGTAGAGCCGATTATAACGATCACAGAACAAAAAACCTTCCAATTTATTTGGAGGAACATCATATGAAGACATGGCCTCCCAAACACTCTCATCTCAGATAATGGAACCCAGTTCAAGAACTCCTTTTTAGAAAAGTATTGCGAAAGAGTTGGGATAAATCAGTTCTTCTCATCTCCTGGCCGACCTCAGGCAAACGGTCAGACCGAAGTCACAAACAGAACAATCCTCGACGGAATCAAGAAGAGGTTAGAAAAATTGAAGGGGAGATGGACTGAAGAGGTTTATGTTGTGTTGTGGGCCTACAGGACAACGGCAAGAACACCGATAAGAGAAACCCCATTCATCCTAACACATGGCTCAGAGGCTGTCATACCAATGGAATTGGGACTCCCAACTCATAGGGTTCAGACCTATGTCCCTGATAAAAATGGGGAAGAAAGGAGACTAGACCTAGATCTGATTAAAGAGAGAAGGGAAGACGCAAAAATCAGAAAAGCAACTTACCAGCAGAGAGCAACAAAATTCTACAATCAGAGGGTGAAATCAAGACCCATTGCCGTGGGAGACTTAGTACTGAAGAAGACGTTACAGAAAACAAAAAAACTCCACCCAAACTGGCATGGTCCCAATAAAGTGACAGAAGAGGTTGTGCCCAAGACCTACAGGCTAGAAAACCTAGAAGGGGAACCTTTTGCCAACCCCTGAAATGCTGATCACCTAAATGTACCATCTTATGAAGAGGTTATTAATGAGAGATCAGTTTCCATGTCAATTCTTGCTTCATTATGCTCTAATGGTAGAATGTATGAGGGTAACATCTTAGTTGATGACCTCAGACCTTATAACATCATTATTTGGTGACAAGGTCTGAGGTCAGACATCATACTTGGATGACCTCAGACCCTTAACATCATTAATTTGGTGAAATTATTTGTGAGGGTAAAGTCTTAGTTGACGACCTCAGACCTTATAACCATTATTTGGTGACAAGTTCTGAGGTCAGACATCATACTTGGATGACCTCAGACCCTTAACATCATTAATTTGGCGAATTTATTTGTGAGGGTAACGTCTTATTTGATGACCTCAGACCTTATAACATCATTATTTGGTGACAAGGTCTGAGGTCGGACATCATACTTGGATGACCTCAGACCATTAACATCATTAATTTGGTCAAATTATTTGGGAGGGTAACGTCTTAGTTTATGACCTCATACCTTATAACACCATTATTTGGTGACAAGGTCTGAGGTCAGACATCATACTTGGATGACCTCAGACCCTTAACATCATTAATTTGGTGAAATTATTTATGGGGATAACGTCTTAGTTGATGACCTCAGACCTTATAACATCATTATTTAGTGACAAGGTCTGAGGTCAAATATCATACTTGGATGACCTCAGACCCTTAACATCATCAATTTGGTGAAATTATTTATGAGGGTAACATCTTAGTTGGTAACCTCGGACCTTATAACATCATTATTTGGTGATAAGGTCCGAGGTCAGACATCATACTTGGATGACCTCAGACCCTTATCATCATTAATTTGGTGAATTATTTAGGAGGATAACGTCTTAGTTGATGACCTCAAACCTTATAACATCATTATTTGGTGACAAGGTCTGAGGTCAAACATCATACTTGGATGACCTCAGACCCTTAACATCATTAATTTCGTGAAATTATTTGTGAGGGTAACGTCTTAGTTGATAACCTCAAACCTTATAACATCATAATTTGGTGACAAGATCTGAGGTAAGACTATTAATTTAGTTCAAGCAGACATCATTGCACCAAGACTTCAGAGCTGAACATTGCATGGCAAAGAAGCATTCAACAAATAAATCAACAAATGAAGAAATAAAAACCCTCCTCAGAGGTTTTCATCCAATTGTAAAATTCAAAAATATAAGTTGACGATGTTCTTCAGAGGTTACAACTAATCAGGGGTTATAAAAAAAAGTACAAAAGCTTCACAAAATAGCCTAAGGATTCAAAGGAAGAGTGTTGGCATCCTCGGCCTAATTCCCTTGGATGACGTTGGTCACCTCGGCCCCATCGTCTCTGGGGTTAGCTCCCTCTGTCTCTGTAATGTCCAATGGTGTAGTCTCTACTGGGTCAGCATCCTCCTCTTCAACCTCTTGAAGGGCTTGGGCAAGCTGAGGGTTAGTAAAACCCAGACCTATGAAGTTAGAGGCCTTCAAGCTCCTTGCCTCCTTCTCCTTAGAAGTCGCCCATTTGACAGTAGCCTTAATACCTATTTCGAGGTACTCAAAGCCAAAGATGATGAATTCATTAGAGACTTTGTAATTAGCCAAAATCCCCTCAAAAGAATCCTCAAGGGCTGCCTTCACTGCAGAGTCAACCTTTTGCTGGACAACGTCGTCCTTGGCCTTCAGAGCAACAGTGTGGTCCTTTTTAAGCTTGGAGATCTCTTTCTCCAGCTCATTAACGTTCTACTCAGACCCCTCAAAAGAAGACTTCAGATGGTCTACCTCTGCATTCAGAGAGATTTGCACCTTCTCGGCCTCTTTGCCTTTCTAGATGAGGGGTAACTTCCTCAGAGTCCAAATAGTAAGATTATGCATAGCAGTCAGGCCCTGCAAATCATGTGGTCGTGTATATAAGTTGAAATTTAAAATAGAGGTTACACTTTGAAGCTATACTGAAATCTGAAGTCATACCTGAATAGACCTGTGGAGGCCAAACTCAACCAGCAGAGGTGTGTCCATAGACCGGCAAAAGCGTTTGCCAGCATCAGTCATGGCAGAGCCGATGGCATCCAGTGCCTACAGATTGTGGCCTATGATGCTATTATTAATTTTTAGTTGCTCTATACGAGCAGCCAATGCATCTACAGAGGATATAGGGATGGCAGGATCCCCACCTTTCTTCTTCTTCCTCTGATCCTCAGGGGCAGGGCCGATAGCATTTCTCTTCTTTATGTCCTGAGCCCTCGAGGTTGAGGGAGGGGGAGGAGGAGCATTCATACCTTCCTTTTTAGCAAGCTTCATTAAACTTGGTGCTTCCATCTCCCACAACTCGTTAGATATCCCCTTCGGACGCTCTATAAGATAGAAAGGTCTAAGTTAGAGAGTCAGACATGCATAAATTCAGAAGTATAACTTGGAATAAAAAGCACTTACCAAGCTCAGCCATTGGACTTCCCCCTAAACCAGTCTCAGAGAGATAGTAAGGGGTCATCAGGTGCTCGAATTTTACAAGCAGACCACGCACCCCCTGATCTTGAAGGTCTTTGACCTTCTGAAGATTTTACTGGCTTAGCCCAGGGTCGGCCCTAGTAACCATTGTAACCTTTCCCCATCTCAAGAGCATTCTCGGCTCTAATGAGGGAGAGGGGGCACATGGGCCGAATTCCCATGGCCCTGAGGTAAAGAAATAACGTGGCTTCCAGTTATGGTTTGAGGTTTGGCTAATTTGAAGCATCTTCTTTTCTGGCTTTCGAGCTAAAAAAATAATAATAGCTCGGATGATTTCTAGCAGATGAAGGGACATAGCATCCTACAAAGACTTGGACTGGAAGGTCTGAGTGATGAATAACCCTCCATAAGACAATGGCCCCAATTATCACCCTCCAAGCATTGGGTGACAACTGGGAAGGGGCCAAGTTGATAAAGGCTAGTATAGACCTGATGATGGGATGGATGGGCAGACGAAATCCCAACTTGAACATCTGCTCATACAAGCAGATCTCACCATCTCGACCGTGATAAGCCCTCTCTTCCCTCAGAGGTCTCCTGAGATTTATGGAAGGGCTTATGGAATATAAATATCTGAAAGATAGGAGGTCGATCTCACTGACTTCACTCTCAATCTCGGCCACCTCAGAGACGTCGACATCACTCTCAGCATCATCATCGTCATTATCTAGCTCAATATCGGCCTGAGCAGACGTTAGGGGAGTTTTTGGAAACCTCTGAGCGAACTCAGCCCCCGTGACGGTCGACAGGGGAATGTCATCAAGGATTGGTGGAATAGCCACGCTTGGTCCAGTAATTTCAACCTCTGAGGAAGAGGATGACGTGCTTGAATTTTTGTGAGACGAGGCCCGACTGGAAACCTCTGCCTGATCAGGGACCTGATCTTATTGATTTGAGAAGTCCATGACCTCTTGAAAAGAGTCCACAGACATAGGGTCTGAGGTAGATGACTCAGACTCAGACATTGGTGAGGGTTCAGCAGGGACCTCTTCTTGGCTAACTGGTTCTGATGATTCAGGATATACGACCTTCAGATGTGGTGGAAAGATAGGTCTGAGGGGGAATTCCTCTGACCTACGAGTTTCCTCCTGCGCTCTTTCTATTTGCCTAATTTTCTCTAAAGTCTTATCTCTTGGAGAGGGGAACTCCTCTAAGAGTTGGTAAAGGGGTCTGAGCATAAGAGGCAGACCCTACACTTGCAACTCTCCTAAACAAAAAACAGGACTGGCTAATGGAATAATGCAATTAAGGATCAAACTATCAAATTTTAAGAAATGACTATGAAGAACACACAAGAACAGTTCGCGAAAAAAATTGAAGATCTCACCAGAAATCTCCTAAAACTCATCGAAAAATGCAAAAGCAAGAAGAAGACAGGAAAAATGAAGAAGAAAGAACGATAGAGGATACTTGAAGATAAAGTTGTAAGGGAGAAGGAAGAAATTATAAGAAATCACCACCAAAATGCTTCAAACCAGAGATTTTCTAGAGAGAGAGAGCTGCAGAAGCAAGTCGAACTGGGAAAAATGAGAGAAGTGAGGAGGAAAGAAGGAAAATAGGGTTTAAACCCTTAAGTATGAATGCACACTTCCCAAGGCCCATCATTACCTTGGGAGCCCCAAAGGACGACTGACATCACATGCTTGCTAGGCACGCCTCACACTTCAGCAATGGACAAGTGTCAAATGAACATTGGCACAAGGAAGAAAGACCTCGGAGATGTAGACCCCACAGCCACCTGCTCTCACATGTAGGGCTGGGGGTGATTGATATGCCCTAAATGTGCCACCTCGACTCAGATACATCAACCTAGGCCAAGGACATGGCCGACGTTGGAAGGGCCTTGGATCAGTAACCAGTGGCCTCGGCCACAGCAAGGTTGGTCGTGGCCGACACTACCACCAACCTCATCAAGGGGTGTCTTCATGACTCAAGGGAACAGTCGTTCATCAGTTCACCCAGGTATGACAACCTCGGATGGGGGTAGGCCAAGGTTACAAGGAGCTATACTTCTACGAAGGCCAACCCTAGCAGTTAATCAGCCGATGTTCCTGGCATATTCCAGCTTAACCTCAGCCCAGGATGACCTTAATACCTTTCCTCGGCTTCACTTAAGCCGAGAGCATGATGGCTCATCTAGGATGGGATAGGCAGCTAGACCTTACCAACCTTGAACTCTTACAAGCCGAGGTTATGACCAAGCACGGAGGCCGAGCACTTAATGATATATGTGTGGACAAAGACACGTGGACACAAATCAGTTATAACAAATCATTCCCCCCACGTGGGAGGAGTATTTCATCATCATTCTCTACATGTGATAGGGACAGATGTCTTCATCTTATTGGCTAAATCAACACACACATGCTCTTTACATGCATGGGGGGTATACTACACCGCCCAAGCACTATAGATACTTGTCTTCTCCTTATTAGAAAGGGATCTGAAATTAGCAACCCTAGCTGAAACTCTGTTCAAATACACAGTAAAGAGAGAAAGCTTGAGAGATTATATCTATGGAAATTAGTGCCCTCATATATTGATACACATCATACACTTGCACAGTGGACGTAGGCCTAATTGGCTGAACCACTTATATTCCAGTGTAAATCCTCTTCTCCTCATCTCCTTCTACTATGTGTGTATATACCTTATGCTACCATTGTTAATATTGAATTGAGCTCACAAACACCTTGAAGGGTGGTGTTGTTTCCCGTATCATCAGTGATGATTTTGATCTGGTGCATAGAGTAATTCCGTAGCTAGTCACTGATGAGGATAACACTTAGCTCATGGCTATCCTTCTTTTCTGAAGATTAAAAATGATATTCTAAACAGGGATTCTTCTGCAGCCCCTGGGACAGATGGACTAAATGGCATCTTCTACAAGAATTGTTGGGAGATTGGTGGTGATGATGTATGTAAATCCATTCAATATTTCTTTCATCACACCCCACATTAAAATAAATTTTTAATTTCTTCAAATTAAATTTTCTCTTAAACAAAATTAATTCAAGTTAAAATTTTCACAAACCAAAATTAACAAACTTAATTCAAAATGGAATTGAAGTAAACTAAATTACCCAAATTAATTAAGCACCAATTAAACCATTTATGCGGTTAAACATATTTTATCTTGTTAGCCTAGGCATGCATCGAGGTGAGAATTGCAAGTTAAAATAAACAAACACAACGCTCGATGTACGAGGAAAACTCGAACGTTAAAAATATCAAATGGCCTATCCATAAGTCCAATAAGTACGGAATTATAGAAAGGACATGACAAAAGACTTACATAACCACTCGAAAGCCTCACAAGATTCAACACTCTTTGTTCCCTCAACATCTGCCTAATGACAATGCAGGAGTTCACCTACGTCTCAAAGTCCACCGACGGGGCAAATCAATCATCACGTATATGAAGTCCACCACATGTAAACCAATGATCACGGAAACCTCCACAAGAAATAATTCTTAATAATGTAAAGAGTGATAGACCTAGTGCCAAAACTTGATCTCAAAACATGTATGTATGTAAAAACTTGGATCGAAACTAATTAGGTGTAAACATAGTAATTGTTTTGAAAGATTAACCAATAGTCATTTAACAAAAATTTCTTGGAATTTTTGGAAAATGTTTTTGCTCTTAAGGGGATGGTAAAGGTTTCTACAAAAAAATGCCATCCCGCACGACTAAAAAGGGTGGAATGAAGTAGTAGGGAGTTGAGAAGAAAACTGTCACAAAAACTGATTTTTTGAAAAAACTACTCTAGTCGTTCGAACATGATTCACTATCATTCGAACAACTCAAATTTCTCATTCAAATGATAAAAATATGAGACTTATAACGACATGTCAGTGCAGACAAAAAATGAATATCGTTAGAAGTTGTCGAATGAAGCTTCAAATCTCGTTCGAACGACCTATTAAAAGTCATTCTAACGAGAGCAGAAATTAAAATATCTTTCTTTAAAAAATATAAATCTTTTAAAAACAGTTTAACAAAATTCAAACACCCAATAATTAAATATCGAAGGCTCACATAAAATATGCATTCAATTCTTAGAGATCCTTGGAATGCTGATGATGAAACATGGCACGAAACACGACATATGATGTGATCTCTTTGACTTGGCCTCTACGTCTTCAACAAAAAAATTATCATAGGCTTTAAAGGTCACTAACTCAACTTCTATCCTATGACTCAAAGATTTTTGTTTGGAATTAAGCCAATACATACAAATTGGCTTAATTTTAAATTTGTCATTACAAATCTCCCCCTTTGGCGATTTCGGCACAAAACTAAAAATAAAACACCTATGGGCCATCAAGATCATCAAAAAATATTCAATCCCAACCCAAAAGGAGAAAGTACAGACGTTTGACCAACACACAGTACAAACACTTAAGCGACACATTCTCCGAGAAGCTTTTTGTCGCATGAATGCAAACCTACACACTTAAACACACCATAAAAACATAGAGAATATAACAATATAAATTGCATAATAAAATTCTCCACCTTTTTCTAAAACCATCTACATAAGAAAGGATGTCTCCCCCAAGTTAGATCTCCCCAAATAAAAGAACTTAGATACCATTTCTCCCCCTTTTGGATTAGGAATAGAGAAAGATAAATGAGAATAAAATATTTAATTTCTCTGCAGTTAAACCAATTCTCCCCTTAAATGAAACAAGGGATAATCATAAAGGAAAAACTAAGTATATTATGCATTGGTGCATAGTGATACAATAGACCACAAAGCAGTTTGGCAATAATAAATACTAACTATGATGCGATGGTAAAATAATTCCAACTAGAATGTACAAATATAAGTATGGAATACTAATGGAAAGTTGAAAGAAGATAGATACCAATTTCAATCAATAGCATACAAGGATTAGATTCAAAAGAAAAGACTAAAAAAAGCATATTTATAAATATGCAAAAGATACCAATGAAGCATAAGCACATGTATATAAATATAAACATCACACAAGACACTAAACACAATAAGCTTTCCACACTCATATGGAATAATTGTGTCTACATAAACATGTGGTAAACGGAGTGAAGGGGTGTTAGCTAGATATAAAAGAATTATAACCTAATCACTTCAACATGTTCAAGGAATTCTATTTTTTCGCAAAACTTTATCAAACTTAGATTTACCCTCATGTGAAAAGATAAAGTAAACTCAAGGAAGAAACAAGCACAATGTAGACACAAGCCTGGCATTTTTATGATTCTAATAATCAATAGCGTTAGGAAAAATAAAGTATAACTAGGATTCATTGTGAAAACCCATTGATCTTCAACTAAACACCCTCAAAAGATAAGGATATTAAATATTTCATTACATTTTTTTTTCTAAATTCTTTTAAAGATATTTCTTTTGAAAGATCAAACAATCTAAACTACGTTGGCCTTTGTAAGAACAATTTTTCTAGGATTTTGCATAGCATACATTAGGATAGTTTGGCGTATACCGTTACAAGTCGTCACGCAATGTCAAACCGAACGCAATCATCTCCAAGTTTGAAGACTTCCTGGCATCTCAAAAAGTATAAAACGATTTTGAGTTTGAATTAATTCATTAAATTATATATAGGATGTCTATTTTTTTTATCAAAAAGACGAACATGGTTTTGTCTTTTCGAAAATAATTTTTTTTAAGACCTGTAGGCGGAGTTTTAAAAATAAATTTTTTTGGAGTAAGTCATTTGAGCGATAGGAGCAAGTCGCAATACACCAAATCTTCCGAATTGTCACAGTCATTGATTGTGACAAGTCCAACTTGTTAAGGTCAATGACCATGACTTTTGTTGTCATGGACTTGTCACGGTCCTGTGACGGTCTTTGACGTTAATAAGTTTGTTCACGATCAAAGACCGTGACAAACCCGTGAAAACCTTTAAAAAATTGTCACGGTCATTGCCCGTGACAAGCCCGTGATAAGTTTTCTTTGTCACGGACTTGTCTCAGTCAATGACCGTGACAAATCTGGGTAGAATTTAAAAAACATCTGCTGGATAGTTTGGCCACTACCACTGCCCAACAATATATTTGTACCTGTTCAAACAACATATATTCAAATAAATAGAAAGAATGCATCAATTCATTGTATATATATTTCCATATCCAAATAAAATAAAAATACAATCCATATCCAAACCAAAATGTAACAAATCAAAATAATTAAAATATAATCAAAGGGCCCGTTTGGCAATCCAATTCCAAGGCTTGGAATTGGGTTACCAAACGGGCCCTAAGTGTCCAAATAAAAATAGATACAAATAATGTTAAGATATAGTGTATAGGGTAGGTTCGAGGAGGAAGGAAGGTCGCATGATATACGCATTGAGACACCCCTCAATATGCGTCACGCAGCATTGTTCGTTCAACCAGAATGCGGAGTTCTCCTTTTTGGGTATCACACACATGATGAGCACCTTGCCCTCGATGTTTTAAAGGTTATGTCCATGAACCGACATACCTTTGACGATATTCAGGTCCCTTAATGCCCTCGTTATCCGCTGTCCATCATATATGTCGCGTAAAAACACGCTCGACCAACCGATTATTGACATATGTCGCTGGACGGGAGCTAAGTAGGGGAGTTGATCATCAAGCGGTGAGTCCATGTGTACCGATGTTGAAGAAGTGATGTCTACGTCCTCGTCCTTCCCCCCTCCCCCTCCACCATCTTCTCCTTCCCCTTACCCTTGATCTTACCCTTACCCTTTTCGCACAACTGACGTTTCATAAATGCGTGCATATCTAGGACCGTCGCCTCCAACCTTGATAGCAACACATCATGCGTGTCCACCTAGCGAGCCAACCCAGTGTTGCTCATCTCCATTCCGGTGATCCTAGAGTTTCCAACCCGCTAGATCACCCCTAGTCCTCCCTTTGCGATCAGCGCCAAGTACTTAGTTGAGTGTGTCCATGGACAAAGATGCCTTATCGGCATCAGATTGCGACTCATGCACTTCATTAAGCTTTGACTGAAATGACAAAAAGCACACGATTATTTAAATAAGTAAATAAAACAATTATAACGTAATTCACAAAAATTAAACGTTGGATTACTTACAAACGTGGCCACGACGCTAGGGGACACCTCCTTATACTTTCCCTTCTTCTTTCGAATTGCCACATAGGCATCAAGCCTGTGTGGCCTACCCCCAGGGACACTCCCCGTCCCCTGAAATAAAATAATGCAAAATTTATAAGTAAGGCAAAGTAAAATAATGCAGAATAACATATTTCTATAATTATAGAAGTATAAAAACTTACCATCTTGTGTTATACTCGGCTTAAGACGTACGACCGGACTAGTGCACGCCCATCCTTTTCGCCCGATTTTCCCTCCCCGATTGGTGAGATGTAATTGTCGCTCCTCAATCTCATTGTCAATGAACTTTTGTCAATGTGCTAATGCGATCGGCTCCTTCGACGGGATGGACTCACGCATTCTGATAATGGACTCCTGAATCTTCCCAAAGTACCGGGCCCGCAAATTCTTCTTCTATGTCTTGTGTTGCTCCCTCAACTGCTCCAACACAGAATCATGGAGTTCTGGGGGGAGGCTGAATTGTTCCTATCAAACAAAAACAATGTTAGTGTTGGTCGTGAATAAATATAAATATAAATTGAAATTGAAATTGAAATATAAATACATTACGTGTAGTGCCGCCCAAATAGCTAACTTGAGCTCATTTGGCACCACCCTCCAACTGGTGTACCTCGGGCCGATAATCGTCTTCACTAGCTCAAGGGATCTAGTCAATAATCTCATCTTATTCTCAACAACCATTCCCAATTTTTCCCATTTGGGGAGCCTAGGGGTCGAGGAGCTCTCGTCGCCTCCGCTACCGCCGAGCCCTGAAGAAAACATCATCATCATCATCATCATCCTTGCCTTAATCCCTGTAGGAGACATTTTCTGTAAAAATTATTGCTATTAGTACAAATCCAAACATGCACACACACACCTGAAGAAGACATACAAACATTAATTTATTTTATAAAATAGTTGAAAACTCCCCCCCCCCCCCCCCCCAAACACCCACACCCACACCTGCACACACACTCACACATATACAAAGGAAAGAGAGAAAGAGATAAAGAGAGAAAATGATCAAGTACAAATGAATTAAAAGCAGTAAACTGATGTCCAATAAAAGCATTAAACTATTGTCCGATAATTGGAATACTTATTACAAATCTAAAAGTTGTTTCAAATTCGGGTTATCATAAAAAAATGGATTGATATTCGGTAGGAGCAGCCAAGTCATCCACACTACTGTTTAGATGCTTTGGCGCATGTAGGATGATTGACCACGGCTCGCTGTTGATATACTCCGAGTAAAACACTTACTTGGCCTTTTGAAATGCACAAACAAAGGGCTCATTGCTCACGTGTTCGTTGCTCTTTAACTTAGACAAGTCAATCATGATCAAATTGGTGTCAGGATCAAATTTACAAGCATTTTTATCCTCAACTCTTACCCAATCACAGTAAAATACAACCTCTTTGAAGCTTACGTAGTCCAATTCAAATATATTTCGAATTACACAATAGTAAGTCATCTTCAACGAGGTTTTTATCTTTTGCGCTCGCTCGAAAGAAAGTAAGAGCCTTGTATGAAATGCCCGAGTTCTATACATTTGTACTTTTCTCGTACACCCTTGCGCCGAAGACGTAACCATTTAGTCGATACTTTTTGTACTCTTATGCCATGAAGAAGGGTCTAATGGCTAGACAAGCAAGCCTTGATGTCGAATCACCCGTCTTTAAGAGCTAAGAATATAGATAAATTAATTAGGTTAGTTGTAAGGTTTTATTGTAATGTAACGTTATATAACAACCATTTTCATTATAATTACCTCGTGTGACAACCACAACCTAAATTCGCTGTCTGATTGTGCTATTGTTTTTCGTCTTTTATTGCTCTCACAGGCTTCATATTTTCTACATAAAATTAATGTGATGAACGTATTACAAAATTAATCATGTATAAAATAATATAAAATAATGTAAAACTTAAAATAATTTAAACTTACTTTTTCCATTCTTCGACATCTTCATGTGTGTCAAATAAATAACGAGCTACATGTTCATGTTGCAAACTTGTTAATTTCACTCGTTTGCCCATCACATGACCACCCTCACCGACGAACTCATCAATGTCATCAACGTTGGTCGAGCCAGGCATATATTCCTGAGTATGTACTGATGACTCCATGGTGATGTATTCCTCTGCAATTGATCCTGTAATGTATCGTGTATTCTTGACGTAATCTTTGAAAACTTTCATCAATCTTTTAAATGGATACATCCACCGATATCTAATTGGACCATAAAGAAGTGCCTCGTCGCATAGGTGTGCCAACAAGTGAACACTCATGTCAAAGAATGATGGGTGAAAGTACTTCTCCAACACACAAATCACTTAGGTCACCGCTAATTTTGCGGCCACTATGTGTTTGTCGATTGACTACCTTCTCACACAAAAGTAAAAAACAGATACTAATTTGCATAATAGCCCTCTGCAAATCCTTGAGCTTGGAGAAGCAGTACTTAAACAATAGAGTAACCAATTGCATGATCACATGCAAATCGTGGGACTTACACTTAGGTAAATAATTGGTAGCAAAATTTACAATTCTTTGCAAGTTGGACGAAAAATTAGATGGAACCTTCAAATTATATATTGTGTCTAAAAGAACCTTCCTTTCTCCACTCATCAAAGTAAACTCACCAGGGGGAGTTATTTTCCTTTACTTACTATTTTCTTTCAACCATAGTTGTGGCTTAAGTTTCAACAATTTAAGGTCTTTTCGTGCATTTTCTCCATCCTTCAAATGACTCCCCCCAAGGCATGTGCCCACCATAACTTCAGTGATGTTCTTCTTTTCATGTATTACATCCAATACATGGCGTACAAGGTTATTCTTCCAATAAGGCAAGTCAAATAAAATTGGCCTCCTAGACCATGCCTTTCTTGTCTGAGTTTCATTCCCAGTTGGGGTTTTTTTATGCTTGACATTCTTAAATTTAGGATTCTTGCCTGGAATATTAGGGCCACAATCAAAAAATTTACTTTCAATTTCTGAACCTAAAAGTTTTCTTAGCGGTAGCCCGATAAAAGATTGGAACTTTTCTCAAATCTAAAACTATGGGCGAGGGGTAAAAACCTCCTATGGCTATGGTATACATTTTTTTAGCTTGTGGGGAGACGAAGAGATTCAGTCTCCTCTCCACCTATAGGACACCCCAAATAACTACGCAATACACAACCGGATAATGTCCCGTAAGCTGGAAAATCATAAATTGCCAACATCAACGTAGATTTCAGCGTAAACTCTCTTTTCTGAAAGAGTTAAATGCTTACACACCCTCTTCCCATAACTCATTTTACTCTTCTACCAAAGGAGCTAGCTAGATATCAATGTCATCACTTGGTGCCTTTGGCCCGGGTATCAACAAAGATATCATTGAAAATTCAGGTCTCGTACACTGTGAAAGAGGGAGGTTGAGTGGGGATCGGATCACTGGCCATACACTCTAATTGGTGATTAGATTTCCAAATGGATTGAAACCATCCGTTGATATAGACAAACGAATGTTACACTGTTCTCGAGCAAAATTGGGATACTCATAACTCATCCTCCTTCGAGCTGTAGAATCAATAGGATGACGCATGAGATTATCCCCTACTTCTTCCTTATCATGCCAAGTCATTGCCTCCGCTATCCATGGTACTATGAAAAACAGCTTTAATCTAGGCCCAGCGGGAAAATATTTCAACACTTTTTGAGGCACTTTTGAGCTTATGCCTTCCTTGCCAGTATATTGGACATATCTAGGTTCATCGCATACCATACACCTATCGAGAGTTTCATACTCCTTTAAGTATAGTATGTAGTCATACACACAAGAATGAATCTATTTATACTTCATTCCCAAACCTTTCAAACTGTTCTTCATAACATGATAGCTATTTGGAAGCGTATTCTCCTTGGGTAGTAAGCCCTTCATCCAATTCAGAATTCATGTCAAGCTATTGCCAGACAAACCGTATTGGGTCTTCAAATAATGAAAATCGACCATGGCATGTAAAGTTGTTTGATATTTCTCACAACCAGAGTATAACGGTTGGGTCACCTTAAATTTTAAACTTTGGCACTCATCGTCAAGGTACTTGAACCTTGTACATCGCCAGTGACCCAATTCTCTTCCACTTCATGAACTCCGTACACGTCGTAAACTAGATCCTATAACATATTATGATCTACGTCATCCCCTTCTACATCTATCCTACTTATTGAAGGTTGTTATGAAGGTTGCTCGAGGACAAAAAGAACTTTCAATTCCCCGTCAAAACTCCAAAATTGATAATTGTCTTGCATGCCCCATCTTAACAAATGTAGTTCAACTATTTTCCACTCAAACACCTTACCATTCTCACACCTAGTACACGGACATGGAAACTCTTCATCATTATGACATCTCTTTGCGTATTTCACAAATTCATTAGCATCTCTACGAAACACATCCCCCATTATATTTATCTCACCCATCCACTCTTTGTATTTAGGATATCCCATCATAGCTACTACAAACAATCACCTATTAAAGGTAAGAAGCGTATATTCGTCGATTAGTATAAAAAAACTTAGATTTATAGTATGTTTCATTTAATTATGTCTTATTTATATTCGATTTTTAAATTTCAAATTCAACTTCAATTTATAATATTAATCCTATTTCCTCCATCTCCTATAAAGGGTGAGTGGTCCTATCCCATTTAGGACCGTATATTTCTCTAATATACTTAACAACTCATTCACATTGTTATGATTTGAGAAAAATTAATCATCATATCCCCATAGTTCTTCAAGTACACGACGTAGATTCGCAAGTGTGAGTGTTATTTAAATTTATCAATTGAAATAACACTCACACTTGCCAATTTAGTATGTACCCAGAGAACATTAGGATATGACTGCAGAACTTCCTCCAAAAGTTATAAGTTTAAGCCACTAAAAATATTGTTATATAGAAATTATGCAGTCCCAAACTGTCCAAATGGGATAATTCGAGAGATCTCATTACAGGGGTAATGACTCTTGAAAGGGTCTAAGGGATATTGAATGCGTACGCATAAGAACTATAAGAGTAGTATCTATGCGCACTATATGTAATCTCAAGTATGTTTCATTTAGTTATCATATATATGAATTAATAAAATATTGTTCATGACACAAATTAATTTTAGAAAAAAAATTGAAAACTCCGCCCCTCCCATTTGGACAATAATCCAGTGGTCACGCCACTTCCAAAATTAACCAACCCAACATCGGTCCACTATAATCTAACAGCAACAGCAACAACAACAACAACAAACCAACAAATGTATATTCCGTACTCCTTCTAACTCATCTAGTCAATTAATTCATTTCATCACATCTTATAAATATATCATCATTAAATCTATACAATTAAAGTTACAATCAAAGTTACAATTAAAGATATATTTTAATAATCAATTTGTCTGTTTCAACTGTCATGGTGTAATATTAATGTTCAACAACTTAATTCTGAATTTCAAAACAATGACATCTAATATGTACAATTACTAAAAATACTAAACATCAATTCAAACTAACTACTTACTAATTCCAAACCAACAATTAATAAGGGGAATCTAAAGGCTCCTAACTCATTTATATCCAATTAAAGTCATAATTAAATTAACAATAATAATTTTAAGTCCCAATTCCAATTCCTATTATGACTATTCCGTGAGAAAATTCTCAAATTGAACTTTAAGCCTCTTAAACATGGGGAGAATCATTATGTATTAGCCAATAATATTTGGGTATTTATACTTAAGGGTACAACATATATTTGGGTGTTTACACATTAATTTCAAGTCCTAAACTAAACATTAATTTCAAGTCCCCAATCATCACACACACACACACACACGCACCTCCCCCACCCAACCCCCCCTACCCCTTCCCCCCCTCCCCACCACACACATGCGCACACACACACACACATACACACACACACATTACACATACACACACACACACACACTCACCCACGTACACACACACACTCTCACCCACATACACCCACACACAGGCACACACACACCCCACCCCATACCCCCTGCCCCTCCCCCACCACACACATTCACACATGCACACACACATACACACACACACTATACAGGCGCGTACACACCACCCAAATGCACACACACATGCACACATATACATACACATATATACAAAGGAAAGAGAAAGAGAGGAAAAGCCCAACATAAAAATCTCCTAAAGAAAGAGCAGTCGCTTAGAGAGAGAAAAAAGAGGGAAGTGAAAACGGTGGGAGAAAAAGAAGAGGGATGGGTTTTTTAACTGACTAAGTTGTCACGGACTTGTCACGGTCATTGATCGTGAAAACTGTACTTGTCATGAACTTGCCACGGTAAATGACCGTGACAAGCCTTTGTCACGGCCTTGTCACGGTCATTGACCGTGGTAAAAAAACGCGTGTTTTTCATCACGATCAATGACCATGACAAGGGTGGCCTGCTGAAAGGTGACACTTTTCACAAACCAAATTTATCAAACTCAATTCAAAATTGAATTGAAGTAAAGTAAACCACTCAAATTAATTAAGAAGTAATTAGATCATTTTTTTCGTTAAACTAATTTTTCATGTTAGCCTAAGCATGCATCCAAGTGAGAATTGCAGGATAAAATAAACTAACACAACGCCCGATGTAGGAGGAAAATCCAAATGGAAAAGATCTCGAACGACCTAGCCTTAAGTCCACTGAGTACGGAATTACTAAAAGGACACGAGAGAAGACTCACATAATGACTCAACACCCTCGAAACCCTTAACGCTCTTTGTTCCTTCAACATTTGCCTATTGACAACACAAGAGTCCACCTATGTCTCAAAGTCCACCGATGGGACACAACAACCGTTATGCATACAAAGTCCACCCTACGTACACCAACTAGCACCGAATCCTCTATAGGAAACAATTCTCAACAATGTAGAGAATGATAAATCTGGTGCCAAAACTTGATCTCAAAACATATATGTATGTTGAAACTTGGATCGAAACTAATTGGGTGTAAACATAGTTTTTGTTTTGAAAGATTAACCAATAATCATTTAACAAAAACTTCTTGGACTTTTTAAAAAATGCTTTTACTCTCAATAGGATGGTAAAAGTCTCTAAAAAAAAATCTATCCCGCACTACTAAAAAGGGTGAAAAGAAGTAATGGGGGCCGAGAAAAAAATTGCTCCGGTCATTCCAACAGTGTTCACTCTCATTTGAACAACGTAGCTTTCTCGTTCAAATGATAAAAAGACGAAACTTCTAACGACACATCAATGCGGACCAAAAAAGAACATCGCTAGAAGTTGTTGAACGGAGCTTCAAATCTCGTTCGAATGACCTATTAAAAGTCATTCTGATGAGAGAAGAAAATAAAATATGTTTCTTTAAAAAATATAAAGTGGTTTAAAAATAGTTTAACAAAATTCAAACACCCAATTAATAGTTAACTATCCAAGGTTCATATAACATATGAAATCGTACCTGAGAGGTCCTGTAATGTTGTTGACGAAACATGGCACGAAACACGAAATAGGATGTGATCTCTTTGACTTGGCCCCTATGTCTTTAACAATAAATGTCATGGGCTTAAAAGGCCACTAACTCAAATTATATCCAATGACTCAAAATGTTATTTTCATAATTAAGCCAATATATACAAATTGAGTCAATTGAAAATTGGTCCTTACAACTATTATATACTCTACAAAGAATCATCTCCCCCAGCGTCATGACGTTGTATAAAACCGAGCTACCAGGGTCGTGGGAACACCAATAATCGATTACCGAAACCGAAAAGGACACACAGGAGTTAGAAGGAACAAACAACCCTTCCAAGAAAATCCCATATGTACGCAATTAACTATTGTTTAAGAAAATCAAACCCACATACGATTCCTCCCAAAAGTTCTCATTAGGTACTAACCTAGTCACATCCTGACCCAAGTCACCAACCGTGATGAATCGGATCACAAGAATCAATCCTTACCGGACGAAAGCAACATGAGACCATATTTTCATCTGGATATTCAAGTGCTAAACTTCCCTCCTTATGATAAAGTCATCCCCTTGTACATTCCTGATACACACGAACCACTCCGGTTGGCCTCTACCAAAGTCGACCTTGTCTACATCTCTAGTAATGTCGTTACCAACCTCACACACCTAGGTCACTATTGGCATCATCATACCATGATCGTATCCCAAATTCCTCCTTAAGAAGTATCACACCAAGAAAAACATTCAACTTATATATAACCTTCACCTACATGAGGTCATAGCTGAGATTATCTCCAGGCTCTACCCAAAATGAGTTTACGTGACAGCAATATCGGTTGTCATTAGCATTCTAAGGGTTATAAGTGTTACATAGGGCTACATCTCCTAATCGATTCTGGTTGGCCAAAACATGCCAAGAACTAATCCGTGCCCTTCTAGGGTTATTCTAACTTAAACTGTCGACACATGTCGATATTATCCCTTATAGGGAGTTATTTCCAAGTCTGTAACATGACATTATCAACCTAAGTATCGAATGCACTTACTAGCACTCCTCAAACTCAAGTGTTACACCGCCTAATCTAGTAATCACATGACACCCAAACATCACGCCCAATCACGAAAAAAATTATCCAATCTCATCTGAAGAGGACACCACCTATTTAAATCAAACTAGAGGACCTCACTAAGGACCATATAATTCGACTCCTTTGAGTTTGGCCAACAACTTGAGATCATACTAACACTGGAATTACCTCACATCTAGACATTCCTTAGGCTGCTCAAACGGGCCCTGACACTCAGATAATAATCTTATCTCCCTTCCAAATGGTTGTGGCCATAAGGCACACACAAAATCCCATACTGACACTAATAAGGATTCTGGAAGGATATATGACATCGTATACAACCTATAATCCTCTATGTCTACCTCACCGACACCTTTATGGATCTTATTCCACAAAATTGCATCATAATTACTAAACCTTAACATGGAAGCCTATTTAATGTTCACTCCTAAGTCTTCTTAACCATCATTGTTGAATGCATAACATATTTACCTCAATTTTCCCATAAATCTCATCGTACCTTGCGAGGTACAACTTTTAATCAACAACCACGAAGGCACTTACTACAATAGTATCTTAGTGACTCAGACTAGGTACACATACCAACATGGTTCCTCATGTCTATCGAATCATCAATTGTCCACGACATGACACTACCCCCAAGGATCGAGTTCGCCTAATCACATCATTAGCACTAATTACTTGAAAGTACCTAACTAAGGAACTTAATGCATATTTATCACTAGTTAACATTACTTAGGCATAATGCTCTACTCACCTAATCTCTATAATTGACTTTACACATTCTATGTTCCTAACTCAATGGATGCCATTTCACGCTATTAACATATTAATAGACTTCTCACATCATTAAGGGTTGACGCAGAAGCACCTCACGCTAGAAATCGTGGTATCGCCATTATTAGTTTGCACAGACACTCGCAAATAACTAACATGTCTAATTAGAAATGTAGAAGAGATTAATGACAACTAACTTGGTTTCATGCCACTTGGCAATGAATTACTCATCGTGTTGATCTCTTTGACTATATTGTCGAGAACATGCACCAAAACCATCATCAATATAGCGTGACCAGCCCAAAACCAACACCGATGTCAAAAGATCTACTACCAACCTCACCACGTCGTTCCCCAAAAGAACCTTGCAAATTTATGGATTACTCGTGGTCAACCCGGTCCGACCTATGCGTTAAGTGTGAAGTGAAATGAAACAACCTACTCAATGTTGCTAGTCTAATTTTATTTAATTTACATTTTACTTATTTAGCTTGCGATTTCCATTTAAACCAAGCTACGTGAGGGATCCATGGGAAGAGATCTCGAAATCCAAGCATGGAGAGCAACTAACTTGAAATAAAAAGAACACTTACATATACAACACTCTCAAAATATGAAACCACATCCAGCCTGCCATAATAAAGACGAGGGAATAAGCCGAGTACCCAGTGAAAATTACAATAATGTAATATAGAATCTAACGGTAGAAAGGAGACTCTAACATATTATATCTGCATGCACATGAAACTACCTTATATATATTTGTACACATATATACTTTAATGCATGGAACTATTTTTATTCCAGAAACGTTACTTATCCCGATTAATTCACCTTAATCTCTTATTAGAACTCTTTTTTACTTAACTTGACATTTATTCCTTGATTTAACACACCCGGTTTAATACTTAAAACAAATACACTTTGTTTAGGAAAAATAATTTCTTTCACTGAACTTATCCACTTTTTCATACCAACCCACTTTAGTATTTTCATTGAAAATCACCCCTTTCAACACACGCAAATGCCGAGTAAGAAAATACTTATTTTCCCTTTGAAATCTTTAATAAACACACCTTGTGTTAATTATTGATTAAATCTATTTCAGTTTCTTAACTATCCAATTAATACCTTCACTTTACCATTCCATTAATTTACCAACATTAATCCATTTTCACATTACTTGTCCACTTTATCCTTTATCCTTTATCGGAACATTTATTAATTCATTAAATTTATGTTGTCTTTTCACATATTCACCATAGAACCCATTTCTTGACATGCTCCATTTTTAATTATCTTTTTGTCGATATCTTCCAATATTCACATACTTTGACGAGCTCCACAACGCCGGCTATGCTACCATATGTTCTGGCTCGTGATTTTGGGTCTTTCACCCTAGAGCTTCGAGCCCGTCTTAATTATCCCAATATAATCCGAGTCCATGTTAATGTCTTTTAATATTTTACAAATGTCCACATTATTACACTTTTCCTTTATCGATCGAAGCCAAAACTCGGAGTTTCACCCTAACGTGTGTTAGACTTTAAAAACCATCATTTGTTGTCATTTTTACTCCAGCATTGATTTTATCCCAAAAATCATATCCATGTAGGAACATTTTGTGTAACACGTTTTCCAACATTTTTATTTCATAAAAATATCTCATTTTACGTAAAATTACCATTTACCCCTTTGTTTCGAAATTTGTACTTTTCTCCATTTGCACAAGTGTTTTATTTTTCAAAAGAGCATTATGTTAACCATCCTAACTTTTTAAGTTCTTATAATTCACTAACACCCATCTAACACTTTAGAATGCCATACTACTCAATTTGGAAATCTTTTCATCTCAGTACTTTCTTTTCCAAGAAATCTTTGAATATCTAAAGACTGTTTATAAGAAAATTATCATTTTCTTTATTAATACATGAAGCCTTGAAACTTTATACTTTATTAGATTTTCAATACTTTTTCACACACTTTAAGGATGAAATTTATATTTTCTTTATTTTATATTTAAACCCAATAAATCCCTCATTAAATTTGTTTATGTACTTGTCATCAAAATACTACAAGTTTACATGCATGGGAAGAGGGATTTTAAGTATAAAAATCCAAGAAAATGAGGTTACCACATGATTTATTCAAGACATCCCATAATACTTGCAAAAATACACTATTTAAGACTAAAGGACATTTTTATTCTTCAAAACTTAAACAAATTCCCAACTTCATAAAATCCTCATCTTTGCAAGAAACTTTAAAACATAGTTCACCCAAAATATCTTTAGCAAGATAAATATCATTTTCAAACATTTTATTCCATAAAATTTTTAATTAAAAAAATCTTAAATTACATCATTTATTCAACATTCTTAAATCATCGTATTTTTCTCAAAACCTTTGATATCATTTATAAACCATTTGCATAAAACCTTAAAAATTCACCTTCTTAACACATGTATGCATTCTACTCCAACAATTCTAGCTATAAGACTAATAATGTGTAAAAGAGAGTCTTAAAATAAGAGTAGAGTTTTCCCACCTCTAATGGAGCTCCAAAAATGATTGGATGAAGGAGAAAGTGATGGCAGCCCCTATATATATATATATAACAAATGCGTAAGAGATAGTGAGGAGTAGTTTCCATTAACGATAAAGTAAGAGAAACTAGACTTAGGTGGTACAGACATGTATTGCGTAGACCAGTAGATACCCCTATAAAAAGAGGAAGATTGTTGGGAAAAGAGGGTAAAAGAATAAGTGGTCATCCTAAGCTATCGTGGGAGGAAATTATTATGAGAGACCTTAAGGAAATGAACTTGAATGATAATAATGTTTATAATAGATTAAAATGAAAAAGGAGAATCCATGTCACCAACCCCATATTATGAGATTAAGGAAAGGATGATGATGATAATGATGATAGTTGTTCCTATTATCAAAATTTGCATTTTTTATAAAATATTCGGTCTCCCTTTTTTTAATGGGAAACCTTAGGATAAATCCGTATTTTTTTCTATTCTTTTACTTAAATACGGATAAAAGATCACCTTAAATTATATTTCTCCACCAATTTCTCTTCTTTTCTTAAATACGGAAATGAGTCCCTTTTTTTATCAGCCTTTGTTTTAACTCCAATCACCATGTCTTGATACGAAGTGCTTGAGTCTTCACTGTTAGTTAAGATCTTAAAGTAATCCGTGAGGGGTGTATTGTGCATTTGACATATATTTTTTCCGCGTATTCTTCCAGTTAAGTTGTCAACACTGAGAGAGTAGATACAGTGGAAATATTGCGACTTCTCAAATAAAAACCAATTTTAATTAATCCCAAATTTTAGTTAAACCCTAAGACATGCATCTAGATGATTTATCAAATAAAATATAGCATGCATGATAAAAACAAACAATTTTAGGAAAAATCCCCCAAAGGGGCAAAACCTTTTATTTTCATTATAATATTGTAACATACGATTTCGAATTACAATAAAAATGCAGTGACTAAGAATTACCCTCAGGTATCGGATTCTGTAGTCGGCGGTTGGAAATATCCCTTTCCAGGAGGGCTGCAATGAAGAAGAGAAACGGCTTCTCCACAAGTTTGTCGGCTGGAATTTTCCCTTTCCAGGAGGGAAGCAATGAAGAAGAAAGACGGCTTCTCCACAAGGGTTGAACAAACTCAAAGTTGTGTTATTGGGTTACCAAAAAGATTCACAAAGGATTGGCAATTTGTGTGAATAAAAAACCTAGAGTCTTGGGCTCAATAGGTGAAGACTTAGAGTATTTTGGACTCTGAAAATCGTCTTGAAAAGTCTTGTAAAACAACTCCACGAAGTTGTCTTAAATAATAAAACTTGGAGCCTAAAAAATCTCAGTAGATATAGCAAAGTTTATCCCAGGTGGACCGGTCCAACTTGGGGGCGGATCGGTCTGATTGACCGGATCGGTTCTTTTATTCTGAGGCGGATGGGGCCGATTGTGACCGGATCGGTTCTTTTATTCCAGGCTTCATCGGTTCGCTTGCGGTCCGGGGTATACTGGATCTGCAGCAAGCGGATCGGTCCGGTTGAGGGGCGGACCGGTCCGTTGGCGGATCGGTTCGGTAGGGAGGCGGACCGGTCCGGCTGTCAGACTTGATTCCTCTTCTTCTTTTGATATTCGGATCCGTTGATGAATGTATGAATCTTGAATTTCTTCAACGGTGTAACGGCGTGTGACATAATAAATTGTTAATGGACAAAAATGTCCTTACAAATCTCCCCCTATGTCTATGCCGGTACATATATAAAAACAAAACATCCGAATTATCAAACAATTAAAAATGCCTGTACAAATCTACCTTTCCATGAACCCAAAACTGGAAAGATACAATTGAATAAGACTACAGCGTTTGCTCTTCAATTCTTCAGGAATCATCAAATCTCAAAGCTTTTCTCACCAAGGTGTGCAATCCAATGATAATCCATGTAGTACCTACACACATGAGACAAAGAAAAATACCAAGTGACATATCGAGTTTGAAATGAGATAAACATATATACCAATTTATGAGCAAACTCAAACTCTCAAAACTCAAACTCTCAAAACTCCCCCATAATATGATAATTCTTTCTCCCCCTTTTTATGATGTCCCCAAATAGACAAATGAGAAGAATGAATCAAATAAGCAAAATCGGGGTGTCACGGTATACAAATCAAGGCATCAATCAAATTGCAAACGTGCTCTTTCAAGGAGATGCTAAAAAAAAAATCTTCACAAACTATTTTTGAATTTTTCATACAAAGATAGGATACCAATATGAACAAAAATGATACAAAAATCACACCATGGATTTAGACTCAAACAACCAAGTCATGGAAATGGAATGAATGGGTGTGAACACATTCGATTGGTAAATCAACTCAATCAATCATATGTGCACGATGCATACGTGTACTCCTAAGGAATGAACATCAAAGGTATCCTTAGGTGTAAAAGTTTGTTGAATTTAGATGACATCGTCTTATGCAAATCAACAAATGAAAGTCAAATGATTTCCACACCAATAACGTCCAAAACTATGTAGCCCATTTTCAATAATTTCAAGGACGTGCAAACCCGTTATAAAATCTCCAACCAAACTCCCTCATATATATATATATATTCTTTTAGACGTGTATAAACTAAATTCTCAAACTTTGGAGAATTGGTGCAAAAACCTAAATGGCCCATAATTGGCATGAATTTCTTTTTATTGCCTTTAAATTTTTTCGGGGCTCTTTTAAACCTCTTTGGACCTCGGATAATAAAATTCCTCAAGTTTTTAGGTCCTTTTTAACGGTGGATTTTGCGTAAAGGATAGATGATTACCTTTCGCAGCCCCTCCCCGTTATCAAACAAATCACACAAACTCACAAAACGGTTCTTAAATGCATAATTTCCATATAAAAATTTATCGCGCTTGGTTCGTTTTTAAGGACAGGATTGAAGTGAAAACACCCAACCAACATGTGATAAGACAAGCACAATAATCAAACAAATTCGTGCATGTGTGCATAAAAGGAAACATGAGTCAAACATGTAGGAAGAAGCACTCAATTACATCTTAATGACTCCAAAGATTATAAAGCACATGGATGAATTGACCTATTGTCTCAAAACACTATCAAATAGTCACATGAAAATAATGGAATGATGTTGTGACTTGGTCATCCTAAGTGTTCATCCATAAACCGTGCAAACAAAAAACACAAATCTTTTTGGATTTTTCAAAAATTTTGTCAAAACAAAATCTTTTTGTATTTTTCAAAAATTTTCAAAAAAAAATATATACAAAAAGTACACATGTCATAACACTAGCAAACAAGTATAAATCATGAAACTACAACTAGTGTATGACAAACATGCAAACACAATCAACCAAAAGATTTCACATGGGGTGAATTACGTGCAAGCAAACGGGAATCGTGGACATATAAACCATAAGCCTCTAAATCCGATTTTCTAACCCAAATTGATGTGTAACGAAGTGTGGGGGTTTTGGGAATCGAATTTATTTTTTCATTAACCTTCCTAAGTCCATTTAAAAGCGTATAACAAAAGTGCCTAAGATGACCTTGCCTACCACAATGTGTGCAAGAGTAAATCGGGCGGTTTGTGTTCCCTAATGGTGGCCCTCTCCTCAAATTTATCGGTTGTTCTCTCAGAATTTGCCTAGGTGGGTCTCTCCTAATGATCCTAGGAGGTTCTCTCACGATGTTCCTATGGGGCGCCTTTTTAACAAACTTAGGTGCCTCTTTCTTAACAATCCTAGGAGGCTCTCTCACATGTGTGGGAATGGGTGCAACATATTTTTCAAGACCAATCCCACCCCTATCCGTTTTGATCTCGACTGTGCCTAAAATCTTATCAAGTTTTTCAGACCTAGACTCCAAATCAAATTTTACTTTACTTCAATCTTTCAATTTCACCTCAAGTTCACCTATCCTAGATTCAAGTACCCGTTTAGAATCCTCAAACTCTAAAAGCTCCTTTTTAATAGTCTCCATCAACCCTCTAAGACTATCTCTCTCACCCTCGACGTACTCAAGCTTCTCTTTCAAAATTTTCTCATGTGCCCTAAGTTCTTCAACTAAAAAATCACTATTTTTTATGGCACACTCTTTCAATTGAGCTTTCAATTTCAAATTTTCTTTCTTTGTTTTCAAAGTTTCAGCATAAAGTTCATTGAAAGCAGTTTGCAAGTCACGCTCATCTACACTTTCCTCCTCACTTTCATCCACACTCCCATCACCTTCACTATCATTACTAATCACATGGATGGGAAACTCTCGCCTAGAAGCATAAAAAACTTCTTCTTCCGAATCACAATCACTAAGGGTAGAAACATGAGAAATCGGTTTATTCGATTTCTACTTTAAATTTGTGGTACACTCATGTAACGTGTGACCAACACCCTCACAACAAGGACACCTCTCAGATTTGTTTTCAACAGAAGATTTAAAACAAGAGTTCGTGTGAATTTTCCAATTAATTTTTTCAAAAATTTGACATCGAAGATCATAAAAACCACCAAAAGCCATTTTTGTGCAAAATCAGGATCAAACCACAATAACTTAGTGCAACAGGCTCTGATACCAATTTGAGAACGTGAGTAGATAAATTGTATCAGAAAGTAAATCCTCGAAAAATCAGGATCACGCGGTAAATTAGCGTAACCCTCTCTGATACCAATTTGAGAGAGTAGCTACAACGAAAATATTGCGACTTTTCAAATAAAAACCAATTTTAATTAATCCCAAATTTTAGTTAAACCCTAAGACATGCTTCTAGATGATTTATCAAATAAAATATAGCATGCAGGATAAAAACAAACAATTTCAGGAAAAATCCCCCAAAGGGGCAAAACCTTTTATTTTCATTATAATATTGTAACATACAATTTCGGATTACAATGAAAATACAGTGACTAAGAATTACCCTCAGGTATCGGATTCTGTAGTCGGCGGCTAGAAATATCCCTTTCCAGGAGGGCTGCAATGAAGAAGAGAAACGGCTTCTCCACAAGTTTGTCGGCTGGAATTTTCCCTTTCCAGGAGGGCAGCAATGAAGAAGAAAGACGGCTTCTCCACAAGGTTTGAACAAACTCAAAGTTGTGTTCTTGGGTTACCAAAAAGATTCACAAAGGATTGGCAATTTGTGTGAATAAAAAATCTAGAGTCTTGGGCTCAATAGGTGAAGACTTAGAGTATTTTGGACTCTGAATATCGTCTTGAAAAGTCTTGTAAAACAACTCCACGAAGTTGGCTTAAATAATAAAACTTGAGCCTAAAAAATCTCAGCAGATCTGGCGAAGTTTATCCCAGGCGGACCAGTCCGGCTTGGGGATGGATCGGTCCGATTGACCGGATCGGTTCTTTTATTCTGAGGCGGATGGGTCCGGTTGTGACCGGATTGGTTCTTTTATTCCAGGCTTCATCGGTTCGCTTGCGGTCCGGGGTGTACTGGATCTGCAGCAAGCGGATCGGTCCGGTTGAAGGGCGGACCGGTCCGGCTGTCAGACTTGATTCCTCTTCTTCTTTTGATATTCGGATCCGTTGATGAATGTATGAATCTTGAATTTCTTCAACGGTGTAACGGCGTACGACATAATAAATTGTTAATGGACAAAAATGTCCTTACAAACACAATTTGGGATCTCAATGTATAAATTAATTTCAGAACTCGTACCATCGTCTTCTACCTGTAATGAATTTTTTGAATCATCTGACAAAAATTGATTTAGATTTGGGAGGTCGTCTAATGGGGACATATTATCAAAAGAATGTGACTCTTTAATTTTATAAATAGCAATATCCATCGGAAAAAATATCCGGGAGTTGTAACACTAGGTTAATTTTTCCTATTTCAACTTGTTTAGAGGTATTATTATCTAGTCTCTTTTCAGTTAATGTCAGGCTTATTGTCAAAAGAATCATATGATTTTTTTAGCTAGCCTTCGCGTAAAAGAAAACAAAAAAAAATAATTTCATTTAACCATTATTTATATTATTTGAGTTGTTTATTATACATACATACATGATAAGAGTAATAACCAAACTGATGAAACTAACTGACCCACTATACACATGATACAAAACTGCAAAACTACAAAACTACAACTGGCGTTAAATCCTACATAACTTCCCAAACTGTTACTAACTCCAACATGTTCAACAGTTTGGTTATTACTCTTATCAATACACACCCACACCTACACACGTGTATATATATATAGACACACACACATATGTATGTGTATGCCCTACACCAAAATGCACTTTTAGTAACAGACTAATTTTTAGAATACTAACACTAATCTAGTGTTACTATTTCTTACATGAATTTAGTGTTGCTAATCTAATATATATGTTACTAATTGAGTTTAAAATCTGAAAATGAATATTAAAAAAAGAAATATTTATACACTCCACGCTAAAAGGAAAATAACGCCCGCATTTTACCTCCCAAATGAATTGACCTAAGATTCGACCCTTCTCTCGTGACTCCCCAAACCCAATCATCTATCCCCCCTAGTTGTTCTCTCTCTATGTAAAAGGTAACATTTTTGTTGTAATTGATTAATATATTTGTCCGATTTAACATGAGCAGTGATAACGTTTTTATTGCTATTGATTGGCTCTAATCGATTAACAGCCTTGCCATTTTGGAACAAGAGGGGAACCATTTTTATTGCTCAGGTATGGTTATGATTTTAATTCACTCTATCGTAAAAATAGATTTTCTAATTGAGGGATAAAATTGTCAACTTATGTTGTGTTACAAATATACTCTTTAAAATGATTCGGTGTTTTCTTTTACTCTTTTGGAGTATCCCCAACATCCGATCAGTATTTTTTTTACTTTTGATGAGGAGCTAATCATGTATTTGGTAATCTTTAGCACTATCGGTATTCTAAAGTTCAAGCTTAATTTTGAAGCATTCGAGGGGTTTTTATCTTCCCCAATATGATTTCGTGAGGTTGAGTCTATAAGTAAGGCAATGTAGTACACTTGAGAATTTAATTACAGTATGTTTTTTTAAATAAAAGTAATGAAAATGAGGATGAAGGTGTTAAGTTTCCTAGATTTTCTTTATAAAGTAAGTATTGTTTGTATGTAACTTATAATTAAAAGAGATAGAGAGCCCGTAACCCCACCCATTCTTTAGATCCTGAATTTCTTCTTTCATTGAAAATAACTTGCTTCTACAAAAAATAAAAAATAATGTTTTTTACAATAATCTAGCCTCCTCTTCGCTTTATGTTTCTATTTTGATTATACTTATTTCTAGGTTCTTTAAGTTACCATATCTCCTTATTGTTACTTAGTTGTTAAGTTATTGATTGTGTTGATTAGCTACTTGGTTTATTTTATAGTTTGAAAATATAAGTTTGAAGACACTAACTAGTAAATTTAGTTATCTTTATCTAGTGATAGTGTCTCAAAGTTTAATTTGACAATATTATATGAATTACTATCTATGATTCTATCTTCTTGAATCTTACAAAGTTTATTTAATATTTAGTAAATAACTTACATATATGTGGGGATATATATATTTATTCAATCATGGGCCAAAGGCATTTCTTCTATGCAGGATATGGATCTGGCATCTTTGACGATAAGATCAAATCAGATAATGAATTACATCTTGACCCTTCTTAATCTATAAGCATACATTTTTCTTTCTTTAGAACTATTTGTACAAGAATATATAATCAATGCACTAGTTAGGCATGGGTTATTTCCTTAATGAGCAAATAGGGAAGGTATTAATCGGGAATCTGACTCGCAACCTTGGTGGCATTCTTGGCAGACAATGATAAGTTGATCTCCACTTCATTTATCTCATCTACCTCTCAGTGTTTGATGAGTAAACCTTCTTTATAAAATATCTCCCATTAGTACTATGTATTTTTATTCGTCCCATTATGTCTCGAGCATGAAATGGTAAGGTAAATCTCACTGTACCAAAACGCGCTATTAGTAACAGACTAATATTTATTACTAACAATATTCTACCATTACTATTTATTAAATTATTGGTATTATTGATTCTCAAATCTCATTCCTATTTTTTTATCTTTCAGATTCAAATGGAACCCCTACATCCACTGAAGACGTAGATGAGTGCATTTTTACTTTAAATATATGTCACATTTTCACTTTTTTTAGATCTACACGTTTCGTTTCTTGCTTTTATATCATGTTAAAATGATGCATTTTGTTAGCTTGATTAAGTGAAGGTCACCCATTTTCTTTTAAATTGTGCAGTTTTAAGTGGTTCATCTGCGTTAAATCTCCATTGTGCTATATTAGGCTTTGTCTCTTTTTATGTTTCTACCTTTAGAACCTGTTTGGTTGCAGGGGACTCTAGTCAAATGGGGTTTTCAGTCTGTCTAAACTGAAGTAACTTTAGTCAATTTCATATTTTACTATTATTTTATGTTGGCTCAGTTCATCGGGAAACTGAGACTTACAGTGAAGTTGTACATTCTTATCCCTAATCGGTTATTAGTAACTATTAATGGTTCTTATGGACTATTTTTAAGTACTAGTTTAGTCACTACCAAGTTGTCATTTATATTTCTTTCTTAAATTCTGGTAATTAAATATGTTTCTTTCATTTGCTATTAGCAGTTAGTTTTGAATCCTTGATTCTAGTCGTGCTTTATAAATTTCATTTATTACTGATATTTCAGAGTGTGCTTAGTGGTTAGTCCACACTAGAAAAATTGAGGTGGGAGCAAAACTAGACACTACTCCCAAAATGGAGTTCTTTTATTTAATGGGCCCTAGACCAATTAAGCAAATTATATGGGTTGGATGCATCCCTAATATAGTCGTCAACACAACATTAACATTTCAAATCGATATCCTATGAATCAAGAATCGAAAAAAAGTGGTAGAAACCCGCAAAAACTATAGGGGAAAAATATAGCAACTTAACTAAACATGTAAAAATATGTGTCCGAATCACGTATGATCCGATTCATCAATATTCCATACTCATCAAATGTGACATGTAATAATAACAATGACGTGATAATCAAAACCTGAAAAGATAATTAAAAAAGTGGCTTTTGATTTTATTTTTCTTGTTAACAACTTTTTTGTAATGAAGTTAGACAAAGATAAGAACTGTTGCAGGATACATTGGAGATTCAAAACCCAAGGCACCTGTCTTGGGATACATCTTTAGCATAGTTCGTAAATGCAACATCATGTTCGTACTTGAAAAGCTAGTGTATCAGAGATTTGTCTAAGAAGATTTGAATATATGTCAATGACAATAAGTATATGATCCCCAGGAGGAGAATTAAACGAAAACAAAGAACATAGAAAAAATATGATTATTAAATGGCATCATATCAAGATATTAAAGAACCAAC
Organism: Sambucus nigra; assembly: GCA_949130495.1. Classification (NCBI taxonomy): domain Eukaryota; kingdom Viridiplantae; phylum Streptophyta; class Magnoliopsida; order Dipsacales; family Adoxaceae; genus Sambucus; species Sambucus nigra. The sequence continues at coordinate 35,884,211 of OX422224.1, read as the reverse complement.
CCGATTTTCATATGTCATGAAAACAGGATCGTGGACCACAAAGCTAATGTTCCATGTAAACTTGTCACAGAGGGAATGTTTGGAAACTCTTAAGAACTGTATAACATCAAATTTTCAGTGTTAGTACATAAAACATCAAATAATAAATAAGAGGAAGAAAGGAAGATATTAGACAACTCTTGAAGCTCTCTTCATCTTATGAAAATACATGGACTCATAGTAATTTTCCCAAGGATATCCTTCAAATCAAGACTTTTTAGATTTGACTCGTCTATCAAACCATAACCAAGAAGAATAGTATTAAACAGGATGATGACATATTCATATTACAGTGCAAAGTCTTCCCTAGACTGTACACGGAAGAATTGTAAATGACGTTTTACTATTTCCATTTAAGTTACTCTTGGTATAATCTTGAATCTTTTATTTCCATTTTATGTTATCTACTATGTCTCAAGACTGTTATGTCATTCACTGCCAGATATAGTTGTGTACAATATGCACATAACTTTCTTATGCTTAGTTAAACAAATGCATATATTGCATAACTTCCTTTATCTGTTGTTATTTAGAACATTCTTTATACAGTTTGAAAGTTTCATGAGATTGGATTTTATCACCCCAAATCATGTAATTCTTATTTTTCCTAATACAATTAGTGAATTCGTTGTTCAAAATAAGGGTTTGGGTTTGGCCACATCGGAGTTTTCAAAATTGAAGTGGGAGGGGAGGCCTAATTTACTTACTAAAGAGCATTCGATTTGTTGAATGGTTCATCAATAGGTTAATGCTTTTTTATTAATATTAGGTTTTGTTTGTATCATTAGATTAAGTCCTAGTTAACCTGTGTTATTCTTGATGCCATTCAGGTCTAGGTTATTAGCTATTTGTTCCTTTTTGTTCTCTTAGATTTTCTAGATTTGGGAGGGTTTGATTTTGAAAAAATTGCCACAATTTTTAGAGTTGTGCACGAAAATGTGGTAATGCATAAGTTTCTTTTTTCTACTATGCTTTTATGTTCATTTACGAAATCTTTAATTTGCAGTTTTTAAGTTTTAGATTGTATGCCATTTTAGATTCTAGGTGATTATAGCGATTGTTTGATATGGCATTTTATCGATGGAATATCAGAATCATATTTAATTGAGCCCATTGTATTTGAACCTGAAAATTTCTTTTATTTTGTCTTAATTTTGTTCCATATGGTTGGGACTGGCGCTATGTCACATATCAAAGGCTTTTACCACTGCAGCCTCAAAGTTGGAGAAGATTGGATATGGTACCTGACCATTGTTATTCTCCTTTTTTGTTGTTGTCTTTCTGTCATTTTTGGAGGGTTAGTTGGAGGCACCTCTTAATTTTGGCTTGGCACAATTTTTGGAGTGATTTTAAAGGCACTCACTTATTGCCGCCGAAAAGAATTTTCATGTGCCTGCTTCAAGCCATACTATGTCCCTAACAATGCTTCATCAATTCGTTCTCACACGCCTTTGCCATCTCAAAATCATCATGCAATGTTGCATCAATTCGTTCACGATCAACTAAACCAATCATGGAATTGAACTTGCTTCTCCCATTCTCCTCGATTGTGATTTCAACCACAGGAAGCCCAGAGATGGACTCTGAAGAATCAAGTGCATTCTCAACAAGTTCTCTCACAGTAGGATAAAGGGATTTCCCTGGAATATGAAATCCAGCAATATTATTATTCTCTGCAAAAAACGCAGCTGGAGATTTTTGTTTAAGGACGCTTTCTTTGGTTTTTTTTAGGGGTTTTGGATTTGGATTTCTTAGTTTCAAGTGAATTTTTACTTTTTTCTCTGGTGTCCATTGAAATATTTGGTTGAATGAACTATTAGAGTTTCTATTTCCCCTTGGATTTATAAGAATCTATCAATTAGATTCACAGTCAAATATAAGGTTTCATAATTATGAATTGAATAATAGTTATTGATAATGCATATTTTCACTTATCATACTCACTCTAATTCTTGTAGGAAGCATGACGAATTGTTGAAGTGAGGTATGTTGACTTTAGTGAGGTTTCTTCAATATCCTTTTGATTCCCCGTCAACTATATATGCTTGAAGTGAGGTATGTGGATACTACTGGCATAGTCACATGAGGCTAGTGCTTGGTGCATGGAAAGAGCTTTGGTATCAATCAGGAACGGGAAAGCTGGTGCAGTTATAAGGGTAGCCATTTAATGCAAATAAAGCTAGAATTTAGATCTACTTAGTATTACACAACCAACACTATATGTTTGGTTTTATCTTTGAAAAGAGAGTTAGTAGTATGGATATCAAAACACTGATGGTTTTCATGCTCTTGCAGAACACATGCTTTTTATGGGGAGTACTGAATTTCCAGCCAAAAATGAGGTTTGTTAAACTATTATTTTTTTCTTATATATGTTCAATATTCAAATCATGTGGTAGATACTAATTACTTCTTATTTACTTTGGGTAACTTAGTGGATTTGAAGTTATATTGTGACACTTATATAGAAGTATTTGCAAAGTTATTGTTTTTGGAGCTTAATGTCTAATTTGTGCTATTATTCATAACATAATTTAAGCATCGCTAAGTATGTGTTTAGGGACTCAAATTCCATGACTTTGAATATGAATTCGATTATTCTCTTCAAAATTTGAACTAAATATTTCCACGCACATGATGAATGTAAATGAGAGATCAATTGTACGTGGTAATATAATGATCTTCTAGTCTCCCAGCTTAACTTTTTTATTTGCTAGTATTAGTGATAAAAACATTAAATATTTAATGTATTTTGATAGCCCGCATTATATTGAGGTCTATTGCAACTTTTTGCATGTTTCACCTGATAACATACATTGAGAAAATTGATTAGTGGTGGCTATACCAAGTGAATAAAAAAATAATGATAGGTAGACATGGATTATTAAGTATTGTTGAGATTCCTGATACTCATTGGTTTTTTCTTATCTCAGGTTTCTATTTCAAGTCCTAGAATGGGTAAAGAAGAGTTTCACATCAACATCATGGTCGTTGGCCATGTCGATTATGGAAAATCAACCACCACTGGTCACTTGATCTACAAGCTTGAAGGTATTGACTAGCGTGTAATCGAGTGATATTGCATTGTGGAAATTCGAGACCACCAAGTACTACTTAACAGTCATTGATGCCCCTGGACACCGTGACCTTATCAAGAACATGATTATTGGTACCTCACACGCCGATCTCCTATCCTCATATTGACTCCACCACCGGAGGTTTTGAAGCTAGTATTTTGTTAAAATGACGATGTGATTTTTGTTAAATCTACACTGTGATTTATTCTAATTTTTTTTTGCAAGAAAATAATTTTATTCTAAAATGACACTGTTAATTGTTTAAAATAATACCGCAAGTGTTGTGCTAAAATGAAATTGTAATTACAATAAAAGAATGCCACAAAATGTTTAGTTAGGTCTATAGTTTAAGTAAAATAACATTATAATATTGTGGTGGAAGACCACTATGATTTCTATTAAATTACAGTTGTGATTTATTATAAAGTAAGATTTTTAATAATGTTTTGAAAGACCACTTTAAATGACAATATCTAAGCTATTTAGTAGTTTTAAAATAACAAAATTTGTTGTGACTTTACAATTACTCTAACTTTATTATACATTTTTTAAACGAATGTAACTTCTTGTGAAATTATTAGAATTGAAAAATAATACCGCAAATATTTAGCAATTGTGACCATTGACATTTATTAGCACGGATTACATAGTATTTTAAAAAATTCTACTAACATTTCTTCTTTTTTTTTTTGAGAAAAAAGAGATTTATTAATAGGTAGGAGAAAAAGCCTCTCCCGTGGCTCTTACAAGCGCTAAAGAAAATAAAATTTGTAAAATCTAGAATGACTAGTAGATGGCCTTAATAATTAAACCTATTAAAGTTTTAGAATACAAATTTTTAAAAAAATAATTAAAGTTCTTTAAAATTGTCTTATCTCATTATAAGTTGTGAGAAAAATGGAAATTAATCAGCTTTGCTTTTTATAAAAAAAATAAGAAAAAGTGAAAGACATGTAATCAAATATCTAGTGATAGTATATCGATAGCAAAGTCCGTCGAAGCTAGTTTTGGAAGAATATAATAACAAATCAACTATAATTATTTTCTTTGTTGGGACAACTGATCGTTGTCATGAGATGATAACAAGATCAAAACTGCTAAACAACAAAACTTCTCCCGTTATTTGAATAGCCGTGAAAAACTACTTAGGTGCAAGTATCATCAGAGTTATAAATAGGCTAAAACAAGAAGAATGCCTTTGGTTTCAAAAATTAAATGTGGCTGTGTGAATAATTACCATCCATGACTCAACCATTATTAGAATGAGAGAATAAAATCGATAGAATTAAAATTGAACACAACTATGTGGATGTTTACAGCTAGATAACTAACGATATTCGCAATTACTTTATTAATTTATTTACTTATGATGGCAAATAGCAACTTGCGGACGGGGTTGATCCTGAGATAATTACTTTTACAAATGCGGATAAAAACATCCTGAATTTTCCAATTTCGTTAGTTGATTTGGTATCAAGTCTCTCAAAGCGTCTTAAAATGTAAAAAGATGTGTGCAATATCAATCTAGTTCGCAATTCTCCGATGGAATCAAACGCACTTAATTAATTAGGCGTCTAAATTTGAACAAACCAAATTAAATTTTAATTTAGCCCCTATGCATGCATCTATGAGTTCAATTAAATCATTCAAATCATGCATATAAAGCAAAGATGACAAATTTAGGGAAAAAAACCTTTCCGGTAACAAAACCTTTTTTTCAACACTTTAAAAAGTTTATAAGACCATTGACTTACATACAACCTGGTAATCACCCACAAATGTTACACACGGTGTCTTCCTCAAACCTTCAAAGCTAAGAGAGACTGGGAAATACCCTCCAGTGTCGGTTCGCCGTCTTTGGCTCATCCGCACGCAGAGAACTACGCTCGGTGTCCACCGACCAAATATAGAGATACCTTCTCCACAAAGGTTGACCTACATAAAAGTATGCTCTGAGTTCCACAAAACAACTCACACAAAAGATATTGGAATTTATGAATTGTAGGCCAAAAGGTTGAACCCTGAAAAATGTTGGAGAATAAATCATAACGCTCAAAATCGTATTTTGTTTAAAACCAGTGTTTTTCCACATGAAAATAAAACCCTGACACTCAATTTATATTCAAAAATCGAGAAGGTGATGTGTCAGATAAAAACACCTCTCGTTTGAATGACACGATATCGTTTGAGTGAGATGCGATCTCATTTGAACCATGTACGATGTCGTTCGAGCGACATCATACACGTAACTCAGAAAACCTTCAGTCTTTTAAATATCTTGGAAACCTCAAAACTTAAAACTGTTCACGAGATCTGAAACAGTTATCCAAAACTTTTATGACTTTGAAAAATTAAAACCATTTAAAATCATTTCAAAACTCGTTTTTCATAAATAGAAAAATATTTTATCTTTCACAAAAATATCCCAATGCTTTTAATGTAAAAAGTAAATGAAACTTAAAGACATTTTACCAAGTTCATCCTTGTTGGGCTTGAATGTTGAAGTCCTCTTGAAATTCGGATTCGTCTTTATAAATGTAAGCTTCTCGATCCTTCGACGACTAGCAGTAACTTGAAGCGGTATATGACATAATTAATTGTGATGGACAACATCCTTACAAATCTCCCCTATGTATATGACGGTACAAAATAAAAAATATCTGAATTATCAATCTCAAATGATCTATACAAATCTACCCTCCCATAAACTCAAACGTGGAAACATAAACTAACAAGTCTTCAAATGTTTTCAAACGATGCTTCAACAATCACCTATTCAAACCTTCAAACTTTTCTCATCAGGGTGTGCAATCCAAAAATATTCAATAGTACCTACGCATATGAGTCAAAGCAAATACCTCGTGACATATCGAGTTTTAAATGATAAACATAAAACGTGTAAGCATCATCAAATCTCCCCTATACTTAAACTCCTCCATAATATCATAGTTCATTCTCCCCCTTTTTATTTGTCCAAAATAGACAAGGAAAAGAATAAACCACATAAATCAAATCAGGGTGTCACGGTAAACCGAGGCAAACAAACTATTTTCGAATTTTTCAAAATTTTTTTATATAGAAAAGTTACAAACACACACCATTAATTCATACTAAGATAACCAAATCATGGAAATGGTATGAATGGGTGTGAACGGATGCGATAGGAAATAAAACTCGATCACATCATATGCTCATGATGAATATTTTGTATTCCTAACGAATGAGCATCAAAACCGTCCTTATGTGTAAAAGTCTTGAATTTAGATGACATTTGTCTTAAATCAAAATCAACAAATCAAAGTCTACATGATTTTCACACCAACAACGTCTGAAACCTTTTTAACAGTTTTCAAGACTTTTTAAGGACGTGTAAGGCCATTTTAATTCTCCAGCCAAACTCCCTCATATATATTTTCTTTTTGACGTGATCTAAATTCTCAAACATTTTAGAATTGGTGAATAAATCTAATGGCCTATTTTTGGCATAAATTTTTTTTTATTTCCTTTAAATTTTTTCGGGCTCTTTTAGACTTCTTTAGATCCCAAATAATTAAAATTCTCAAATTTTTAGGTCCAGTTAAATGGTGGCTTAATATCAAATGATAGATGTGTACCTTTCTTATCCTTTCAATGTTTTTAAAATTCACAAAAACTCACGGTAAACGGTTTAAAACATGCACACCTTTTATTGTCTTGTTTTATCGCGTTTGGTTCATTTTAATAAACAGAATTGAGATGAAAATACGTAACCGACATGTGAAGAATAATATTTAAGCAAATTCATCCTTGTGTGCATCAAAGTAAATAATGAGTCAATCATGAAGGTAATAACACTTAATTACATCTTAATGACTCCAAACATGATAAAGCACATGAATGACGTGACTTATTATCTTAAAACACTATCAAATAGTCAGATGGATAAATGGAATGAAATTGTGACTTGGTCATCCAAAATGTCAATTCATATAAGGTGCAAAAAAAAACTCTTTTTGGATTTTTCAAAATATTTCTTAAAAATAAAAATCTTTTTGTATTTTTTCGAACATTGTTCAGGGACAACCCAACAGTACCACATAAAATATCAATATGAACCAAAAGACTGCAAACTGAAAATAAATTCTAGGGATCATTCGAACGAGACTACTTATCGTTTGAACGACAATTGATCTCGCGAGAAGGCTTCTCCCAAGATGGATTCTCATTAGAACGAGAAAGGCAAAATTTCCATATTATTCAGAATATCATGCAGTTTTGACCACTGATAAAATTTCAAAAACTAGTTTTTGAAATGAGCAAACAGATCCAAAATCGTGCTAAAATAGTAAAAAGAAAATAAGCAAAGGCTAACAAAGTACAAAACAAAATGGTACATATATAAAGTTCACAAGTTATAAAACTATCAAGAATATATCATGAAGCATAGCTAGTGTATGACAAACATGCAGACACAATCATCTATAAGATATAGCAAGAGAAGAATCATATGCAAGCAATGGGGAATCAACTAGTCTCACATGTAATGCCTCTAAAAGTGATTTCCTAACCCAGATAGGTGTGAAGCGTCGCATGGGGGTCTTGGGAACCAAGGAAATACTAGACTTCAACTTCCTAGGACTTTTTTGAAGATCGAAACAAAAACGTCTAGGGTGTCCTTTCTTACCACACTATGAACATGTGAAAACGGGTGGAATAACACCTATGGGTTGACCTTTCTGACGTCCTTGGGAATGGTCGGCCCTTTAAAATAAATAATGGTCTTGGATTTAGCAACAAAAGCATTAGAACAAGATGAGCCATTTTCGTCACCACACAAACTACTCGAGTCTTTCAAATCATTTTTCAACGTCAATATTTTAGACTCAAGCAAATAATTAGACTCTTCCAAAATTAAGGATTTCTTTTTCAAGTTATTAATTAAAATTAATAGTTTATTTTGCACATTCTCAATTAAAACAAACTTATAACTAAGAGTCTCTTTACATGCAATAAAATCATCAATTATTATTTTTATCCTCAACGGCACAAATAGGAACCCTAGAATTTTTTAAAATTTTCAATTCTTTTTAAAAACACAGGGCTTATCATCAGTCTCCTTTTTAGGAATTTTCAAATAATCAAATTCATTGCACAAATTACCAAAGTGCTAAAGACAAATATCTCTTTCAGTTTGAAACATTTTCAAATATTCAAACTTATTTTTGAAAAGAGAATTCTCTTCTTCCGACATTAATTCTTTTGCAAAGTTTCAAATTCAAAAGAGTTAATTTTTCAGCACGGTCGTGAAGACTAACAAAATCAACAATATGAGAATCCATCAAGAAAAAAAAATCACGAGAGGAACACAAATAACAACCACTAAAAAATGCATTGCAGGATCTACATAGTAAATTAGTGCAACACGCTCTGATACCAATTTGTAAAAAGATGTGTGCAATATCAATCTAGTTAGAAATTCTCTAATGGAATAAAAAATACTTAATTGATTAGGTGTCTAAATTTGGACAAACCAAATTGAATTTTAATTCAGTCCCAATGCATGCATCTACGAGTTCAACTAAATCATTCAAATCATGCATATAAAGCAAAGACGACAAATTCAGGAAAAAAAACTTTCAGGTAAAAAACTTTTTTTCAACACTTAGAAAAGTTTATAAGATCATTGACTTATATACAACCTGATAATCTCCTACAAGTGTAACGCATGGTGTCTTCATCAAACCTTCAAAGCTACGAGAGACAACGAAATACCCTTCAGGTGTTGGTTCCTCACCTTCGGCTCGTCCACATGTAGAGAATTACACTCAGTATACAACGATAAGATATAGTGATGCCTTCTCCCCAGAGGTTGAACTACAACAAAGTATACTTTGAGTTTCACAAAATAACTTACACAAAAGATATTGGGATTTGTGAATTATAAACCTAAAGGTTGAACCCTAAAAAATATTGGAGAATAAACCAAAACACTCAAAATCGTATTCTATTTAAAACCAGTGTTTCTCCACACGAAAATCAGAAGCCTAGCACTCAATTTATATTAAAATTCAAGGCGGTGATGTGTCAGATAAAAACACCTCTCGTTTGAATGACCCGATAGCGTTTGAGTGAAATAAGATCTCGTTTGAACCAGGTACGATGTTGTTCGAGCGACATCATACACGTAACTCTAAAAAACCTTCTGTCTTTTAAATATCTTGGAAACTTCAAAACATAAAACTGTTCACGAGATTAGAAATATTTATCCAAAACTTTTATGATTTTGAAAAATTAAAACCATTTTTCATAAATAGGAAAATATTTTATCTTTCACAAAATTATCCCAACACTTTTAATGTAAAAAGTAAATGAAACTTAAACACATTTTACCAAATTCATCCATGTTGGGCTTGAATGTTGAAGTCTTCTTGAAATTCGAATTTGTCTTTGTAGATTTAATCTTCTCAATCCTTCGACAACTAGTAGCAACTTGTAGCGGTATATGACATAATTAATTGTGACGGATAATGTCCTTATAAAAAGCTGCCAACGGTTCTATTTGATAACAAGACTATTTTTGTATATGTCGTAATTGCAAAGACCCATCGATCCTTTCGACCTATAATGTACACTAAAACATGTATATTGCAAGTAAGGGGGTATAAATCCAAGTTCTCAATACGGGAAAAAGCAAATGAAAACTAGTAGAATTTTTTAAAATATTTTAATGGATATTTGTGCAAATTAATCATCATCATCCTTGCCTTAATCCCATCATATGGGGCCGGACACATGGATTTTCCTTTTCAGTTGTAATCTACTACAAGCAATATTATCACTCAATTTTAATTCCTCAAGATCTCTCTTAATAATTTCCTTCAATGATAGCTTAGGGCGAGGCCTTTATTTTTTACCCTCTATTTTTCAATAATCTTCCTCTTGTTATAAGTGCATCTACTGGTCTATGCAACGCATATATGTACCATATTAGTCTACTTTCTCCTAATCAATTTCCAATGAGATCTACACCTAACTTTTATCTCACAAACTCATTTTTAATCTTGTCTTTTGTAGTAATTCCTTTCATCCATCGGAGTATCATCATCTGACTAACATGGAGATTTTGCTCATGTTTTTTCTTTAAAGCCTAACACTCCGCTCCATAAAGGGTTACTGGTCTAACTACTGTATTTAAAATATTCCTTTTAATTTATTAATTATACTCTTATCGATAACACCCCACTTGCTTGTCCCCATTTCACTCAACCAGTTGATATTCTGCTCATAATATCCTCATCAATATCCCCAATAGTTTGAATCACTGAACTTAAATAATGAAATTTATTAGTTTTGTTTATCATTTTTTCTTCAATCTTTAACCTTATGCTATCAAGCGGCAAATGTTTTGCGCAAAGGAAAATAAATTGTTAATAAGTAGGAGAAAAATCCTCTCCCAACGTACTTACCAACGCTAAAGCAATGAAAAACTTAAGAAAAATTTCAAAATCTTGAACGAGAAGAAGTTAGCCTTAAATAGTATTTTAGAGCCGATTTCTCCTCAGTAGTTAAGTACAAAAAAGAACCATGTTTCTCTTTTCTCTTTTAATCAAATTCGTTTGCTTCATGTAGATTATTTGATTCTTCAATGTTCCCTAAAACCTCCAAAGAATTGCTAATTGGAGTATTGGGCATTTGATTTTCGCATTTTTTCCCAATCGTGTCTGCAAAAAACGTTCGAGTTTTTCCAATGTTAGTAGACATTCCAATATCAAAGTTGGGAATTTCCACATATAAATTAATTTCACTGTCTTTTTTTTGGTAAGGAATCATTTATGATATTTGACAAGTTTGGAATGTCCTCTAGGGGATACATATCACCATCGGAATCTTCATTATCCGAAATATCCCCAGATGAAATATGTTGAATATATTTTTGGCCCATATGTTTGAGTGACTGATGTTATAGGTCAATAAAATATTTCCCTATATCTCTATGTTTTTATATACCTGTTGAGTCAAGAATTAAATCATCCAATATAATTTGAATTTCTATTAATTCCTTTGGGGATACTCCCCATATTATTAGTTAAGGATTTTAAAGTCCACACAACTGATCCGATAACTAAGTTGTTGGGATTTTCTTGATTTTTTGGGATTTCGTTATTTTGAAAAACTTTGTTCTTTAGTTCACCAACCTAAGAAGATCTTCTGGTACAATCTTTGAACTGATTCTTTTCTAAGAAAATGAGTACGATTTGGAGGTAAGGCAGTGGGCAATTCTGCATAGGTGTAATGCTCTAGTTTATTATCTACTGCTACTGTTAAGCAGTCCCTTTCTATTAGAAACATTATACTAACTTCAGTATAAGTTTTGACCTACTGTGATAGTAGACCAAAGACCTGTTGCAATATCTTCACCCAAATTGAGGTCCCTAGCCACAATAGATTTATCACATACCTTAACGAGGCCAGAAGATCAGTTAATCGGGGGTTTGGGGGGAATATGAATGCGGGAAATTTCCACACCACTTTTCAATAGTGGTGTTGTGTTTATGCGTACGATGAGCCATTTCTTTTCGAGCGTCCCACATTTTTACAAAAACATCAAAATAATTGCAAGGAATCACATTTAACATTAACGATAAACGAGCCATCATTTATTTCCACTAAAATGCGTTCTGGAGGATTAATTGAAAGTTTCATATCAACAAGGACTCTTGCATAATTTCCAAATGACCTATCCAGTATGGCTTTATGAATACGTAATGGAAAACCCACACCTCTAGCTATTTGAAGGAGCAATCGAGGGTCCCAGTAATCTTAACACGAACCGTAAATTGAACCCAAATTCTAGCACTAGTGAAAGTGTGCTTTTCAGGTTGAAATGAGGGACCCAAGGGAATAACATAAACAAAACGGTGGACAGTTTAATACTACAAAAGGACATGACCATGCTCATATCAGTAGGAAAGGAAAAATAAATATTGAAATATCCTTTACCTAGGGGTGTGAGAAACCAATTCTTCATAGTTTTCCAAATATAAGAGAGATCCATTTTTAGGTCAACAAGCTGATAAGGCTTACATCCTTTTGCAAGGACAATACATCTTATGATTGTTGATGAGCTACAATCTTGAAGAACTTCTTGATATCCATCATCAAGAAGCCTAACAAAAAGGTCATCACCACGCACATAAGGAGGAGAGAGAGAGGAGGAGGACGTGATGTTTCCATTGTTCCATACTCAAAAGCCTCATTATTTTTTTTAGAATTGTAGTAAAAGATGGAGGGTTAGCAGAATCATGAGTAGAATGAATTTAAAATTTATGAACGGATTTAGGATTAAATTCCAAACAAAGAGTTGGATTTGAATCTATAGAGAAAGTGAAGAACGATTTGTAGACAAACGAAATATTTTGTAGAGAAATTGGAGCTTCTCTCACTAGAAACTGTCTTTCTTATGAAACATTTTTGTCAAGCACCTCATTATTAATTTACCTTCTATAAAGTTATTTTTATTTCTACTGATTTTTAGTCCTTTAGAATTTAAGACATTTCTCCAAGTAACGCCCTCATCGTTAGTGCCTCCTTTGAAAAGTCTGTTAAATCTATATCATCCGCAAACAATATACATCATGGGAAATCTTCTTGTATGTCCTTGGTAATTCATCCAATATTATGACAAATAAGTAAGGACTTGATGCCAATCCTTGATGTAGACCCACTATAATCGTATAATCATTAATTTTTTCACAAATAGTTCTTACTCTAGTCCTTGTGATTTCATACATATCATTAATAACATTCATATAACTCATTGCGATTCCTTTTAAACTGAACGCCTACCATGTTATATTCTTAGGTACTCTATTAAATTTCTTTTCTAAGTCTATAAATAACATGTGTAAATTTGTATTTTTACCTTTACATTTCTTCATTAACTGTCTTAATAAGTAAACAACTTCCGTGGTGGATCACCCTGGTATAAATCTGAAGTGATTCTCCAAAATAGTTAGCTCATTTCTAAATCAATGTTCTATAACCTTTTCCCACAAATTCATAATGTGATTCATTAGTTTGATACCTTTATAATCATTGCAATTTTATATATCCCTATTATTTTTATACAAACATATTATGGTTATTTTCCTCTACTCATCTCCCACGCATCCTTCTTTTAAATTTTTATTAAATAAACATGTTAACCATTCTACTTCTCTACTTTCAAGGTTTCTCCACACCTCAATGGGTATTTTATTTGGGCCAATCACTTTATTCCTTCTCATTTTTCTTATTAATATATATACTTCTTTTTCAATATTAGACCTACCATTCCTATATTCAGTTTTATATTCTTGACTTCTTTGTTGGGATATTCTTCATTCAATAATCATTTAAAATACTCTTCTCATCTATATATAATAACTTTATTAGTAATTAATATATTTTGATTAATGTCTTTTTTGGCAAGAAAATAAATTTATTTATAAACAAATATGAGAAAAAGCCTCTCCTACGACTCTTACCGGTGCTAATGAAAATAATTTAAGAAAATTTATGAATTATTGAAGGTGAAAAATCCCTGAAGTTATACTTAAGGGCCTCTTTTTCCTCTTTAGTTAACTCCAGAAAAGAATTCACGTGAATGTGTTTGGGGCCTCTGGTAGCAGTTGAATCTCCAAATCCACCCAATATTTCAAAAGAATTATTAACTTGAATATGAATTTTATTTTTTCCATATTTTTTTCCAACCGAGTCTTCAATGATTGCAAGAACTTGGGTGAAATCATTCTTTTGGATCTCCACATATAAACTAATTCCGTGACTATCTTCTTCCCACTCTGAATTATTTGTTTGAGCAACCTCATTTGGAATAGTTCTAGCTATGGAATATCATCGTGAGAGTCATTAGAGGACATGTAATTATCCCCTAAATTAATAAAATTATCTTGAATGTCTATTCTATTGTGGCAAAAAACTCCTTCTTCCAGGTGCATGGTTTTGATAATTAGTGAGATACTTTTGTCAATAACTATTTGAAAAATTCATTCCCCTACTTTGGCGGCTACTTGAGACCTACTTGTTGTCCCATGATCATCAGTTTCATCTGTCCCTGATTTAAAGGAATTAATCCTACTGTTGACCTTAGCCACATGCCCATTCAATGTCCTAATTTTCTAGGAATTATTCAAACATTTTGCATGGTCAACCAACGTCCCTAAATTAAGAGCTGCTCATTATGGTTTTTTAGAATCTCTGAAAATATAAGATTGGCAGACTTGCCTACTGCCTGTTTTGAGATGTTAACATTCTCTTTTTTGATACCAGAATCAACGCCATCCGAGTTGGAATTTTGAACAACAATCTCAGAAGCAGATGTGGTCTTTGGAAATTAAATTAACAATCTCCTTGTTGTAAACAATTGAATTCTTCATGAGTTTCGCATGGATAAAATTTAACGACAAAATATTATTCTGCAAAAAATAATATACAAAAAACAGATTGTACCAGTAATCGAGTAATTTTAAAAAAATCGTATTCAAGCTAAAAAATTGCATATAGAGTTATATTGGTCCCGTGCGAGTTGCCCGTCCCTCTTACGTGGCTAATAGGGAGATCTTTTGGGTTTTCACCCTCTAAAGGCACTAATCTAGATATTTTATAATTTTTGTCACATTCTCATGCCGAGAGTTCCGTGACTACGTGATCAATTTGTACGAGTTACAATAGTCCCGTGCGAGGAGTTTGTGCCTCTTACGGAGTCGTTTGGAAGATGTTTTGGATTTTCACCCTCTGACGGCATGTTTTTAAGACGAATTTAAGATATTTTCAAATTATCGTCCTTTTTGCAAACCGAAAGTCAAATGACTATGCAGTTTGTTCCTACGATTTACATTCGTCATATGCGTGGTTTTCATGTCTCTTACGGGGATATTTTGGTATAATTTAAGTCTAATCTAGATATTTTCAAATTATCATCTTATTCTCAAAATGGGAGTCTCGTGATTACGCAATCAGTTCATGCGAGTTACATTTCCCCGTGCGAGGTGTTCATCCCTCTTATGGGGCTGTTAGGGGGATGTTTTGGGTTTTCACCTTCTAAAGGAATGTTTTTAAGCCAAATTCAAGTTATTTTAAAATTATCGTCACACTCTCAAATTGGAAGTCCCGTCACTATAGGTGAGTTCCTACGAGTTATATTGGTCATGTGCGAGATGTTTGTGCCTCTTACGGGGCAGCTTTGGGATTGTTTTGTGTTTTTTTCCCTTTAACAACATATTTTTAAGTATAATCTAGATATTTTCAAATTACCACCATATTCTCAAACTGGGAGTTCTGTGACTACGCGTTAGCTACTACGAGTTACATTGCTCTAGTGCGAGATGTTCGTGCCTCTTACGGGCCTTTTGGTGGCTGTTTTGGATTTTCGCCCTCTAATGGCATATTTTTAAACCTCATATAAAAATTTGCAAATTAGCATCGTATTCTCAATCCGAAAGTCCCGAAGCTATGAGGTCATTTTCTACGAGTTAGATTAGTCCAGTTCGATGTGTTAGTGCCTCTTACGGGGGCATTTTGGGGTTGTTTTGCGTTTTCTCCCTTTAACAACATGATTTCAACCCAAGTCTAAAGATTTACAAATCATTAACATGTCATCAAGCCGGGTTTGATTTTACAGCAATGCTAATACAAAAGATAGGTGTCATTATATATAGTGCAACTACTTACAAGTGGAGCCATTTTATAACCAATTAAATAATAACAAATTGAATATGGTGTAGCAAAGACTCAGGTATGGAATGTCAAAGTTTAATTTCCCTTGAACTTCTAATGGGTCGCACTAATATAACAAAATGCATGTGATGACGTTGACAACTCAATGAGAGGATCAGAAACAATATCATTATTATCAGAACCAATGCAAACTGTTTATGAAAAGAACAAAGATGAGCGGATCAAAAGTCCACAATTACATCTAAAATTTACACACACGCATAAATCGAAAATTTATGCAAAGAAAAAGGGTCTGAATGAGAAAATAACAAGAAGGAAAGATTTTCCCTTTTAAATATCAAATAATTGAGATATTAGTTCCACGAGTCATCATTGAAACCTAGACTCCTACAAGATGATTTAAGCCAGCAACCTATTCCGCCGTATGATTAATGCCAAACTGGATCTGAACTCTATTCACCCAAAAAAATTAACTTTCCTTAAAACAAAAAATTCATGATAAGAAAAACCTATGCAACCAACCTTGTGCAACCAAAGGCTAATTTGTAGTCGAAAAAAATAATAAGCCAAAGTGTTTCTATTAGTTACTATTATTCTAAAAACAAATCAAATAACCAAACTATGGATATAGTCCATCTTGCAGCCCAATTCTCATACAAAAGATACAATTTTCTGACAAGACAAAAATTTTGTCAAATACATTTTACATGGTCATTCATGAATTAATTTAAATAAAGGGAATGCAGTAACTGTTTGCCAACAAAATAGCAAAAATTTATAGAATGATGAGCAAGGATGGCTGATGTAGGATTTTATAGTGTACATACACATTCCCCCGCAAATGGAATAAATCACTTTTGCATACCTGGACATAAAGGTGGATTTTGTTATGCTTTGGGGTGTAAGGACATACAAAGAAATCTCTTTTGTCTCGTCCTGTAAAATGCAAATCATTATTGTTCTCTTCATAGTTTGAGTATGCAAACCATCTATACCAGATCATTTTAGCATGAATTAATACATAGGACAGAAATAGAGACTCAACAAAACTATAGAGTTCAATGAATAGCTTGAGGTCTCCATTACCACGTGATTTATGCATTTTGAATATGTTCCAGTGTAGAAGAATAATTCCACAATACTACTGGTAGAAAATTTGGAATTGATGTCATCCATAATAGTTACATTAAGGTTCAATTTACAAATTAAAATAATTAATTAAATAGAAACTAGTATGCCACTATAAAGTGGAGACCTTTCCATATGAAGAAAGTCTAAGGGAAGACCCCAAAAGGAAATAGTCTTTAATATTTTGGATCTTTCGCGTTCTTGGTGCCTTGGTGCGATGGTAAGTGCCCTCTCCTAAGCCACGATTGGTCTCGGGTTCGAGACATAGAAACAGCCTCTCCATATGTGAAACATATGGGCGTAAGACTAGACAACATCCGTCTCTCCCAGACCCTGCAGTTAAGCGGGAGCCTTGTGCACTAGGTATGACCTTTTTTTTTATCTTTCGCGTTCTCCTCAAGTATACAACCCATCATAGATACAACCTAAGTATTTTCTTCTAATAACAACACATAAATCACAACTATATAAGTTTATCTCGACTTCTTTGTAGGATGTAAAATTTGCAGCCCTTAAAGATATTAATGATTTATCCAACTACGTGTTGGTTGATGAGAGAAGCGTGAATCTTAGGATGGACAAAACCCGCATGTTCTCCACGCGATTTTACAACAAGAAGTCTGTGTTCCTCGTATATGTGATTAATCTGCATTCCACGAAATCAAGATCAAAATCCAGAAAGCGATAAGGTGGTATAATGCGAGTGTAGAGAAAGAATAAGATTGGTCTCACTTGCTCCCAACATTGGGGAAGTAATTTTGTTTTTATTCGCATCTCTCCCACATTCTTAGCAAGGGTAACATAGTCCTAAATATAACGGAAAGACTTAACATCATTTTCCAAATATAAAAACATGAAATGTAATAAAAAGGTAAGTACTTAGAAAATTACATCCATTACGATATGTCTTTGTTGCTCATCCGGGCATGTAATTAAATTAACAATGTGTGGGTCAAGGAATCCCATATCGTGTTGTCTGGATGGTGCTCGATTGCACACATCATAAGGGGAAGTATCTCTTATTGGTAACCAATAGCCCTCAAATACTTGAAGGATAATTAGTTGTTCAAAAATAATAATGGCAATAAAAATAATAGTAGATATGAAGCTCTTTAAAAAGAACACCTCTAGGTGATTGATCAGAACATAAGGAACAATTTTATGCAGTACATCAAAAAGTATCTGAATGGTTTTCAATCCTTATAAGTTTATATAATTTCAAAAATGAATGACAATTACGGGGTTCTCGCATTTAACTAAATAACGAAAAAATAGAAAAGCACAAACAATCAACAAACTTATGAACTTCAATGACATTTTGTCAATTGCTATGTACAGACATGTAGTACCTCTGAGAATGCATAAAAAAAGATGAAGCAAACTCGATGGATTCTCGTACATAAAAGATTGTGCAGCTTCCCCAGCTACAAGTGGAAAAACAACTGTAAAATAAAAAAAAATTATCCTCGTTTATGGTTGTACTCCCCTAAGACAGCTAAATGTATCCAAGTTTTTACCCTAAAAAATAGTGTGAACCGTCATTTCATAAAAAATGGGAACTCCTTCACATAATGCTTTGATTAGTGCAAGATAAGCATGTGCCAATTTGTGAAACTTGCGGGAGTCCAATTTACACCTTTTGCTTGAAATGTTTCCTCAATCCAGATAGTTCAAATAGTTAACCACGAAAAAGATTGCGAGTAACCTATATATAGAGTAACAGGAATATAATTAGTATACTCCGGCTATATAAAATTTGAACTATCATAACATGGAATGTATAATAGTAATATTAATGTAGAATTATTTCACATGAGTATGCTTTTAAAATTAACCAAGAACGTTGTGAATTGATTCGTCCAAATTTCATTGAGAACATTATGAACTGATTCGGCCAAATTTCACTGAAGACACTATGAAGATAATACAAAATCAGAGGTGCTTTACAAATCAGGTTGAATAGTGCTTTCCCTTCATTTCAGATACCTTCACTGCAAAAAAGATGACTATCTTTGCTTTCTAGTAAAATCAGATGCATGCATTATTGCGCTAAATAGTCCTATGTTAAGAACTAAGACCATAAAACTCACTTCGGAATTTTACCAAACACTTGATGTGTAGAAAAAACCCAAGACCTTGTTCCTAATGAAAACTAAATGTGCAAACTCAAAATGAATCCAACGAAGAATCAACAAGTAGGATAACAAGAACACACAAGCAATCAAAGCAAAGAAACAACAACAATATAACGTGGTTTACCCAAACTAGGGTTACATCCACAATGATAGGATTTCTTCTTTCTTTGATAAATGGAGGAACCATAAGGTTACACACTCACACTCTTTATTTCTCCAAGAAAGTCACTACAAACTAAGCACAAGAACTAATCTTTAAACAAGAAGCCCTCACTCACTATTCTCTTTGAAAAACTCACAAAATGTTCACTCTAAAGCTGGAAAAAACAACATTGCCTTAAAAAAAATAGGCTTCTATTTATAGTTTTTCCTTAAAAGGGAAATTTCGTAAATATCGAGAAAAAACTATTTTTCTCCCAAAACAGCCGTGAACCAACGAGAAGCCACCGGAGAGCTAAAATACACCAAAACTCCACCTTGGCGATCCGAATGATCCAACCAAAACCCCAGAATGAAAACCATTGAACCCACTTGAAGATCAGCCCAAAATCTACCAAGCTTAATGCGGCTCCACCTAACCGAGGAACCTCTCCTCGAACTTCAACAAAAAGTGAGATTTAGAAGCTTTAGGCAATGCCTAAACTTCTCTGTAGTCACAGGTTTGGTGAGGAAATCTGTTGCATTATCATCCGTGTGCACCATCTCAATCAAAACCTCACCGAAATTAACCCAATCACAAACTCTATGATACCACACATCAATATGCTTTGTGCGGGCATGATACACTGGATTCTTAGCCAAATGCAGAGCACTTTGACTATCGCAATGAAGACGAACACTCTTTTGCTTCATCCCCAATTCACTCACCAAACTCTTTAACCAAACCGCTCCTTTAATGCCTCCGTAAGTGCCATATACTCCGCCTCCATAGTAGACAAAGAACTTTTCGCTTGTAACATGGATCTCTAAGATATCGGCCCGCTAGCAATAGTGAATAAATACCCCGATATAGATCTCCGCTTATCAAGATTCTCCGCATAATCCGAATCCACATACCCCATAACAAACTCGGCCCCTTTCTTTCGCTCAAACACAATGCCCATAAACTTGGTTCCCTTCAAATACTGAAGAATCCATTTCACCGCTTTCCAATGCTCTTTTCTCGGATTCAACATGTACTTACTAACTACGCCCACGGCTTGGGCGATATCCGGCCTCGTGCAAACCATAGCATACATAAGTCACCCAACGGCACAAGCATACGACGTTGAAGCCATCTCCTCTAACCCGTTATCCGTAGAGGGACATTACTTTGCAGACAAAGCAAAATATGAAGCTAACGGGGTAGAAGTGGCCTTGGCATCCAACATGCCAAATTTCCCAATGACATGCGAAGTATATTTTTTCGGAGATAACCATAACTTGCCAACTTTTCTATCTCGTCTAATATCCATACCAAGAATATTTTGTGCCGCACCAAGATCCTTCATGTCAAACTCCTAGCTCAATTCCACCTTGAGCTCCGTTATCCATGACATGTCCCGACACGCAATGAGCATGTCATCCACATAGAGCATTAAAAAAATAAACAAACCATCATTAAGAACCCAAAAATATGCACAATGGTCATGATCACACCTCGTGTAACCAAACCGCAACATGAAGGTGCCAAACCGTAGGTACCATTATCGTGGCAACTATTTAAGCCCATATTATGGATTTTTAAGCCGGCACACATGATCTTCCTTTCCCACTTCCTTGAATCCCTTCGGTTGCACCATGTAAATAAGCTCCTTCAAATCATCATTAAGAAAAACTATTTTCACATCCATTTTCTCTAATTTCATATCGAATTGAGCTACTATTGCTAACACCACCCGTATAAAAGTATGCCTCACCACCGGGGAAAAGATCTTATCATAGTCAATCCCCTGCTTTTGTGAAAACCCCTTAGCTACTAGCCTTGTCTTGTACTTCGGTTCTTCTATTTTTTTAATTGCCTCTTTCTTCCTATACACCCACTTAGAGCCAACACTGTGTCGCCCCTTAGGTTTAGAAACCAACTCCTATACAAAGTTATTTCGTAGAGCTTCCATCTCTTTCGACATAGCACCCATCCAACTCTCCTTGACATCATAATTAATGGAATCTTTATATGTCTATGGATCACCCTCACTAGAAATGAGAGCGTAATTGACCTCTTCGTAACCAAGCCAAGATGGTGGCTTGATTTCCCTACGCTCTCGGCCACGTGCTATTGATGGCACTTGCTCCACCTGTTGAGTATCCCCCACCTTAACTGATTCCTCTTCCAAATCATCCTCATTCGACTCTACCTCAACCGTGTCATCACTCGATTGAGAATCACTTGAACCACTAGTAGATGCACCATCACTATCGGTGGTTGATGATCTTGAAAATACCAACGAAATCTCAACGGTTCTAACACCACTGTCATCGGCAGCTTTCAGGAACTCCTTGGCCTTCAATGTGGACGTCTCGTCAAACCTCACATCCCAGCTAACAACTAGCCTCCTCTTAGATAGATCCCAAAGATTGAATCTCTTTACCCCTTTTCCATAGCCTAGGAAAATACACCGACGAGTTTTTGGGTCATTTTTGGTCCTCTCGTCACTAGGAATGTGAGCATACCTCGGACATCTGAACACCCTCAAAGTAGAGTATTCGACCTCGTGCCCCGACCATACTTCCGCCGGACACTTCAAACCAAGAGTCGAACTTGGTGACCGATTCCCCAAATACATGGTGTGATCAAGAGCCACTTCTCAAAATGATTTCGGTAACCCGACATGAAACCTCATGCACCTTTCCCTTTCTATAATGGCGCGGTTCATCCTCTCCACCACCCCATTTTGTTATGGAGTCTTCTTAACGTTAAAGTGCCTTGTGATGCCCGCATCTTTACAGTACTTGAGAAACCCACCATCTTTATACTCACCCCCATTGTCACTCCTCAAATACTTTATCTTCTTCCCCGTTTGATTCTCCACCATGACCTTCCACTCCTTTAACTTCTCGAAAACCTCATATTTTTCCTTCAAGTAGTAGACCCACTCTTTTCGTGAATAATCATCTATGAAAGTCACAAAGTATCTAAATCTTCCTATGGAAACAACATCTGAAGGCCCACACACATCGGAATGAATATAGTCAAGAGCCGTTTTTCTATTTTTCGTAGATATAGTGAATTGCACTCGAGTTTTCTTCCCCATCACACAATACTTGCAAAAACTGAGCTTGTATCCGTGCACCCCTTTCAACAACTTTCGTTGATAAAGTTCTTCCATGCCCCGTTGGCTCATGTGACCAAGGCTCATGTGCCACAATTGTAGCTCATTGATTTCCGACTCCGTGGAGACTGCCGTTCCACCCATTACCATATTTCCCTTCAATCTATAAATATTGTTTAGTAACTTTGTGCCTCGCAAAATCACCATCGATTCCCTTTTCACCTTCAAAGCCCCACCCTCGGCGTGAACCACATACCCCTTTGAATCGAGTGCGCCTAAGGAAATCAAGTTCTTTTAAGTTCCGGAGCATGCCTTACTTCATTTAAGGTTCGGACAACCCCATCCCACATCTTTATGTGCACCGACCCGATTCCCATTACTTTTCACGTAGCATTGTTGCCCATGAGAATCTCACCACCGATATTGGACTTGTAATCCTCAAACCATTCTCGGTTCGAACACATATGGTATGAACATCCGGAATCTAAAATCCAACCATCAACGTGATTGGCGAAAAAATAAGTAAGACCCTCTTCGCCTTCCTCTAAAGTAGTAACACCATCCACATCCTTAGTAGCGTCTCCTTTCTTATCATCTTTCTTCCACTCTGGATAATTTCGTTTGAAGTGACCCTTTTTATGGCACTTGAAACACCCAACCTTGCTAATGTCTCGTGATTGAGACCTTTGGAAGCCCCGATTATTTGCACCCCGATACTTCGACCTTCCTCTTCTTCCACCACCACCAACCTTGGCTACCAAGCCTTCACTTTGAGAAGATGAACTACCTCCACCGCTACCATTTTTCTTCTTCATGGCCACGTGAGAAATGACGTCCTGCATTACATCATTGAACTTGAGAGTAGTCTTCCCAAACATAAGTGTGGTGATAAAGTGCTCATATAAATCGGGCAACGAAGCAAGCAACAACAACGCTCGATCCTCCTCGCTAAATTGAACATCAATCCGGTTCAAATTGTTGATCAAAACATTGAAGACATTTATATGCTTCATCATATCATCGCCCTCCTTCATTTCTAACTTGAAAAGCATCTTCTTTAGAAATAATTTATTTGACAAACACTTGCCCAAAAAAATCTCCTCCAATTGATCCCACATGCCCTTAGTCGTAGTTTTTGATATCACGTGATTGAGAACATCATCCCTGATATACATTTCAATTAAAAAATCGCCCTTTGATCAATATTTCTCCATTCGGCTTCGGTTATATCCATCGGACGCTTCTCTATACCCAACAACGCTATAACCAACCGTTGTTGAATAAGAACACCCCTCATACTTCTTTGCCACAAGCCAAAATTAATTTTCTCATCAAAAGGTTTTATATCAAACTTCATTGAGCCTCCGGATCCATAACGAGGATCCCACTTCTTACATCCTCTGCTTGTAGAAGTTGATTCGAGAATACACGACACCTCGTCCGCCATTTGGAACAAATTCTAGAACTTATGCCAATATCACTCAAATTGATTCAAGCCGAACCAAAATACCGAGGAAACCAAGAAACAAAAGCTCTGATACCACTTGTTGCACTAAACAGTCCTATGTTAAGCACCAAGACCATAAAACTCACTTCGAAATTTTACCAAACACTTGGTCTGCGAAAAACACCCAAGACCTTGTTCCTAATGAAAACTAAGTGTGCAAACTCAAAATGAATCCATCCAAGCATCAACAAGTAGGATAACAAGAACACGCAAGCAATCAAAGCAAAGAAACAACAATAATATAACATGGTTCACCCAAACTAGGGTTACATCCACAATGGTAGGATTTCTTCTTTCTTTGATAAATGGAGGAACCACAAGGTTACACACTCACACTCTTTATCTCTCCAAGAAAGTCACTACAAACCAATCACAAGAACTAAACTTTAAACAAGAAGCTCTCACTCACTTTTCTCTTTGAAAAACTCACAAAATGTTCACTCTAAAGCTTGAAAAAACAGCACTGCCTTAAAAACGGAAAATAGGCTACTATTTATAGTTTTCCTCAAAAGGACAATTTTGTAAATATAGAGAAAAAATGGTTTTTCTCCCAAAACAACCACGAACCAACGGGAAGCCACCGGAGAGCCAAAATATGCCACACGCATGTGTAAGTATGAACATGTTAGTGATTAATCATATGGAAAAATAATTTATCTTAGAGAATAAGTCCATGGGAGGCATATGAAAACCCTTTTAATTAGCATTACCAAAGTATATATGTATGTATGAGCTATGAACTATACAGTTTGTCGCTCATTCAAATGCATCTAATTTATAACAATCGGTTAGTTTATTAAATTTCATAAATATAACAATGGTATTACGGAGAAGATAGTCCGACATAATGAATAATAACACGAATTAGGCCAACCATGAACAACTAAAATGTTCCACTTATCGAAGAGTGATAAGTTTTGTATTTTATTGCTTAGATGTGCACAATTTTTACAATTTGGGAGTTTAATTATGATATTGTTTTATAAGAATTGAAAAACTTTCTTTTAAAATCCAAAAGAGAGGGGGGGAAAGAATGTTTAATTTTAAAATTTACTTCATTTCCCTTTTAAAATTCACTTAATTGGTGGTATGATATAAATTTATTCATCCCGAACCCACATTTTCTTTGATATTGACCTTATAAACAACTTAAACATAGTAACTAGGAGTCTACAATTAAATCTTTAACTAGATATCATCATCCCAATCCCAAATTTAAACCGAAATGTTTTTTTAAATACAACTCAAACTTTATGATATTTTCATAAATGCTTCATTAACCATAAGGAATAGACCATCTTTGTTCTCAGTGGACATCATTATGAAGCCATGAATTCTCCCACAACAAGCCACTATTTGCAGATTCCAATTTCATGTCACTATAAAGTAAGTACACTTTAATTCTCCCCCCTTAACAAAAATGCATACACAAGCTGCCACATAATTATCATACCAACAATGCAAACCTCCTATGAAAGAAAAAAGAAAATGTAAAGCTCCAAAACCAATACTAACAGTTGAAAAATCAAAACTGTATCACTTCATGCAAAACATCCCTTCACTAGATCAATAATAGTATAAAATTCAATCCAATACCCCAGTTCACACAAAATATAAAAGTTAATGCCAAATCTTATAGCACATATTCTAAAATTAACCAAACACATTAAAAAAAAAATTGAGCTTCAAATTAATATTAATTTAAAAGTCACCGGAATGATCTCACAAATACACTTGGCCAATTACCTATTCCTAACCTCGGAAAACCAATTAATCTATACTCCCCCCACTCAGAATCATGCTCATTATCCGCTTTCATCGAAAAAAGCGACCTATTACTAGTCCCGCTATAGTTAACTTTTTGTCGATCCCTAATAGCTGACTCACCACTATTATTCAACCTTAGAGAAAACCTCCAATCCTCTTTCAAAACTAACGACTATTGCAACCTAGAGAAATACTCCGTCTTTGCGAAGAGTAGGTGAGAGAATGGTGGCGATGAAAGGAGATGGCTTCAAATGAAGAGTCAATTGAGTTTAGTATTTTGTTTCGGTTACTTCATCTTTCCAAATTTTGCACTGATTTAAATCGTGCCCAAATCTCCCATGGATTTAAACCGTGCCAGATTATGAATAAAACGTGCAAGAATTTGGCACGGTTTTAAATCATGCCATATTCTCCTTGTCCAAGCGTGCCAAACTGAAATTTTTGGTATAGTGATTGCATAACCGAGCCCGAGGTGTCCACCAGTTCTTTGTACTTAACTGAGAATATAAGACTTTAAAATTCTGCTGATAACTTTTAACTATATTTAACAAATTATTATAAAATAAAGGACATATAGAGAATTTAGAGAGAGATAATATTTTAAGTCTCAAGTGTGTATCAAAATTGAAAATAGAATTACCTTATTTATAGTACATGGTTAGGTATTCAAATAGATAAGGAATCCAATAGACTTGGAAGATGTATGGACATCCACAGTAAAAATTATATTATTTAGCACTCCCCCTTTCATGTACACCATATCCCCCATTCAATGGTCATTCTCTCATTGAAACCTTGTTAAGAAAAAACCCAATGGAAAAAAAAAACTACGGTGAAATAAAAAGAGTAATCCTCTTATTATAATTGAATTGGGGTCGGACGTACTTAATGTTGCCTCGTTAAAACCCTTACTAGAAAAATCCAATGTAAAAAAAACTAGTTAAAAGAAAAAGAATGCAACACACATGTCTCCAAAGAGCATGATTTCTGATCCTTCCCTCGATTTACAAGTATTTGGAATGTTGCTTTCGGAAGAGGCTTGGTAAACATATCAAATAGGTTGTTAGTCGAACTCACTTGCTTGACTTTAATTTTATTTTCCATTTGAATACCCTGAGTGATGAAAAACTTTAGTGAAATATTCTTAGTCCTGTATCCTATGAAGCAACCTTCCTGAAGTTGGATTAAGAAGATGTAACGACCATGATTTTTAAAACAATAAGATCTTTTATAAATTAAAAATTTTGGGAAAAAAAATATTTTTTTGGAATTTACTAATTTTTATACTTATAAATGTTGGTCTTGATTTATATAACATGGCATTTTAATTGGAAATGAAACCGGGTTTAAAATTGAATTATTATGATATTCATAAAAAATAGGGGATGTTTGATTTGGCAAAAAATCGAATCGGTTCGGCACTAGGACAAAATAATTCTCTTTTTTAGGGGAAAATCGAAGTGGTTCGTCCTAAGGCGAATCGATTCGCTTTTTCGAGGCACGCGTATTTTAACTTCTTTTTTTTAGAATTTGTCTAGGACTCAAATTCTTTTCTCTGATAAAACATAAAAAAACATGTTTAGGGTTTTGAAAACACATTTTAGCCTTATCTAAAGGTAGTAGCCTCCATAATTTCATCTTCTCTCTTTCACAAAACCTAAACTCCATTAATCATAACATTCAACCCAAGATTTGTAGGTCTAAACCAAGTTTGCTCAAGAATAACCAAGAAGGTGTCTTTACTATTTTCTCGAGAGGAACGTAACCATCCAATTAGATTTTTCAAACTACTTTATAGGCATGAATACTTTTATTTTTACCCTTTAGTATTATGCATTTTGAATGTTGCCTAAACACTAATACTCATTGTTTTCTTAAAATAAATTAGAGAGACTAACTATGGAAAGTGAAACTAAAGTTGGGACTGTTTTTATTTATCTGAACCCCTAAACTTCTTATTTGGATCAACGGATGGGGTGCCCCTGGACTGCTGGGTCTCGAGTACGCTTTCCCCACTCGCCTTACCCTACTAGATCGATTACTCTGCTCCATGGAATTTATCACCTTTCTTCCTTTGGAATGCTCTGTGATCGTGGCAATGGAGGAGTGCAACATTCACTAGCTGATTATACGTTGTGAAGGCTGGATTGCCCAGCAAAGACTTCCTGATGTGCCAGGCTGATCCCTCTATGAACATGTCCATCATCCTCTGCTCAATTCTAACATCCTCCCTTACGAAGTACGAAAGGAAAATGAATTCCTCTTCATACTCATCTACGATACGGTGTTCCTGTAGAAGCTCTATAAACATGTTCGTCATCTCAGACTGCATGACTAGGGGAAAGTATTTTCCTTAAAACCTCTCCCAAAACTCATGAATAGTAAGACTGTACCTTTCACTAACCATCGTAACCACCTCCCACAACTGAAGCGCGACCCCCACTAATTGAAATAAAGCTACCATATGCTTCTGCACTAGTGTTCACTCTACCATCCATAAATGTATCTCTATGTATTTTTTCCACTTACTCAACACCAATATATCTTAACCTCATGAAAACTCTGGAGGCTGGACCTTAACAAAGGATTCATTTGCCCTATCCCACATAAATCCTAGTGCTTGAGCGGGTATGGCCACCTATTGTGGTGGTGGCTGCTATTGGGCCTGTGACGGTGGAAAGTACTGAAGCATGGCAGCCATAACTGTAGAAATCGCCTGAGACACAATGGTGGCCATCTCTGTAGGTGTAATAAAATGTGGTGCTCGTGGGGACGCTGGCTGTTACTGCAGCCCCGGGTGAGCCTCCTCTTCGGCAGCAGTTGTGACAATGCGCCTCGACCTACCCCTCTGTTCGTTTTCCATCTGAAAGAAAACAAGGTTTAAAATTAGTGCAATGTAAGAATACAATGAGCCTTAAGCATATGTGACACCCCGACTAATAAAATACCGGGTGATCAGTCCTATATCAAATTAAATCGGAATCTCATCTGGTTCATTCTTAACATCACTGTCATTCATTTCATTAATTACTAACCACCTAGTCATTTCATTAAACTGATGTCAAATTTTATCTTTATCAATCCAACCAAAACCATATGATAGCACAACAACCAATCCAATATGAGAATAAAACTAAAACATGCCACAAGGTAAGTACAATAGTCTCTCGAACAACGTCGACTACAAGCCATCCATAAAAGCGAATATAAAAGATTACTAATACATGCCACGTCTAAATATAGAGGTACAAGTCCAAAAGTAAAACTAAAAGGATCCCTATCTAAGATAGAATGAGATAAGAGACTACATCAGAGAAACCACAGCACTCCACATAGCTGCAACCACGTACCCTGTAGGATGGAATCATGTCGAGCGCCCTTGTGGGAGGACACTTAAAGGTTTTTGAAAATATTTTATAGCAAGGGTTAGAACCCAAAACATTTAAAAATATTTAGCAAGTGAATTTAAATGCAAGAAGTAAATATGCAAATGCTCTCCATATTTAAATTAGTATCGCGCACTCCCTTGTGTTTACCTCACCCCTCAACTAATGTGCACGCCTATCGAAACTATAAATGCCCCATCTAGCTAACTCTCTATAACTAGCCGTGTCTCGTATATCTCATTACTCCCCACTATCCCAACTTGAGTGTGTTTTGTATACATTTTATGGTTTATTAGCCTCATTAGCTTATTCAAATCAATTCTATTTAATGCCATATAACATTCTCACAAGTTATATCCTTTACACCATTCACATCATGTATACGAGTTATAAGTTTTATTCGACACTAACTTATTTATATCCATATCCAAATTGATACCATATAGCCATTTCACAAGTTATATTATCTATACATTGGACACCATGTATATGTATAAATTCCCATACATAATTATGCACTATATATACGTATCATATCTCAACATTCTCGCACGAGTCAGATATAAAATGCTATCACCGAACGCATAGGAGGTGGCCATGGTTCCCGCCGAAAGTTTCATCTCCATACCATAATGGTCCCACCCCTAAGTCACAGACGTTATGGCCGGGGAACTAGACTCGCCCTGCTCCTCAAGTCAGGGGATTCACCCACATCGCGCAACCTCCTATGATAGCATTAATATTGGTATGGATTTTATTATATATATAGATATAGATATAGATATAGATATAGATATAGATATATATATGTACTGCACACCGACATATATAGAAATTCACGCTATCGGAGTATTATGTACATACCCAAGCCTAAAACATTTAAGTCTATGGTCCGACTTTATTTCAATTAGTTATACATTAATTAATTTCCATTATCATGGCGTCACCATACCATTTTATACCGGACTATCTCTCTCGATCCGACATTCAAAATTCCCAATTCAATGTTCAATTTCATCCAATTAAGTTTTCCCCACTTAATTAACAAGGTGCCAATCACTCAATCATAAATCTTAATCTCCCCAATTTAATTAATCCAAGAGTAATTAATCACACCTATCAATCTAGGCAATCTCCAACGAAATAACAACTAAAAAATATTTCTTAAAATTTACCTCACGAATCTGCCTAGATTTTTAGAATGCCGTTTTCGGGCAATTTGGACCGTTTTGGAGAAAATGTATTAGATAACAAAAGTTCAAAAATGCGATATCTACAGGGCATCGAGGACAAAATCGCCATTAGAGGAGTAAATACCTCAATTCTATACATATTTCATCATCAAACCTTTTCAAAATTTATCCTAAATCCATTCTTTTGTTATCACATATCTAGCCCTTACAATTTCATCAAATTTTCAAACCTCAGTCATCAAATGCATTATTTATCAAAGCATCTACAGATTTATAATCCTTATAAAGAGAAAACCCCAGTTTATGCAAGAACTAACCCTAGAATTCAATTGGATTACACCTCTTTTGATATGAATAGCTAGATACTAATTAATACGCAAAATTTAAACCATTTGCCTTAACCAAGATGATCCAGGGCTTTGAAAGATGAAGTTGAATTGCAATTTCCTCTTCAAGATCCCAAATTCGCTTTTCCTTTGGCTCTCCCTTTCTTTTCTCCCTTTAGTCTTCTATTATGACTTAATGATGCCTAACCCCTTACACGTCTTAGGGTTAAAACACTATTCGTGTTTTGGGCCTATGGACCCTAATTAAAATGGCCCAAACTCTCTTTATTAAGTTCACACATGTGTAATTGTACCCCAATACCCAATATATGTATGCACCAACTTCTATTGGACTAATTCAATCCTACCGGACTAAACCGCGCACTAAAAATTGCCATCCCGATTATATTTCTAAAATAAATCCTCACTCGTTAACTTATTTTAAATATAACCACTTTTAAATATTCACATTAATTAAGAATTAGTAATTACCGAATTAAATTAATTAAAATAATGACCCAGAAATTACAAGGTGTTTTGAAAGAGTGCGCTTGCGTTCAAATAAAGAAATTATTTAATTAAATATATTTTTTATCAATTAAGTCCTAAACATGCATCTAGGTGTGATTAAAGATGATAAAATCAAGCAAGAACATTCAAACACACACATGTGAGGAAAAATCCCATAAAAGGGCAAAACCTTTTATTTTCACTATAATTTTGTAAAAACAGTTACACGGATTACAATGAAAATAAGTGTGACATAGAAATACCCGCAGGCGTCGGTTCTGATGTCGTCTGCTGGAATCTCCCGCAGGAACTCCAGGTGGGCAGCAATGAAGAAGAGAAACGGCTTCTCCACAAAGTACTCCAGATGAGTAGTAAACGATTCACTTGAAGGTTTAACAATTCACATATATAAATGGGAGTGATTATGTGAATAAAAAGGCTTAAGAAAACCTTAAAAGGTGAAGTCTAATTCTGGGTTGTTTTTGCCAAATTCGAGATTACAGAA
The DNA here is from genome assembly GCA_949130495.1 of Sambucus nigra. Lineage (NCBI taxonomy): Eukaryota > Viridiplantae > Streptophyta > Magnoliopsida > Dipsacales > Adoxaceae > Sambucus > Sambucus nigra. The sequence goes on along the minus strand of OX422224.1, from coordinate 35,852,673 downwards.
AGACTTGAAAAACATGTAGAAGGTACACTCGTATTTATATGAAAATCGAGGCGGAGGCTCATTCGAACGAGATGACATGTCGCTCGAACGAACGAACGAGATCGCGCGACATGCCTATCTTGTTCGAGTGACAGTGCAATGTCGCTTAAACGAGCTCTTCGATCGAGGCACTCCGCTTCTACACTTAGAAATTTTTTTTCTTTTTATAAAAATACTTCAGACTTCGAAAAAACATTTTCTGAAAAATTTCCCAAATATTTATGCAAATATTAAACTCCAATAAAACCATTTTACAAACATTGCATAGTGGATTAGTGGGAATGAGCTGAGCAGCACGTCGCATATAGCATGATGCACGTGAAGATGATGGATGCATTGGATTCGGATAAAGGCCGTCGTGGATGATCGTATTGACGTGTCTAATGTAGCGGTATCAGACATACAAACTATGATCTAGGGAAAATAGAAAATTCCTAGATTCTACCCCGGACATTTATAAAATTATGTCCTTACCAATCTCCCCCTATGGCTATTCCGGCACATACATAAAAAATAGGAATTATGCAATCTCCCTAAAACAAATGACATACAATATAATATCCCCATTAAACCCTCAAACTGAGAATACTCAATGACATGTTTTCAATCAAACATCAGCATCTTCAAATCTTCAGCTCTTCAGAAACTTCCCAAAGCTTTTCTCATCAGGGAGTGCAATCCAATAAATCAACTTTGTTCCTACACACATGAGATAAAGCAGATACCCGTGACAAGCAATAGTTTGAAATATAATGATATGCTAAAATCAATAGATCAATTAAGCTTAAGCAAATCATTAATAAATCAGCCAACAAAATCTCCCCCATAATTCATTCTCCCCCTTTTTATGTTGTCCCCAAATAGACAGATATGAGAAGCATAAATATGGAAAATGTCACATGGTAAAAAATCTATTTTTGTTTTTGAATTTTTTAAATTTTTTCTCACAAAATATACAACACAGAATCACACAATGAACAAACACAAAAACAACCAAGTCGATGATAGCGTAAATGTAGGGGTGTGATCAAATTCGATAGGAAAATCAATGCATACAAATATGACATATGTGCACGATGAATATCGGATACTCCTAATGAATAAACTCAACATCTTCCTTAGGTGTAAAAAGATGGAAATATGAGACATTGCCTTAATCAAATCAAAAAATCAAAGCTCAAAATGATTTCCATACCAATAACGTCCAAAACGATTTAATGCTTTTTCAAGACTTTCAAGGAAGTGCAAACCCGTTTAAATTCTCCAACCAAACTCCCTCAGATTTATATTTTGAATAGAGATGATCTAAATTCTCAAACTTTGGAGAATTGATGGTGAAACCTAAATGACCCATTTTTGGCATGAAATTCTTTTTATTTCCTTAAAAAAAATTTGGGCTCTTTTAACCTCTTTGGACCCTGAATGATAAAATTCATCATTTTTTAGGACTAATTTAATGGTGGCTTAGTATTATTAAAGGCTAAATGAACCTTTCGCAGCCCTTCCCCATTTTCAAATAAACACACAGTCTCACCAAACGGTTTTTGAATGCATTTGAATCTTGTCATGTTTTATCGCATATGGTACGTTGCATAGACAGAATTGAGATGGAAACACTCAAGCCAATATGTGATAGACAAGTACAATAATCAAATAAAATCGTGCATGTGTGCAATAAAGGAGATAAGGAGTCAAACATGTAGAAAGATATCACTAATCACATTTCAAAGACTCCAAATAATGTAAAGCACATGGATGCAATGATGTAGCGTCTCAAATCACTATCAAACAGTCACGTGGATAAATGGAATGAAATTTGTGACTCGTCTATCTTAAATGCTCATCCATAAAAGGTGCAAATAAAATACAAAATCTTTTGTACTTTTCTAAAATTTTTATAAAAAGAAAATCTTTTTGAATTTTTCAAAAAAATAGAAAAAGCAAAAAATAATACAAATAATACAACCTAGGACTAGGAATCATGTGATATGAACATGACAATGCATCCTATCCTAGACATGGACCAACCCCTCAGTCAACTGTGAAAATCCCCAAAACTTCCTAAGACTCTCAAATGTAAGGGCATCTAAAGGCTTCGTAAATATATAGGCTAACTGAAGGTCGGTGGGTACGAAACTCAGGGATACGACTTTCTCCTCAACTAACTGACGTATAAAGTGCTCGCGTATAATGATGTGCTTTGTGCGTGAATGCTGGACTGGATTACGGGATAAGTGTATGGTTCTTGTGTTATCACAGGAAATGGTCACGGTGTCCTGTGAAATACCATAATCCTCCAGCATCTGCTTTGTCCACAAGAGTTGGGTGCAACAACTCCCGACAGTGATGTACTCAGCCTCCGTAGTGGACAAATAGAAGGAGTTTTGCTTCTTGCCCAACCAGGAGACAAAAGCATAACCAAAATAGAAACACCCACGATAAGTGCTCCTACAACCATCTACATCCCCGGCCCAATCGGCATCCGAATAGGCGGACAAACGGTCATCGGTATCAAAGGAATACCAAATGTCGTATGTGAGAGTCCCACTCACGTATTTGATAATACATTTTAGAGCGAGTAAGTGTGACTCTTTCGGGGATGCCTGATATTGCGCACAGACTCCAACACAAAAGGCTATGTCGGGACGACTGTCATTCAAGTTGAGAAGACTACCTATCATACTCCGATACAAGGTTTGCTCTACGTCCTTGCCTGAAGTGTCCTTAATAAGCTTGATAGAAGTACTCATAGGTGTACGTGCCTGCTTAGCGGAGTCTAAACCAAATTTCTTCACTAGGTCTCTAGCATACTTGGATTAGGAGATGAACATCCCATCCTCTAGCTGACGAACCTGGAGACCAAGGAAGAAAGTAATCTCACCTACCATGCTCATTTTAAACTCACTTTTCATCTCCTCCTCATAGTGGTGAGCATGCTGGGAGCACATGGATCCAAAGACGATGTCGTCCACATAGACCTGGGTAACCAAAATAGCACCGTCATCTCTCCTGACGAACAATGTCATATCAACTCCCCCTCTCTTGAAGCCACAGGCTAAGAGATAGAAAGTAAGCCTCTCGTACCAAGCACGAGGTGCGTTTCTTCAGACCATACAAGGCTTTTCTCAGATAGTTGACGTGCTTAGGGTCTTCAAACCCTTTTGGTTGTTCCACATAAACCTCCTCCTGTAGAATGCCATTTAGAAAGGCACTCTTGACATCCATCTGATATAACTTAAAGCGCAGATGGAATACGATTGCGAGTAGTAAGCGGACGGACTCAAGCCTCGCAACAGGAGAAAATGTCTCCCCAAAGTCTACACCCTCTATCTGTGTGTAGCCTTGAGTGACCAGCTAGCCTTGTTTCTGATTATGGTACCATTTTCATCCATTTTATTCTTAAAAATCCACCTGGTACCTATCACATTAGTCTCACTAGGTCAGGGGACTAGTTCCCAGACATTGTTCCTTTTAAACTGAAGCAACTCATCTTGCATAGCAGATATCCAGTGTTCATCCTTGAGTTATTCTTTGTGATTCTTGGGCTCGACTTTGGACGTGTAGCAAAGATGGCTAACAAGGTTCTCTAGCTGAGCACGAGTCTTGACCCCTAAATTGGGATCACCAACAATGGCAGAGGGATCATGACTCTTGCGAACCCAAACGGGTGTGTCCCCTAACACAGGAGTAGGGTCCATAGGGTGTGGATGAGGCACAAGTAAATCGCTGCCAAAAAAGTCCTTATCCTCACACTGAAGGCTAGAATCAATAAACGTCGAAGGGTCGTCATCTTGTATGGTGACGTTTATTGACTACATAACCTTAGAGCTCTTCAGGTTAAAAACTCGGTACGCTCTACTATTTGATGAATATCCTAGCAATATTCCCTCGTCGCCCTAGGAGTCAAACTTTCCTAATTACTCTCTATCCCGTAGGATGTAGCATTTTCTCCCAAAGACACAGAAATATGCAAGGTTGGATTTCTTGCCAGTCCATAATTCATACGGCGTCTTAAGTGTGTGTGGACGCAGGTAAACCCTATTCACCGTGTGGCATACAGTAGACACTGCCTCTGCCCAAAATCTCCTAGCAATTTTAAGACCTAAAATCATAGATCTAGCCATTTCCTCGATCGTCCTATTCTTTCTCTCAACAATCCCATTTTGTTGAGGAGTCTTCATAGCAGAAAACTCATGTTTGATCCTAAGGCTATCAAAGTAAATATCTATATTTGCTTCCTTAAATTCAGTGTCGTTGGCTCTACGTATTCTGTTAATAGTGACTTCATGTTGGTTTTGCATGACATGGAACTTGGTCGTTAGAAACTCTACAACATTGGATTTATCTCTCATAAAACCTACAATCGAATAGCTGGAGAAATAATCTACCATCACGAGGATATACCTCTTAACACCCAGACTCTCAGTACAAGTAGGACCCATAAGATCCATGTGAATCAACTCAAGTACACGGGAGGTGGTAATGGAATGCAACTTCCTATGGGGGCTACAGATTTGCTTTCCCAACTGACAGGGTCCACAAACCGTGGAAGTCGGCTTTCTAAGTGATGGTAAGCCACGTACTAAGTCCTTTTTGGATAAGCGAGTCAAATCTCTAACGTTCACATAATCTAACATCACGAGGATATACATATTACCACCCAGACTCTCAGTACGAGTAGAACCCATAAGATCCATGTGAATCAACTCAAGTACACGGGAGGTGGTAATGGAATGCAACTTCCTATGGGGGCTACAGATTTTCTTTCCCAACTGACAGGGTCCACAAACAGTGGAAGTCGGCTTTCCAAGTGATGGTAAGCCACGTACTAGGTCCTTTTTAGCTAAGCGAGTCAAATCTCTAACGTTCACATGACCTAGACGTTGGTGCCACAGATCCATAGGAGTGATCGTGGCACTGTTGCAGACAAGTGACGATGTGGGCACAGTCTCATAGCAATTATCCTCGGTCCTCACCCCTCGCACTAAAAGTTTATCAGCTTGATTATAGACATTACATGCGTCCCGATCAAATTTTACGGCGAAGTCAGCGTCGCATAGCTGGCTAATGCTGAGAAGGTTTGCTTTCAAATCTTTGACGTACAAAACATTCTCTAGGTTAGGAAATCCTGGTAACTCAACAATACCTCGTCCTACAATGCTATACTTTCTCCTATCTCCAAAGGTGACTCTACTTTCCTTATACTCCTCTAGGTAGGTAAAAAATGAGACATCACCTGTCATATGTCTCGAGCACCCACTATCAAAATACCACTATGAGGTATTATGTGCTTTGAGAGAGATATGAAAAATAAGAGACTTTTTATCTTTCTTAGGCACCCAAGACGTGGTAACCTTTTTGTTTAACCTTATTGTTGTTGGTTTTAGCCGGGATGCGAGAAGCAATCATAGACGGCAAAGATATCCGTCAAAATTCCTCCATCAAACTCTGTGAAGTGGCGGCTAAAAACTCAACACACTCTCTCAGACTGTCAAAATCATCAATATGATGTGGTGGAGCAGTAGTATGTCGTGTCCGACCCAAACTATAGTAAAACTCCCTGAGGTGGCCTTTTCTTTTGCAGTACGTACAGAAGAACGCAGTCTTAGGCGAACCTGGGTTTGCTTTCCTTGGTCGAACTCTCCTTTGTGATTTTTGACGATGGCCATATAGAGTCATAGTAAACTCAGGAATAAGTCCAGGTGCAATTTGGGACGTGGAGGCACCATCATAACCTATTCCCTGCCTATTACCAAAACTTAAAGCGGGGCCGAGGAGCATCTTTCCCATCTTTCCTTATCTGTCATCGATTTGAACCTTGACTTCCCGTGCTCGCTCAAGATCATAAGTAAGCTGGGGAACAAGGGCTTCAAGTTTCTTCTGAGTCTTCAGGGAGGAATAGAGATCACTCGTAAGACTAGCCACTTGTTTAGTCAAGTCCCCTTTCTCTTTCTCAAAACTACTCTCTCTCTCCAAACAGTCTATCTCTCTCTCTCTAAACAAACTTTCTTTCTCAACACAGACAGACTCTCTCTCTTTCAAGGTAGTGCAGGTGGATGACTCTCTCTCTATCGCTTTTTCTAAATCTTCCTCTAATGCGATGATGCTAAGAACTAATGATTTGTTACCCTTTTGGTGTTAAATGACCCATTATATAACTCAGCGTAGGCGCGTTAAAGATTACTCTCGCTCTCACTTGCATCATCCTCCCCCTCACTCACATCTCTCTCACTCTCGAGGTGGCCCTGTGAAGTAGAATCCTCATCGTCGTGAGGAGTACTAGAAGTTCTCACATGACTAGCCATGAATGCGGTGAAGTTACACTCATGCGGTGACTCGTCTCCATAATCCACCGACTCGACCTCACTTTCGTCATTAAGGACAAATTTTCCCTTTTCTCTGTTCAGCCTAGTAGCACACTCAAACGTTCTATAACCCCTAGCGTCGCACTCAAAGCATCTCTCACTCTCTTTCTTAGGAGGATATTTAAAATATTTTTCATTTTTCTTTTCAAACTTATTTTTATCAAACTTCTTTTTATCTTTGAAATTACCATTTTTCTTAAAATTGAGAATTTTCTTCAAATTTTAGCAAACAGGGTCAAATCATCTAAATCAAAGTCACACTCAGAATCTGACGTATCTATATCTCTTTTTCTAGATTACTCTCACATCTTTCTTGCCGAACCCTCACTCTTTCTCTCCTGGTCATTAAGTGCAATTCCCTTATCTTTAGACTTGACAGATTTAGGAAACACATCAATTTCATATGTTTGCAAGTCTCCAACAAGTTCCTCCAAGTTTAAGCGTATTTAAATTACCTATAGAATTTAACACAGTGACTTTAGGATAAAATACTTAGGCACTGATCTAAGAATCTTTTTAACAACTCTAGAATTAGGAATGTGTTCACCAAGATTAAACTAGTGTTAATAATATCAGACAGTCTAGCATAAAATTCATCAAAACATTCAGACTCAGGCATGGTGATTGTTTCAAATTGAGTTGTTAAATTTTGTAGTTTCGGCTCTTTCACAGCATTAGTTCCTTCATGGGTAAGTTGTAAAATATTACATGCCTCTTTTGACATGGTACACATCATTATCCATTTGAACTCATCAGGTGTGACGGATCCAGAAATAGCACTTAAACCCTTAGAATTAAAATATGACCATTTAAATTCTTCTTCAGACCAAGAAGTGGAAGATTTGAAACTCGTTACATTCTCAACAATGATGGAGGGAGGTGTCCACCCTCTTTCAACCAAAATCCAGAGACGTTCATCAATGGCTTTTAAAGAAGATTCATGCGGGCTTTCCAGTATGCACAGTTTGTCCCGTTAAAAACTGGCATTTTATTATATAACTTCTCCATTATGAACACACTCGTTTTCAAAAAATTGATATCTTAGAAAAATTTTGCCAAAAAATTACACGGTATAATTGTGAAATTGGCTCTGATACAAATTTAAAACAGTGTGCTTGCGTTCAAATAAAGAAATTATTTAATTAAACACAGTTTTTATCAATTAAGTCCTAAATATGCGTCTAGGTGTGATTGAAGATGATAAAATCAAGCAAGAACATTCAAACACACACATGTGAGAAAAAATTTCCAAAGGGGCAAAACCTTTTATTTTCACTATAATTTTGTAAAAACGGTTACACGGATTATAATGAAAATAAGTGTGACAGAGGAATACTCCCAGACGTCGGTTCTGATGTCATCGGCTGGAATCTCCAGCAGGAATCCCAGGTGGGCAGCAATGAAGAAGAGATACGGCTTCTCCATAAAGTACTCCAGATGAGTAGTAAACGATCCTCTTGAAGGTTTAACAATTCACATATATAAATGGGAGTGATTATGAGAATAAAAAGTCTTAAGAAAACCTTTAAAGGTGCACTACACCAAATCCTGCTAATGGTCACGCCCAGTGGGTCACGGACCAAGTTCGCAACCAGCTGGTCACGGACTTGGGCCGTGACCCACTCAATATTTGGCGTGACCATATTTATTATCACACTAAATTATCGATGTTTTGGAAGTGGTCACGGACCAAGTCCGTGACCACAGTGGTCGCGAACTTGGACCCCAACCAGGTCGTGACCATCTTGGCGCCAAACTCGTGCCAAAATTCCCTCCAAGCTTGGTCGCGGATGGGTCACGGCCCAAGTTCGTGACCCATGGCATGACAAAGAAGAGATCACACACATTGAGGGTCACGGCTTAGGGTCGTGACCATTTCTGGGTGTGGGTCACGGCTATGGGCCTTGACCATCCCTCATTCAAGCACTAGGGTTGATAAAAAAAGGGTTGCGCATCACAGATTGAGGGTCATGGCTATGGGCCGTGACCATTTCTTGGTATGGGTCACGGCTATGGTCCATGACCATAGGCAGTATACATCCCACTTAGCTTCATTAATGGGTCGCGGTGGGTGGGTCACGGCTCCAGGGCGGGACCACTATTAATCCTAAACAAAACAAAGTGCCTCAAAATTTTCATTTCCCCGCCCATCTTGTTTATTCTTCTGCCCCAAACTGTGGAAAAGGTGCGATGCGATGCCTCAAAATTTTGAAATGGTGAGATGCGATGCCCCAAACTGTGGAAAAGGTGCGATGCCTCAAAATTTTCATTTCCCCGTATGGAGTTATTTCTTCCCCAAATGATGATAGCAGGTTCGAGGTTTCTTCCCCAAACGCTGGTAGCAGGGGAGGGTTTTAAAGGGTTCATATGGTCGTGTATGGAGGGTGGGCGGGTCTTTCAAGAGGGCAAAGCATTTGGTTAGTTCGGTGAGGGTTATTTTCAACTGGGGAGATTTTCAACTGGGTTCAGTGAGGGTTGTTGGGTTTGGGTCTCGATTTTCAACTAGGTTGCAGTCAAAATTCTGCCCGGTTTAAGTCCGATGGGTTGATTTTTGTTGGACCAAACCGAGTTTGGATGATGGAGCTATAACACAGTGGGTACAGGTATTGTCAATTTTAAAATTTTGTTTTCGTAATTTGTATCTTCTTTTTTCTTAGGAAGATTTCAATTAGTAATTTTCTTTTCATTTTCATATCATCGACAAAAAAATTGGTGTGCTATAATTTTGTTTATCACTTCGTCAAAAATTTGGTGTGCTATATTTTGAAATTTTAAACTAACATCATACATTACTTGGCTGTATTTGTTGTTTGTACTGTGGGATCAAACATTTGGAGTGTTATATCTTGGAATTTTATACTAACGTCATACATACATGGTTGTCTGTTTGTCCCGTAGGTAGTGATAAAATTGATAATAACGTTATGGAGACCTTTATTTGGGACACTTTTGGGCCGACACACAACAATCTGTCGAGGTAATTGTAGTATTATTTCTTTTTGTAAATCAAAGTAAGTCTTTTTTCCAATCGCTTTTTTAGAATAGTTTGAGTTAGTTGTTGTTTGGGTGTTAAATGATCATACCCATGCGGTTCTTTCTCTCTTAAGTATTTGAAAAGGCTCACAAAATTTCTTAGACATGGGCAACTCTGCGATGCTCACATGGGCATAATAAAATGGATTTCTAAATAGTCATAATGTGTCTGTGTGTTGAAAGTAAGAATTTGGTTAGAAAATTTTGATCTGTTTCGTCGTTTCGTCGCATTATCATCACTAACCTTAGGTGCCTTACTAATGCTTCTATTATCTTGACATTGTATGGATAATTTGATACACGATGTTACGATAATTTAATTCCCTAACATGCTCGATTGACACGTGGAGAAGTTATTAACATATATACAGTTATTGAATATATGTATGGATATATGCTACTGTTTGCATATATTTTGTTGTGTTCATATATGCATGCAGTTATAGCATATATGCTACTGAATGCATATATGCATACAACATGTGATGTTTTTAAGACTTTTTTCATACTGGTTAGTAATGGGAAAGTCATAACTGATGCTGGGAGCATGACTTCCGATCTTTCCAAGGGCTCAGCAGCAGTTGCATCGCTTTTCTCTATTCTTGACAGACACTCACTCATTCAAGGCTACTGTGATGTAATTATACTATCATTTATCTTACAGTTTTTCCTTTCATATATTACGTTGATAAGAGATTTCATCTTTTCATCACACTTTTGGAAGACTAATGCTAAACATACAAATTAAATTGTACACTCCTCATTTTTTAACAAACTGAGATGCCATTCAAAGACCGAAGAATAAAAGAGAGAGCATTTCAAACGTGGACAATTATTGCGTTAGAGGTTTTGATTATTTTCTCTATTAAGAAGTCGAGTATAAATTTTTATCTTTATTTGTTTTTATTAACCTTTTGACTAATTTAAATGTAGGGTTTCCAAACTTCAGTACTAAGATGTTGGATTTAATTGAACCACTACATTCATCGAGGTAAATTTTTTATTATATATTAATAGTTTTGTTTTTGCGTTTATTGTATTTGCAATTCTTTAGATAGTTGATTGTAGTAGTCAAGATGATCGAGCAGGTCTATAGTCCATCCACTCATAAACATGATAGTTTTAGGTACAGTAGAGGTTAGCACAGCAAATCCGTGGCCGTGAGGATCAATGGCATTAGTGGACAAGTGTTGAGGGTGAATTGCAGATTTCACGTAAAAATATTCCATCCCTCTTCTCTTAGTATATGGACAAAGTTCATATGTATGATTATTGCATCTTCAAACCCCAACCCAAGAAAACCAAAGAATCCAACTCAAACATTCCTCTACATACACAAAAACCAACCCCAACCCATATTTTGTTTGAAGGAAGTTTTGTAGCATCCCCTATATTTTTTTGTAACAGTCCCCGTACGGTCCCGTACTTTCTTTAATTTTCAAAAATAATTCAGTGGTTTTGTGAGGTACTTTATTTAATTTTACATACCCGTTCTTCATAACACATTATTTACGTATTGCAGATCTAACCAATTGGATACCAGTTCTTCATTACACTCCAGGTACTCTGTACATTAACTAAAGTAGTTATATAATTGATATGCATTATCTATTAAATCTTTTAGATGATAGAAGGAGTACGGGATAATTATTGGTTTTGTTTGGTTTGGCCGTTGGATAATTATTGGTTGCTGGAATGTTATTAGATAGTATTTTAGAAGGAGTACGGGATAATTATTGGTTTCATTGCTGGATAATATGTTAAAAATATTTTAAACTCCCGGTTTCAGAATACGATGATAGGATAACTTGCTAATGTCGAGACATAAACTTAAAAACATGGCACCAACACCTCACACGAGACCAATGTAACTCGTACGAACTGACCGCGAGATCACGGGACCCCCCATTTGAGAATAAGACGATAATTAACAAATAGTAGGACTTAAGCTTAAAAACAAGGCGTTAGATAGCAAAAACACGAAACAACCCTCGTACGGACCCGTGAGAGGCACCAACACCTCTCACAGGACCAATGTAATATGTAGGAATAGACTGCGCAATCACGGGACTCCCGATTTGAGAATACGACGATAATTTTAAAATACGAGGCCTTAAGCTTAAAAACAAGGCGTTAGAAGGTAAAAACCCAAAACAACCCCCGAACGGCCCCGTGAGAGGCACCAACACCTCGCACGGGACCAATGTAACTCTTAGGAACCAACCGCGCAGTCACGGGACTCCTGATTTTAGAATACGGTGATAATTTGAAAATACGAGGACTTAAACTTAAAAATAAGGCGTTAGAGAACAGCCCCCGAACGGCCCCGTGAGTGGAACCAATACCTCGCACGGGATCAATGTAACTCGTACGAACTGACCACGCAGCCGCGAGACTCTCGGTTTGAGAATACGATGATAATTTGCATATTTCTACACTTAGGCTTAAAAACATGGCATTAGAGGGTGAAAACCCGAAACAACCACCAAACAACCCCGTGGGTGGCACCAACACCTCCCACGGGACCAATATAAGTCGTAGGAACTAACTGCGCAGCCGTGGGACTCCCGGTTTGAGAATACGACGGTAATTTGTATATATCTAGACTTAGTCTTAAAAACATGGCGTTAGAGGGTGAAAACCAAAAACAGCCTCTGAACGGCCCCGTAGGTGGCACCAACACCTCCCACGGAACCAATGTAACTCGTAGGAACTGACCCCGCAGTCGCGGGTCTCCCGGTTTGAGAATACGATGATAATTTGCATATTTCTAGACTTAGGCTTAAAAATATGGCGTTAGATGGTGAAAACTCGAAACAACCCCTGAACGGCCCCGTGGGTGGCACCAACACCTCCCACGGGACCAATGTATCTCGTAGGAACTGACCCCGGAGTCGCGGGACTTCCGGTTTGAGAATACGATAGTAATTTGCATATTTCTAGACTTAGGCTTAAAAACATGGCGTTAGTGGGTGAAAACCCGAAATAGCCCCTGAACGGTCCCGCAGTTTGCACCAACACCTCCCACGAGACCAATGTAACTCGCAGGAACTGATCGCGCAGTCGCGGTTCTCCCGGTTTGTGAATACAATGGTAATTTACATATTTCTAGACTTAGGCATAAAAACATGGCGTTAGTGGGTGAGAACCCAAAACAGCCCCCAAACGGCCCCCTGGGTGGCACGAACACCTCCCACGGGACCAATGTAACTCATAGGAACTGACTGCACAGCCACGGCACTCGTGGTTTGAGAATACGATGACAATTTGTATATTTCTATACTTAGGCATAAAAACATGGCGTTAGAGGGTGAAAACTCGAAACAACCCCCGAACGGCCCCGTGGGTGGCACCAACACCTCCCACGGGACCAATGTAACTCGTAGGAACTAACCGCGCAGCCGCGACACTCCCGATTTGAGAATACGACGATAATCTGCATATTTCTAAACTTACGCAAAACATGGCGTTAGAGGGTGTAAACTCGAAAAAACAAACCCCAAACGTCCCCGTGGGTGGCACCAACACCTCCCACGAGACCAATGTAACTTCTAGGAATCGACCCCGCAGTCGCAGGTCTTCCGATTTGAGAATGCGACGATAATTTGCATATTTATAGACATAGGCTTAAAAACATGGCGTTAGAGGGTGAAAACCAAAAACAGCCCCCAAAAGGCCCCGTGGGTGGCACCAACACCTCCCACGGGACCAATGTAACTCGTAGGAACTGATCGCACAGTCGCGGGACTCCCGATTTGAGAATACGACGGTAATTTGCATATATCTAGACTTAAACTTAAAAACATAGCGTTAGAGGGTGAAAACCCAAAAGAGTCCCCGAACGTCCCCGTGGCTGGCATCAACATCTCCCACGGGACCAATGTAACTCGTAAGAACTGACCTCGCAACCGGGGGTCTCCCGGTTTGAGAATACAACGATAATTTCCATATTTCTAGACTTAGGCTTAAAAACATGGCGTTAGAGGGTGAAAACTCGAAATAGCCCCTGAACGTCCCCGTAGGTGGCACGAACACCTCCCACGAGACCAATGTAACTTGTAGGAATTGACCCCGCAGTCGCAGGTTTCCCAATTTGAGAATGCGGGGATAATTTGCATGTTTATAGACTTAGGCTTAAAAACATGGCGTTAGAGGGTGAAAACCAAAAATAGCCCCCGAATGGCCCCGTGGGTCGCACGAACACCTCCCACGGGATCAATGTAACTCGTAGGAACAGACCGCACAGCCCCGGGACTCCCGATTTCAGAATACGACGGTAATTTGCATACATCTAGACTTAAACTTAAAAACATGGCGTTAGAGGGTGAAAACCCAAAAGAGTCCCCGAACGTCCCCGTGGGTGGCATCAACATCTCCCACGGGACCAATGTAACTCGTAGGAACTGACCCCGCAGTCGCGGGTCTCCCGGTTTGAGAATACGATGATAATTTGCATATTTCTAGACTTAGGATTAAAAGATGGCGTTAGAGGGTGAAAATCCAAAACAGCCCCCGAACGGCCCCGTGGGTGGCACCAACACCTCCCACGGGACCAATGTAATTCGTAGGAACTAACCGTGCAGCCGCGGGACTCCCGGTTTGAGAATATGACGGTAATTTGCATATATCTAGACTTAGGCTTAAAACATGGCGTTAGAGGGTGAAAACCCAAAACAGCCCCCGAACGGCCCCGTGGGTGGCACCAACATCTCCCAAGGAACCAATGTAACTCATAGGAACTGACCCCACAGCCGGGGGTCTCCCAGTTTGAGAATACGACGATAATTTCCATATTTCTAGACTTAGGCTTAAAAATATGGCGTTAGAGGGTGAAAACTCGAAACAACCCCCGAACGGCCCCGTGGGTGGTACCAACACCTCCCACGGGACCAATGTAACTCGTAGGAACTAAACGTGCATCCGCGACACTCCCGATTTGAGAATACAACGGTAATTTGCATATTTCAAGACTTAAGCAAAACATGGCGTTAGAGGGTGAACACTCAAAACAATCCCTGAACGTCCCCGTGGGTGGTACCAACACCTCCCATGGGACCAATGTAACTCGTAGGAACTGACTTCGCAGATGCGACACTCTCGGTTTGAGAATACGACGAAAATTTGCATATTTCTAATCATAAGCAAAAAACATGGCGTTAGAGGGTGTAAACTCGAAATAAACCCCGAACGGCCCCGTGGGTGGAACCAAAATCTCCCACGAGACCAATGCAACTCGTAGGAACTGACCCCGCAGTCGCGGGTCTTCCGGTTTGAGAATGCGACGATAATTTGCATATTTCTAGACTTAGGCTTAAAAATATGGCGTTAGAGGGTGAAAACCCAAAACAACCCCCGAACGGCCCCGTGGGTGGCACCACCACCTTCCACGGGACCAATTCAACTCGTAGGAACTGACCGCACAACCGCGGGACTCCCGGTTTGAGAATACGACGGTAATTTGTATATATCTAGACTTAGTCTTAAAAACATGGCGTTAGAGGGTGAAAACCAAAAACAGCCTCTGAACGGCCCCGTAGGTGGCACCAACACCTCCCACGGAACCAATGTAACTCGTAGGAACTGACCCCGCAGTCGCGGGTCTCCCGGTTTGAGAATACGATGATAATTTGCATATTTCTAGACTTAGGCTTAAAAATATGGCGTTAGATGGTGAAAACTCGAAACAACCCCTGAACGGCCCCGTGGGTGGCACCAACACCTCCCACGGGACCAATGTATCTCGTAGGAACTGACCCCGGAGTCGCGGGACTTCCGGTTTGAGAATACGATAGTAATTTGCATATTTCTAGACTTAGGCTTAAAAACATGGCGTTAGTGGGTGAAAACCCGAAATAGACCCTGAACGGTCCCGCAGTTTGCACCAACACCTCCCACGAGACCAATGTAACTCGCAGGAACTGATCGCGCAGTCGCGGTTCTCCCGGTTTGTGAATACAATGGTAATTTACATATTTCTAGACTTAGGCATAAAAACATGGCGTTAGTGGGTGAGAACCCAAAACAGCCCCCAAACGGCCCCCTGGGTGGCACGAACACCTCCCACGGGACCAATGTAACTCATAGGAACTGACTGCACAGCCACGGCACTCGTGGTTTGAGAATACGATGACAATTTGTATATTTCTATACTTAGGCATAAAAACATGGCGTTAGAGGGTGAAAACTCGAAACAACCCCCGAACGGCCCCGTGGGTGGCACCAACACCTCCCACGGGACCAATGTAACTCGTAGGAACTAACCGCGCAGCCGCGACACTCCCGATTTGAGAATACGACGATAATCTGCATATTTCTAAACTTACGCAAAACATGGCGTTAGAGGGTGTAAACTCGAAAAAACAAACCCCAAACGTCCCCGTGGGTGGCACCAACACCTCCCACGAGACCAATGTAACTTCTAGGAATCGACCCCGCAGTCGCAGGTCTTCCGATTTGAGAATGCGACGATAATTTGCATATTTATAGACATAGGCTTAAAAACATGGCGTTAGAGGGTGAAAACCAAAAACAGCCCCCAAAAGGCCCCGTGGGTGGCACCAACACCTCCCACGGGACCAATGTAACTCGTAGGAACTGATCGCACAGTCGCGGGACTCCCGATTTGAGAATACGACGGTAATTTGCATATATCTAGACTTAAACTTAAAAACATAGCGTTAGAGGGTGAAAACCCAAAAGAGTCCCCGAACGTCCCCGTGGCTGGCATCAACATCTCCCACGGGACCAATGTAACTCGTAAGAACTGACCTCGCAACCGGGGGTCTCCCGGTTTGAGAATACAACGATAATTTCCATATTTCTAGACTTAGGCTTAAAAACATGGCGTTAGAGGGTGAAAACTCGAAATAGCCCCTGAACGTCCCCGTAGGTGGCACGAACACCTCCCACGAGACCAATGTAACTTGTAGGAATTGACCCCGCAGTCGCAGGTTTCCCAATTTGAGAATGCGGGGATAATTTGCATGTTTATAGACTTAGGCTTAAAAACATGGCGTTAGAGGGTGAAAACCAAAAACAGCCCCCGAATGGCCCCGTGGGTCGCACGAACACCTCCCACGGGATCAATGTAACTCGTAGGAACAGACCGCACAGCCCCGGGACTCCCGATTTCAGAATACGACGGTAATTTGCATACATCTAGACTTAAACTTAAAAACATGGCGTTAGAGGGTGAAAACCCAAAAGAGTCCCCGAACGTCCCCGTGGGTGGCATCAACATCTCCCACGGGACCAATGTAACTCGTAGGAACTGACCCCGCAGTCGCGGGTCTCCCGGTTTGAGAATACGATGATAATTTGCATATTTCTAGACTTAGGATTAAAAGATGGCGTTAGAGGGTGAAAATCCAAAACAGCCCCCGAACGGCCCCGTGGGTGGCACCAACACCTCCCACGGGACCAATGTAATTCGTAGGAACTAACCGTGCAGCCGCGGGACTCCCGGTTTGAGAATATGACGGTAATTTGCATATATCTAGACTTAGGCTTAAAACATGGCGTTAGAGGGTGAAAACCCAAAACAGCCCCCGAACGGCCCCGTGGGTGGCACCAACATCTCCCAAGGAACCAATGTAACTCATAGGAACTGACCCCACAGCCGGGGGTCTCCCAGTTTGAGAATACGACGATAATTTCCATATTTCTAGACTTAGGCTTAAAAATATGGCGTTAGAGGGTGAAAACTCGAAACAACCCCCGAACGGCCCCGTGGGTGGTACCAACACCTCCCACGGGACCAATGTAACTCGTAGGAACTAAACGTGCATCCGCGACACTCCCGATTTGAGAATACAACGGTAATTTGCATATTTCAAGACTTAAGCAAAACATGGCGTTAGAGGGTGAACACTCAAAACAATCCCTGAACGTCCCCGTGGGTGGTACCAACACCTCCCATGGGACCAATGTAACTCGTAGGAACTGACTTCGCAGATGCGACACTCTCGGTTTGAGAATACGACGAAAATTTGCATATTTCTAATCATAAGCAAAAAACATGGCGTTAGAGGGTGTAAACTCGAAATAAACCCCGAACGGCCCCGTGGGTGGAACCAAAATCTCCCACGAGACCAATGCAACTCGTAGGAACTGACCCCGCAGTCGCGGGTCTTCCGGTTTGAGAATGCGACGATAATTTGCATATTTCTAGACTTAGGCTTAAAAATATGGCGTTAGAGGGTGAAAACCCAAAACAACCCCCGAACGGCCCCGTGGGTGGCACCACCACCTTCCACGGGACCAATTCAACTCGTAGGAACTGACCGCACAACCGCGGGACTCCCGGTTTGAGAATACGACGGTAATTTGTATATATCTAGACTTAGTCTTAAAAACATGGCGTTAGAGGGTGAAAACCAAAAACAGCCTCTGAACGGCCCCGTAGGTGGCACCAACACCTCCCACGGAACCAATGTAACTCGTAGGAACTGACCCCGCAGTCGCGGGTCTCCCGGTTTGAGAATACGATGATAATTTGCATATTTCTAGACTTAGGCTTAAAAATATGGCGTTAGAGGGTGAAAACTCGAAACAACCCCTGAACGGCCCCGTGGGTGGCACCAACACCTCCCACGGGACCAATGTATCTCGTAGGAACTGACCCCGGAGTCGCGGGACTTCCGGTTTGAGAATACGATAGTAATTTGCATATTTCTAGACTTAGGCTTAAAAACATGGCGTTAGTGGGTGAAAACCCGAAATAGCCCCTGAACGGTCCCGCAGTTTGCACCAACACCTCCCACGAGACCAATGTAACTCGCAGGAACTGATCGCGCAGTCGCGGGTCTCCCGGTTTGTGAATACAATGGTAATTTGCATATTTCTAGACTTAGGCATAAAAACATGGCGTTAGTGGGTGAGAACCCAAAACAGCCCCCAAACGGCCCCGTGGGTGGCACGAACACCTCCCACGGGACCAATGTAACTCATAGGAACTGACTGCACAGCCACGGCACTCGTGGTTTGAGAATACGATGACAATTTGTATATTTCTAGACTTAGGCATAAAAACATGGCGTTAGAGGGTGAAAACTCGAAACAACCCCCGAACGGCCCCGTGGGTGGCACCAACACCTCCCACGGGACCAATGTAACTCGTAGGAACTAACCGCGCAGCCGCGACACTCCCGATTTGAGAATACGACGATAATCTGCATATTTCTAAACTTACGCAAAACATGGCGTTAGAGGGTGTAAACTCGAAACAAACCCCAAACGTCCCCGTGGGTGGCACCAACACCTCCCACGAGACCAATGTAACTTCTAGGAATCGACCCCGCAGTCGCAGGTCTTCCGATTTGAGAATGCGACGATAATTTGCATATTTATAGACATAGGCTTAAAAACATGGCGTTAGAGGGTGAAAACCAAAAACAGCCCCCGAAAGGCCCCGTGGGTGGCACCAACACCTCCCACGGGACCAATGTAACTCGTAGGAACTGATCGCACAGTCACGGGACTCCCGATTTGAGAATACGACGCTAATTTGCATATATCTAGACTTAAACTTAAAAACATAGCGTTAGAGGGTGAAAACCCAAAAGAGTCCCCGAACGTCCCCGTGGGTGGCATCAATATCTCCCACGGGACCAATGTAACTCGTAAGAACTGACCTCGAAACCGGGGGTCTCCCGGTTTGAGAATACAACGATAATTTCCATATTTCTAGACTTAGGCTTAAAAACATGGCGTTAGAGGGTGGAAACCCAAAACAGCCCCCGAACGTCCCCTTGGGTGGCACCAACATCTCCCACGGGACCAATATAACTCGTAGGAACTGAGCCCGCAGCCGGGGGTCTCCCGATTTGAGAATACAATGATAATTTTCATATTTCTAGACATAGGTTTAAAAACATGGCGTTAGAGGGTGAAAACTCGAAACAGCCCCCGAAAGGCCCCGTGGGTGGCACGAACACCTCCCACAAGACCAATGTAAATCGTAGGAACTGACCACGCAGCCACCGGACTCCCGATTTGAGAATACGACGGTAATTTGCATATTTCTATACTAAGGCATAAAAACATGGCGTTAGAGGTAGAAAACTCGAAACAACCCTCGAACGGCCGTGTGGGTCGTACAAACACCTCCCACGGGACCAATGTAACTCGTAGGAAGTGATCGCATAGCCGCTACACTCCCGGCTTGAGAATATGACAATGATTTGCATATTTTTAGACTTAAGAAAAACATGGCGTTAGAGGGGTGAAAACTCGAAACAACCCCCGAACGGCCCCGTGGGTGGCACCAACACCTCCCACGGGACCAATGTAACTTATAGGAACTGAACCCGCAGTGGCGGGTCTCCCGGTTTGAGAATACGATGATAATTTGCATATTTCTAGACTTAGGCTTAAAAACAAGGCGTTAGGGGGTGAAAACCCAAAACAACCCCCGAACGGCCCCGTGGGTGGCACCAACACCTCCCACGGGACCAATGTAAATCGTAGGAACTGACCGTGCAGCCGCGGGACTCTCGCTTTGAGAATACAACTGTAATTTTCATATGTCTAGACTTAGGCTTAGAAACATGGCGTTAGAGGGTGAAAACCCAAAACAACCCCCGAACGGCCCCGTGGGTGGCACCAACATCTCCCACGGGACCAATGTAACTCATAGGAATTGACCCCACATCCGGGGGTCTTTAGTTTTGAGAATACGACAATAATTTCCATTTTTCTAAACTTAGGCTTAAAAACATGGCGTTAGAGGGTGAAAACTCGAAACAACTCCCGAACGGCCCCGTGGGTGGCACCAACACCACCCACGGGACCAATGTAACTCGTAGGAACTGAACGCGCATCCGCGACACTCCCGATTTAAGAATACGACGGTAATTTGCATATTTCTAGACTTAAGCAAAACATGGCGTTAGAAGGTAAAAACACGAAACAACCCCCAAATGTCCCCGTGGGTTGCACCAACACCTCTCACGGGACCAATGTAACTCATAGGAACTGACCTCGTAGCTGGGACACTCCCAATTTGAGAATACAATGATAATTTTCATATTTCTAAACTTAAGCAAAACATGGTATTAGAGGGTGTAAACTCGAAACAAACCCCGAAACGCCCCGTGGGTGGCACCAACACCTCCCACGAGACCAATGTAACTCGTAGGAACTGACCCCGCAGTCGCGGGTCTCCCGGTTTGAGAATGTGACGATAATTTGCATATTTCTAGACTTAGGCTTAAAAATATGGCGTTAGAGGGCGAAAACCCAAAATAGCCCCCGAACGGCCCCGTGGGTGGCATCAACACCTCCCACGGGACCAATGTAACTCGTAGGAACTGATCGCGCAGCCGCGGGACTCCCGATTTGAGAATACAGCGGTAATTTGCATATATCTAGACTTAGACTTAAAAACATGGCGTTAGAGGGTGAAAACCCAAAACAACCCCCGAATGGCCCCGTGGGTGGCACCAACATCTCCCACGAGACTAATGTAACTCGTAGGAACTGACCCCGCAGCCAGGGGTCTCCCGATTTGAGAATACAATGATAATTTCCATATTTCTAGACTTAGACTTAAAAACATGGCGTTAGAGGGTGAAAACTCGAAACAGCCCCCGAACGTCCCCGTGGGTGGTACGAACACCTCCCACGGGACCAATATAACTCGTAGGAACTGACCACGCAGCCGCCGGACTCCCGGTTTGAGAATACGACGACAATTTGCATATTTCTAGACTTAGGCATAAAAATATGGCGTTAGAGGGTGAAAACTCGAAACTACCCCGAACGGTTACGTGGGTCGCACGAACACCTCCCACGGGACCAATGCAACTCATAGGAACTAACCACGTATCCGCGACACTCCCGGTTTGAGAATATAAAAATAATTTGCATATTTTTAGACTTAAGAAAAACATGGCGTTAGAGGGTGAAAACTCAAAACAACCCCCGAACGGCCCCGTGGGTGGCACCAACACCTCCCACGGGACCAATGTAACTCGTAGGAACTGACCCCGCAGTCACGGGTCTCCCGGTTTGAGAATACGATAATAATTTGCATATTTCTAGACTTAGGCTTAAAAACATGGCGTTAGAGGGTGAAAACCCAAAACAGCCCCCGAACGGCCCCGTGGGTGGCACCAAAACATCCCACGGGACCAATGTAACTCGTAGGAACTGACCGTGCAGCCGCGGGACTCCCGATTTGAGAATACGACGGTAATTTGCATATATCTAGACTGAGGCTTAAAAACATGGTGTTAGAGGGTCAAAACCCAAAATAGCCCCCGAACGGTCCCGGGGGTGGCACCATCATCTCCCACGGGACCAATATAACTCGTAGGAACTAACCCCACAGCCGGGGGTCTCCCGGTTTGAGAATACGACGATAATTTCCATATTTCTAGACTTAGGCTTAAAAACATGGCGTTATAGGGTGAAAACTAGAAACAACCCCCGAACGGCCTCCTGGGTGGCACCAACACCTCCCACGAGACCAATGCAACTCGTAGAAACTGACCCCGCAGTCGCGAGTCTCCCGATTTGAGAATACGACAATAATTTGCATATTTCTAGACTTAGGCATTAAAACATGGCGTTAGAGGGTGAAAACCCAAAATAGGCCCCGAACGGCACGGTGGGTGGCACCAACACCTCCCACGGGACCAATGTAACTCGTGGGAACTGACCGCGCAGCCGCGGGACTCCCGCTTTGAGAATACGACAGTAATTTGCATATATCTAGACTTAGACTAAAAAATATGGCGTTAGAGGGTGAAAACCCAAAACAACCCCTGATCGGCCCCGTGGGTGGCACCAACATCACCCACGGGACCAATGTAACTCGTAGGAACTGACCCCGTAGCCGTAGGTGTCGCGGTTTGAGAATACAATGATAATTTCCATATTTCTAGACTTAGGCTTAAAAACATGGCGTTAGAGTGTGAAAACTCGAAACAACCCCCGAACCTCCCCGTGGGTAGCATGAACACCTCCCACGGGACCAATGTAACTCGTAGGAACTGACCATGCAACCGTCGAACTCCCGGTTTCAGAATACGATGATAATTTACATATTTCTAGACTTGGGCATAAAAACATGGCGTTAGAGGGTGAGAACCCAAAATAGCCCCTGAACGGCCCCGTGGGTGGCACCAACACCTCCCAGGGGACCAATGTAACTCATAGGAACTGACCACGCAGCCGCGACACTCCCGGTTTGAGAATACGACAATAATTTGCATATTTTTAGACTTAAGCAAAATATGGCGTTAGAGGGTGAAAACTCAAAATAACCCCCGAACGGCCCCGTGGGTGGCACCAACACCTCCCACGGGACCAATGTAACTCGTAGGAACTGACCCCCCAGTCGTGAGTCTCCCAGTTTGCGAATACGATGATAATTTGCATATTTCTAGACTTAGGCTTAAAAACCTAGCGTTGGAGGGTGAAAACCCAAAACAGCCCCCGAACGGCCCCGTGGGTGGCACTAACACCTCCCACGGGACAAATGTAACTCGTAGGAACTAACCGTGCAGCCGCAGGACTCCCGATTTGAGAATACGACGTTAATTTGAATATATCTAGACTTAGGCTTAAAAACATGGCGTTAGAGGGTGAAAACTCAAAACAGCCCCGGAACGGCCCCGTGGGTGGCACCAACATCTCCCACGGGACCAATGTAACTCGTAGGAACTGACCCCACAGTCTGGGGTCACCCGGTTTGAGAATACGATGATAATTTCCATATTTCTAGACTTAGGCTTAAAAACATGGCGTTAGAGGGTGAAAACTCGAAACAACCCCCGAACGGCCCAGTGGGTGGCACCAACACCTCCCACTGGACCAATGTAACTCATAGGAACTGAACGCGCATCCGCAACACTCTCGGTTTAAGAATACGACGATAATTTTCATATTTCTAGACTTAAGCAAAACATGGCGTTAGAGGGTGAAAACTCGAAACAACCCCCGAACGTCCCCGTGGGTGGCAACAACACCTCCCACGGGACCAATGTAACTCGTAGGAACTGACCCCGTAGTCGCGGGTCTCCCAATTTGAGAATACGATGAAAATTTGCATATTTCTAGACTTAGGCTTAAAAATATGGCGTTAGAGGGTGAAAACTCGAAACAGCCCCCGAACGGCCCCGTGATTGGCACCAACACCTTGCATGGGACCAATGTAACTCGCAGGAACTGACCGCACAGTCGCGGGACTTCCGATTTGTGAATACGACGGTAATTTAAATATTTCTAGACTTGGGCATAAAAACATGGCGTTAGAGGGTGAGAACACAAAACAACCCCTGAACGGTCCCATGGGTGGTACCAACACCTCCCACGGGACCAATGTAACTCATAAGAACTGACCACGCAGCCGCGGCACTCCCGATTTGAGAATACGATGATAATTTGCATATTTCTAGACTTTCGCATAAAAACATGGCGTTAGAGGGTGAAAACTCGAAACAACACCCGAACGGCCCCGTGGGTGGCGCCAACACCTCCCACGGGACCAATGTAACTCGTAGGAACTGACCGCGTACCCGCGACAGTCCCGGTTGAAGAATACGGTGATAATTTGCATATTTCTAGACTTAAGCAAAACATGGCGTTAGAGGGTAAAAACTCGATATAACCCCCGAACGGCCCCGTAGGTGGCACCAACACCTCCCACGGAACCAATGTAACTCGTAGGAACTGACCCCGCAGTCGAGGGTCTCCCGATTTGAGAATACGATGATAATTTTCATATTTCTAGACTTAGGCTTAAAAACATGGCGTTAGAGGGTGAAAACCCAAAAAATCCCACGAACGGCCCAGTGGGTGGCATCAACACCTCCCACGGGACCAATGTAACTCGTAGCAACTGACCGCACAGTCGCGGTACTCCTGGTTTGAGAATATGATGGTAATTTGCATATATCTAGACTTAGGCTTAAAAACATGGCGTTAGAGGGTGAAAACCCAGAACAGCCCCCGAACGGTCCCGTGGGTGGCACCAACACCTCCCATGGGACCAATGTAACTCATAGGAACTGACCCCGCATTCGCGGATCTCCCGGTTTGAGAGTACGATGGTAATTTGCATATTTCTAGACTTAGGCTTAAAAACATGGCGTTAGATTGTGAAAACTCGAAATAGCCCCCGAACGGCCCCGTGGGTGGCACCAACACCTCCCACGGGACTAATGTAACTCGTAGGAACTGACCCCGTAGCCGCGGGTACGACGTTAATTTGTATATTTCTAGAGTTAAGAAGAATATGGCCTTAGAGGGTGAAAACTCGAAACAACCCCCGAACGTCCCCGTGGGTGGCACCAACACCTCCCACGGTAACTCGTAGGAACTGACCCCGCAATCGCGGGTCTCCCGGTTTGAGAATACGACGGTAAATTGCATATTTTTAGACTTAGGCTTAAAAACATTGCGTTAGAGGTTGAAAACTCGAAACATCCCCCGAACGATCCCGTGGGTTGCACCAACACGTCCCACGGGACCAATGTAACTCGTAGGAACTGACCCCGCAGCCGCAGGTCTATCTGTTTGAGAATACGATGGTAATTTGTATATTTCTAGACTTAGGCTTAAAAACATGGCGTTAGAGGGTGAAAACTTGAAACAGCCCCCGAACGGCCCGTGGGTGGCACCAACACCTCCCACGGGACCAATGTAATTCGTAGGAACTGACCCCGCAGCCGCGGGTCTCCCGGTTTGAGAGTACTACTGTAATTTGCATATTTCTAGACTTAAGCTTAAAAACATGTCGTTAGAGGGTGAAAACTCGAAACAACCCCCGAACGGCCCGTGGGTGGCACCAACACCTCCCACGGGACCAATGTAACTCGTAAGAACTGA
This sequence comes from Sambucus nigra, assembly GCA_949130495.1. Lineage (NCBI taxonomy): Eukaryota > Viridiplantae > Streptophyta > Magnoliopsida > Dipsacales > Adoxaceae > Sambucus > Sambucus nigra. Next base: position 35,827,402 of record OX422224.1, on the reverse strand, counting down.
CCCCGCAATCGCGGGTCTCAAAACGACGATAATTTGCATATTTCTACTTGGTTACTGATAATTTAACTCATATATTCAATTTTTCAGCTTGATTATATTTTTTATAAAACTATTTGGTTACTGATATTAACAAATATGTATCCTATCATTTGTAGGATTTTTGCACGCGGAACAAACGAAGGATGCAATGGTCTACAGCATGAAGATTGTTTATATGTTATGGACATTCAGGATTTTTTTTTTGTGTTATAGCCGTGCGGGCTTTTATAATTTGATTGTTGAATTTTATGGCCGTGCGGGTTTTATAATAAGTAGGTTTTACATTTACACGTTTTGGAATGTCAAAAAAATGGGGGGAACTCTGCCCATTTTTTTTTTTCGTCTGTGAGTTATTAAGACGCTTAATACTTATAAGTTTGTATATATATTTGTTTATTAACAACGTTCTCAATTCGCAGTTTGTGGTTGGACCCCCCAATTTTAGGTGCACTCACAGGACCCCCGATTTTAGGATTGGACCAAAAAAATACATTTTTTTTAAATTATAGTTAAATATGGTCACGGACTTTGTCCATGACCAGTTTTATGTTTTCGTCACGCATAAATATGGTCGCAGACTTGGGTCGCGACCATTTTTTTTTTATATTTTTGGTCACGGTTATGGGTCACGGTCAAAGTCCGTGACCATTTTTTTCCTTTTTTTTTGTCACGATCGTGGGTCATAGACTTGGACCGCGACCATTTTTTATATTTTTTTGGTCACGGTTGTGGGTCGCGGACTTTGGCCGCGACCAATTTGACACGGTTGTGGGTCACGGATGAGGACCGCGACCAATTTTATTTTTTATTTTTTTGTCACGGTCGTGAACTTTGGTCGCGACCAATTTGTCACAGTTGTGGGTCACGGATGAGGGCCGCGACCCGTCACGGCATGAGTCGCGGCCAAAGTCCGCGACCATCTGCCGTGACCCCACTCGGCCGTGACCATTTTTTGGTCACGGACTTGGGCCGCGACCCACGAAAATGGTCACGCCCGAAATGGTCACGGCCCAAGTCCGCGACCCACAGTTTTGGTCAGGGATTTTGGCCGTGACCAATCGCCAGTTTTGGTGTAGTGGTGAAGTCTAATTCTGGGTTGTTTTTGCAGAATTCGAGATTGCAGAAAGACTCGAAAAATGTGTGGAAGGTACACTGGTATTTATATGAAAATCGAGGCGGTGGCTCGTTCGAACGAGATCGCGCGACATGCCTATCTCGTTCGAACGACAGTGCAATGTCGCTTGAACGAGCTCTTAGACTGAGGCACTCCGTTTCTACACTTAGAAAAATTTCTTCTTTTTATAAAAATACTTCAGACTTCGAAAAAACATTTTCTAAAAAATTTCCCAAATATTTATGCAAATATTAAACTCCAATAAAACCATTTTACCAATATTGCATAGTGGAGTAGTGGGAATGAGCTGGGCAGCACGTCGCATGTATCATGATGCACGTGAAGATGATGGATGCATTGGATTCGGATAAAGGCCGTCGTGGATGATCATGTTGACGTTCCGAATGTAGCGGTATCAGACATACAAACTGTGTTCTAGGGAAAACAGAAAATTCCTAGATTCTACCCTGGACATTTATAAAATTATGTCCTTGCATGTTACATATTTACCCCCTTACAACGGAATTTTGTCCTCAAAATTCGGATAAGCCTAGTACTTCCAGTATCGACTAGCTCCTAAGTCGCCTAACCTTAAGATCCTACACCCATCTTTCCAACTTCTAATCATGAATTATTTGAACAATTGATTAGTTAACCAGGGTGCCCATACACCCTGTACCCATGCTTAAACGCACGAAATGCAACCCGACTTTTACCAACACTTAAAACGAAATATAACTTTAATCCCACGGTTATAACAATCCCAATACCCCTTTCTCGGCGTAAAATTATACATATATACTCTAATGTAAAAATACAACACCTACTACCACGCCCTTAATATCCCTAGTTGTCCTTGTGAAAAAGTAAAACCCGAGTTAAATCTTCCAGCTCGACAATCCGTTCAACCACTCGGAATTACATCAGAAAGGTCCCTACTCCTCGGGATTTCAACCAATTTTTTTTAACAATATTAGTACATTAGTATGCAACACATTTTAATATACATTAACAAATATATACGCTAGACCCTATCTAAGGTGAAACCTAGCAACGATAATTCATACCCTGGTAACGCAAATACCTATTCTTACTATAGCTATCCACTATAGCCCCAAACTATAGCTACACAATTGAAACTTGGATAAACATCCATACTACTTCCACAATCCTCAAAAGTAGAAATATCTCGTATAATGAAACCATCCTCTTAATGTAACGGCAACTCTCACGTGGTGAACACCAAAGAACCCTGCTATCCCACGGCACTTAGATATATACATATAAATTATGGCTATTACGGCCAACACATCCACTAATATCCATCGCATTCACAAATCCTAATGATAGTAAATTGTAGGTTATAACGCACTCACTGTCACTTCCACACACACCGAAGCTTAATTATTCAATAATTAGGGGGACAACTTATTCCTATTCCTCCGAAATATACCCAAAATCATTGCCTTTGCATCTTCTCCTCGAATCTGCTACGTATCTGCACAGTAAGGGATCTGGATCCTCCCAAGGTGCCCATACACCCTCCAACTCGAGCCTAATTGCACAAACCTCCGATCCTAACTTACGTAACTATATTTGCTCAATTTCGGCCCCCGCATTATCGGTGTTGCTATATTCTCCAAATATTTTCGATGACTTACTCATTACCATTCGATTCTCCCCGATATTACCCCACATTCATTATCAATGTGATATCCTCAAAACACTCCCTTAGTCCCATACCTAAGGGTTCCTGCGATGGTAAAAGTGGATAAAATAAATAACACAAAACACATAACAATATGCACAACCTAACAACTTGTGGTGCCAAAGCTTCGCAGTGTTTCTTCCACAATACCTTCCGGCTCCACTAACCCTATCTCTTAGTGGCTTTCTGCTCAACATATTGTCTCCACACGTTCACTAATTATCATTAAATCCAAAGACCTAAAATCCAATGATGTCTCCACACTTTCGACATTTTATCCAGGCTTATGCGTATAACACTTCCTAGCAAAGCCCAAAAGAACTTTTCCCCAATGAACAGTTCCTCAGCATCGTCGGTCCTTGATTTCAACAGAACCCAAAGCATAACCCCAAGACTCTCAGACCTTGCCCCTATACTCACAAGTATATCATGGACTCCCACATCCCTAAAGGAGTCATATAGTACTGCACTCGTACTATCACTAAGCCCTCAGCGCTATATATTAATAACGAGCTAAATCTCTTCGCTCCACTGCAACCCTACATCCCTTAAATCTCCTCAATAAAAATCCTACGCACAAGGATTCAACATAACTAGACAATTACACTCTATGAGTCCTAGTTTACACAATATCGCTGCTATAATATTGCTCAATCTTCTCCCAGGTGAGACATCTCAAGAGAATATACATCGAGCATTGAAACAACAAACATGATAGCCTTGCTATGATCTCCCGCCATTACGAACCCATCCGTACTTTAGATAAAAACATACCTCAATTATCACCTCTCAAAGGAGCTAGTCCTTAAGAACTGAATTTTCTTAATGTACCCACCATTTCTTTTAGGTGGAACCGAAGATTACCCTGATACTCCATAGAAATAATACACATACTAGTAATATTAATTATACTTCCACTAAATCCAATTCTCATGGGAATCTAGTATAAATACATTATAGTGACCCGCTTGTATCACATAAAATATACCCCAATCACCTTGGAATAAAACTTGTAGTTTCAGTTACTCATAACACATCCAGCTCAACGGTTATTAGACGTACACTCACGTCCTAACCAAATAAAAAAAGTCTCCAACAGGCATCTAGCTCCGGTACCCTGACTCGCTGCGGACAAAAATCCACCCATGTGTTTCTACTATTTTACACACATGACACCTTTTTGTGTCATCTCCCGCCCCTTACAACGGTCCCAACGTTTCTATCGGGGTTGCCCTTATCACGGACCAGGTAGTCTTCACCCTAATTGTGGACCCAAATGTCCCTTTGGATCCGCTGGTCTAATAGACTGGTTGTTGGCCTTGATGGTCCTAAGTAAATTCACCGTCACTCGGTAGAATTTTTATTAATCTCAATCATTAATCTGGGTCCCCTACTGGGTAATCCTTCCCCTGGAGCCTTACTAGCACTAAAAATCCAATCTTACTCCTCTAATAGATTTTCCATCTCCCTTAGCTCCTTTCTCTCGAGAGCATTGATGCCAATTGTAATTGTACCACTTTGACGACAATTGTAATTGTAATTGTAATTGTAATTGTAATTGTAATTGTAATTGTAATTGTAATTGTAATTGTAATTGTAATATCCATTCTTGTACACTCTACCCAACGGGTCTAATCTCAACTTAGAAACCCTATTTGATTCTTCATACCCCTCTCATCAATTACGAAGTTTGCAAATTCCGTCAACTTACCTTCCCATTCGGCCACTGTCCGACCCTTTTTGGAAAATTTCTAAAATTTTCCTTGCCTTTGTACTTATCCACTAGTAATATATTTCGTAATAATCTGCACCACTAATTCCTTGTTATTCATAGTATTTCCCCATAAATGTGGTGACTCATTCCCATCACCCCATACTGCTTCTAAAAGCAAACTTACTTGCCCAAAATTTTAACTTGTGTGACACTACACTCCCCCCACATGTCATCCCAATTTGATGTTCTCTACCCACTGGTAAATCACTCTTCCGCACCTTCCTCGAATCCTAGCGGATTGTTCTTAGGAAATAAAAATTTCTTCGACCCTCACCCCTTGTTGTCTACACTTGGGGTTAACATCGCACCGTTGTCCTACCCGATGGTTCTTGAGGCAACTACTTCTCCCCAACAGTTTCTCCAACTTCAATTATTCGAACATTTATCATGGTGATTCCTATCGCGTCACTATTTCTAAAATACCCCATGGCTTATGTTGAGCCCTCCCTCCTGCAATCCTTCTAACACCCCACGTTGGTTGTTCTCTAATGTTCGATCTACCACGCTCGATCGAAATCGTATATAAATCACAAGAATTATACTTATGGGAGTAAAATGTAAATCATATACGTGAAGGAATACAATAATCCACTAATAAGGCTCTATATCAAAGAACGCTACACTGAAACGTGAAAAAATGTATAGATCCTAAGGACTCTAGAATCTGATGCTCTGATACTATCTGTGACACCCCAACTAATAAAATATCGGGTGATCAGTCCTATATCAAATTAAACCGGAATCTCATTTGCTTCATTCTTAGCATTACTGTCGTTCATTTCATTAATTACGAACCACCTAATCGTTTCACTAAGCTGATATCACATTTATCTTTATTAATCCAACCAAAACCATATGATAGCACAACCACCAATCCAATATGAGAATAAAACTAAAACATGCCACAAGGTAAGTACAATAGTCTATCGAACAATGTCGACTACAAGCCATCCACAAAAGAGAATATAAAAGAGTACTAATACTTGCCAAGTCTGAATATAGAGGCACAAGTCCAAAAGTACAACTGAAAGGATCCTTATCTAAGATAGAATGAGATAAGTGAATACATCAAAGAAACCACATCACTCCAAATAGCTGAAGCCACGTACCTTATAGGATGGAATCATGTGGGGGCCCCTTGTGGGAGGACACCTAAAAGGTTTTTGAAAATATTTTATAGCAAGTGTTAGAACCTAAAACATTTAAAAATATTTAGCAAGTGAATTTAAATGCAAGAAGTAAATATGCAAATGCTCTCCATATTTAAATTAGTGTCCCGCACTCCCTTGCATTTACCTCACCCCTCAACTAATGTGCACGCCTACCGAAACTATAAACGCCCCATCAAGCTAACTCTCCATAACTAGTTGTGTCTCGTATATCTCACTATTCCCCACTATCCCAACTTGAGTGAGTGTCGTATACATTTTATGGTTTATTAGCCACATTAGCTTATTCAAATCAATTCTATTAAATTCCATAGAACATTCTCACAAGTTATATCCTTTACACCATTCACATCATGTATACGAGTTATAAGTTATATTTCACACTAACTTATTTATATACATATCCAACTTGATACCATATAACCATTTCACAAGTTATATTATCTATACATTTCACGCCATGTATATATATATATATAAATTCCCGTGTATAATTCTGCACTATATATGCGTATCATATCTCAACATTCACACACATGTCGGATATAAAATGCTATCACTGAACGTATAGGAGGTGGCCATGGTTCCCGCCAAAAGTGTCCTCTCCATACCATAACGGTCCCACCCCTAAGTAACAGACGCTATGGCCTGGGGACTATACTTGCCCTACTCCTCAAGCTAGGGGATTCACCCACAGCGCGCAACCTCCTATGATAGCATTAATATTGGTATGGCTTTACTATATATATTATTCACACACAAATATATATATATATATATATATATACACTACACATCGACATATATATAGAATTTCAGGCTATCGGAGTATTATGCCCATACCCAAGCCTAAAATATTTAAGTATTTGGTCCGATTTTATTTCAGATACTTATATACTAATTAATTTCCATTATCATGGCGTCACCTTACCATTTTATACCGGACTATCTCTTTCGGTCCGACATTCAAAATTCCCAATTCAATGTTCAATTTCATCCAATTAAGTTTCCCCCACTTAATTATCAAGGTTTCAATCACTCAATCATAAACCTTAATCTCCCCAATTTAATTAATCCTCTAATTAATCCAAGAGTAATTAATCACACCTGTAAATCTAGGCAATCTCCAACGAAATCACAACTAAAAAATATTTCTTAAAATTTACCCCACGAATCTGCCTAGATTTTTAGAATGCCGTTTTCGGGTATTTTGGAGTCGTTTTGGAGAAAACGTATTTGTTAACAAAAGTTAGAAAACGCAATTTTCTACAGGGTAGCGAGGACAGAATCGCCATTAGAGCAGCAAATACCTCAATTCTATACAGATTTCTTCATCAATACTTTTCTAGATTTATCCTAAATCCATCCTTTTGTTATTACAAATCTAGCCCTAACAATTTCATCAAATTTTCAAACCCCAATCATCAAATGCATTATTTATCAAATCATCTACAGATTTATAATCCTTATAAAGAGAAAACCCAAATTTATGTAAGAACTAACCCCAGAATTCAATTGGATTACACCTTTTTTTTTATAGGAATAGCTAGATATAAATTAATACTCAAAATTTAAACAACTTGCCTTAACCAAAAGATGATCTAGGGCTTTGAAAGATGAAGTTGAATTGCAATTGCCTCTTCAAGATCTCCAAATTCACTTTTCCTTTAGCTCTCCCTTTCTTTTCTCCATTTAGTCTTCTATTATGACTTAATGATGCCTAACCCCTTACACATGTTAGGGTTAAAACACTATTCACATTTTTGGCCTATGGGCCCTAATTAAAATGGTCCAAACTCTTTTTATTAAGTTCACACATGTGTAATTGTACCCCAATACTCAATATATGTATGTACCCACTTCGTTTGGACTAATTCAATCTTACCGGACTCAACCGCCCACTAAAAATTGCCATCCGGATTAAATTTCTAAAAAAATCCTCACTCGTTAACTTATTTTAAATATAACCACTTTTAAATATGTCCATTAATTAATTCTCATTAATTAAGAATCACTAATTATCGAATTAAATTAATTAAAATAATGACCCAAAAATTACAAGGTGTTACAGCATAGGCTCTACATATCAAGAACACAACACAGAACGTAATGAACGTAACACAGATCCTAAGGACACTAGAACCGTGCTCTGATATCAACTATCATAACCCCCATTTTCTCACGTAAAGGATGGCCAAGCACGATACGCCGAAGATGGGGCTTGTCTGTCAATTAATACCATTCTCAGCACAAATGTATTATAAGTAACTATATTATATGCCCATAATTGAGCTTCATGAATATTTTCATAACAATAAATAAATCCAAGACAACACCAAGCCAATAATAAATCCTAAAAGAAAGTAAATATCTCAACCCAACATAATGTAAAGAGATCTCGAGCTTATGCCTTTATAATTGTCCTAATGAAATAAATAACTATAGCGGAAAAGTGCCTACTCTAGAGTCAATAAATCTGGAAACCAGTAAGCAAAAGAGCACCTGTTATCCTTATCTAGGAGCATCTGGGAGGAGAAAATATTTAAATTTTGGTCAGATCCCTAAGTGTGCACAAATTAACTTAATAAATTTAAGATGCAATAAATATAGTTGATGCAAAATGAATATTTTCCATCGTCACTCGATTGCGATTAACATCTTACGCTTCATCTAAGTGCGATATTATCCGCATCCCAACAAGTCCCACAATGATATACGTGACATCGTGTCAATATAATATTTATTGGATTAATTACACCCAATTATTACAACGGAGCCGACAATAATTAATTATAGGTCTTTCCCAATAAGAATCATGAAAGTGGCATAAACATCCATTATGCATGATATAATAAGGGTCTACAATTTATGTATCAAATCTCAGACAATTCAGTTAATCTCATGAAAGTCCAGGTTATGACACATAAAGGCATCTACCGTTGGTGACTCGTTCGTGCTCTATCGGCAAGTCCGGAGGAATATCTTAGCCGAAGAAGACATTACAAAGCACACATAAGTTAGGGCGGTCCCGACGCAGTATACTAGTTCACAAACCATCCCCGGTGGTGACAAATGCTACCAGCATCAACACCTACCTCTCGTAGATGGCGTTTCTATGTAGTACCTAATTGACCTACACATCATCTAGCCCACCTGTACCGACGTGTGTTATGCAGCCCGAACGTACCTTAATATAATTCCACATAATGTTCCTAAATATCCAATCATCAATAGTTTACCATCCGGTGAATTATTAATTCCATTTCCTCTAATGATTATTAAACCATCTCGTTAAATGGGATCTTCTAATTAAATGTAGACAAGTTTACATTTTTAATAAATCTCCCGTTGGACCAAACACGATCCCACCAACTCTTATGGACATCTAAAAATGTCCCTAACCAATCCCCAGGTCATGCTCACTCAGCCCCCAGGGCCGAATCAATTAATTCTTGGTTGAATCGATTCTCTGCCAAACCGAATATATTTTCCCTAAAATCGAATCGATTCCGATTATGGAAGTAACCCAGTTTTTCCTAACCGAATCGATTCGCCTAAGACCGAATCGATTTGTTTCCCAGATCTTCTATTTTTCTTAAATACGAAGTTTCCAAATTTCTTCCCCAAGTCCAACCAAATTGTTTACACCATTGTAAAAGCATACTAGCATGATACCAAGCCTTAGTTTATCATCTTAGGGTGATTAATTTCATATATTAACCTCAATTACCCTCTCCAATTTTTTGAATTTATGTGGTTACTCTATAACCTAAAATTAAATTTCTTACTGCCATATTAGCCATGTATAAATCAATTGATGGGGCATATAATTGGGGAATTAAGGTCAAAATCTCCTGAGTATGAACATCCATTAACACATCTACATGTAAATTTCAAGATTTGTCCTGATTCATCTCAAGAACCCTAAGGTATCTATCATAAATTTCAAGAACTCAATACTTAGATTTCTGGGTCATTATTTTATATTAAAATTAGTCCTCTACATGCATGGGATAATTCTTTAATATCTAATCATCTAGATTTAACTTAAAACCCATAAATCCTAAGGGGTCATTATAATGTATCAAGAGATACATTGAAAATTAAATTGAGCAAGAGAATTCTTGCCTTAATAAGTTGTGGAAGAAAGCCTCTTGATTTCCTTTTGATTTCTTGCCTTTTCTCCCATTTTAGTTCTTCTCCTCTTCTCTCTTGGTGCTGCAGTGAGGTTTAGGTTTTTAATCAGTAACGAAGAGTGGTTTATTTCCCCTTAAACATATATTACTCCTAAATCCCGATTTGGGTTAAAATCCCAAACTTTGGACCCCCAAATGGGCCCGAATCCATACCCAAACTAGCCCAAAAGTTTCTCAACATATATACACATGGTATGGAACCATTTCTAAAGGTTCAGAACACCTAAACAAGCCCATATACTCCCCGAAATTTGTCCTGAATTATTTTATCCCAACATTAAATTTTTTTGATAGTGTTACACATCAATTATGTATTTTCTACAACACATACAATTATTATAACCACTAGTATACAAAGTCAACCACACATAATTATGAATTAACAACGAATTTCACTTTTGCAATTAAAAAATTAAATTTTTTGATTAAGTCCAATTTTCACAAATTTTTATTAATTCCAAAAATATGATTTTATTATTTATTCTAGAAATTCACATGGTATTACAACTAAAATCTTTTTTTTTAATTAAATGTTTTGTTCTTGTCAAAACTATTTTCTATTGTTAAAATTTTTTCCACTAAAAAATCATTTTTTATTAACACTGTTTCACTTTTGGGTTCTTGTTTAAAACATTACATTTTTTAAACTATTTCTCACTAAAACCTGTTTTATTTTTGTCTAATCTGTTTTTTTAATTTATAATTTTTTTCTTGTTAAAAACTGATTTATTTTTGTCAAAGTTGTTTTTTGTATGCTAACAATTGTTTTTTAAAACTACTTTCTAAAAAAGTTTTTAATCACAAATTATTTTTCTTGAAAAAACTTTGATTTTCGTCGTTACAAATTGTTTTTATTGTCAATAACTATTTTTTAGGAACAATTTTTTTCCGTTATAAATTTATTTTTTTGGATAAAATTATTTTATTAGAAACAATTTTATAATAACTATTTTATTTTTAAAAATAGTTTTTATGTTAAAAATCATTTTTATACATCATTATATTTACGCTTGTCAGTTTTGCTATTAATCATCACTACTACTTAAAAAGTGGAGAGTGTAAATGTAACGGTCCAACAACCAAAATGCCCTCAAACTATATACAAACCCCTTAATACCCTTTGATTATATTATTCCATACACACCGTACAGCACTTCATATTTCCCATTTACAACTTTCAATTCCACTCTCCCAAACCATCTTTTCACAAGGCTTCTTCTCTATATTTTCACATGAGAAAAACTTGGCATTGATAACAACATTAAAAAAACTCTACCAAACAAGTTGTTCAAAACATCAAAATATGATACCATTTATGGCATAAGCTTCCTCATCTCTCTTTTTCTCCACAGGGTTTTAAGTTTGTGATTTTATTTTTCTAATTTCATTTAATGATTATTGATTTATAATTTCTTTAGTTCAATTACAAAAAAAAACAATTCCAACCGCAATCACTGTCCAACATCATGAAAATGGTAAATACGCTCATTATATGTGGGTTAAATTATTGAATTTTACTGCAATACTTTTTGAGATAGAAGAAGTGAAGTGGATTTTTTAGAATTTGACATTTCAATTATATTTCTCTCGGTTAATTATTCCTTTACGTGCAAATTAGAAAACTATTCCATTAAATTTTTGGGTATTTTATAATTCTAGACAGTGTACCCAAAAATATTGATATGTTAACTCCTATACTTTATGTTTATAAATCTATTTTTATTTATCTCATAATTTTCTCCCAGGCATGACTATTGGCACTCCCTCAATTCTTCTAACACTCCACTTTCAATTACAATTATCTTACATGACAATATTACTATTTTTAACAATTTTTAATTGTGAATAACTTATTTTAAAATTATTATATTATAAAAACTGTTTTAAAACGTTGTTAACAATTTTTTTTATTAAATAATTACAAAATCTGTTTTATTATAAAGTTAAAAAAATAGATGTTTTTTTATTAAAGAAAATTGTTTTAAGAAAGTAAAAAATTGTTGTTTATATTAGAAACAAATTTTTAAGAAAGTCAAATTATTATTTTTCAATAGAGAACAATATTTCAAACTATTTTCATAGTTTTTAAATTTTTTGTAGGATAGTTTTAAAAACTGTTTTTAAAAATAGCATTGATTTTCAAAGTTTTTTTAAGATAGACAGTTTTTTACATAAAACTTTGAAAAAAATTAACAAATAAAAAAAAATATTTTTTACATTGAAAACTATTTTTTATATTAAAAAAAATGGGTCATTCAATAAAAACTCCCTCAACATTTTTTTAACTAACATTTGGCCCAAACAATTTTTTTTTGTTCCAAAAGGAACTTGAAGAAAAAAGTATCAAAAATTAAACAACAGAGCTTTTAATAAATAAAAAATAAGGTGGACTAAATGCCAAATATACTTAGCTTCTATGGACTAAGCATCAATTGTCTATTTTCTTAACTTTAAAATAATTTCTTTATTGCTTAAAACAGTTTAAAAAGGTGAACCACCTTTTTAACTTCTTTTCTATATAAAAAATTATACGTAATTTATTAAAAGGCAATTAATTTTTTTATTATAGTTATTGAAAAAATAACTTTTTGTTTATAAATTGGTGAAACTATTTTTGTTTATAAACTCGTGAAACCATTTTTGTTTGAATTTATAAACTGTACGTAATTTATTTTGTATCGATTAGTTAGTGTCATTGGCGCGGACTGACAACCATTAAATGATGTGGGTCCGCACCAGCGTCACTAACCAATCTTTAATCTAAGATATATAAATATAATTTTTTAACCAAAAAAAATCCTACCACAAAATAGTTATTAAAAAATAATTTCTAAAAATATAATTTGAGAAAGAATTGTAATCCTGGTTAATTATTGAACATACAACACTCATTAATAAATATAATTGTCATTTTTTTAAATATGTTATATCCAACATTTTTTTAAAATGTCCATTTCAAAAAATAATATTTAAAAAAAATTGTTTTTGCAATTTGTTTTTAAAAAAAATGTCCACTTTTATTTAATAAAAAACGTCTATTTTTTTTAACTTTATAATAAAATATTTTTGTAATTATTTAATTAAAAAAATTGTTGAGAATGTTTAAAAATAATTTTTATAATAAAACTGTTTTTAAATAAGTTATGCCCAATTAACAATTGTCAAAAGGGGTAATATTGTCATTTAAGATAATTATAATTGGAAGTGGAGTGTTAGAAGAATTGAGGGAATGGCAATAGCCATGGCCTTTTTCTCCCTTTGTAATATGTATTTATTGGGAAGCCAAATCACCTTTACCCTCATTTTCTCTCCCTCCAGGTAATTTTTATCTAGCGTAGCTATGTTTATATTTGATAATGAATTTGTTTCTTTTCTTTGGGTTAGCGAAGTTTCCAGCGCTACTGATAAGTATTTCCATTTTGCTATATCGTTTTTATGCCATTTCATTTTACTTTATTATTTGTTATCGATCTGATACATAAATCTTAGTAGTCTACGCCAAATGCCGATATTTAAATTATGATTTTTTATTTTTTGACAATATTACAGTTGATGTAAATTTAATAAAGCTCCGCCCCTAAATTATTTTTGTAGAAAAGGTACAACACTATGAGCTTCAAATGTTAGTTTGTAAAATAATTTATTCCGCATCTTTAATCTCCAAAATTCTATCCATTTTTTACTTCTAATAAAAAGGAATTGTTAAATGTTGAAATAATTTTAGGCATGGATATTTGAGGAATTTATGGAGAAGGTGAAACATGAATTTCACAACATATTGACAATCCTTTTTTTTAATAAGTTACTTTGTATTGCACACTAATATTGACGGTTTAATTGCATTGAGTTTAGATTGGACTAACTACAATTGTTTCTTATGTAATGCTGAAAATTAACTAATACAATTACTATATTGAGTTCATATATTAATCAATATAGTTTGAAGTGATTTTTATTCAACTTATCCGTAAAATGACAATGAGGAACTGATTGTTAGGTAAGGTGAAAAATTTCAAACTTTTGAATTTTCACAATTGCATTAATGGTGTTCGAAAAAATATCCTAACTCATTTGTTTCATTCCTTGATGACTCTTTTGACTTTCAGTAGTTATACATACCAACAAAGTTTCAAGAAGCTAAGGACAAAGAAGTAAATTATGTGATAGGAATCTACTTTCGATGGTGATATACATCTTGCCTATCTTAGTTCTTACATCACGTTCAAAACATATTTCTACTCATCTACACATCAATTTTTGGAATTCGTGTTGTTTGACAGGGATGTATGAATTCATTATGCCTTTGTAAATGTATTATATTGTGAATTACTCGATATTTTTTTCATTACATGCAATTTCTTTAGTTTATTTTCACTTTATTCACTGTTATAGGTTTAATCTGTTACATTATCATTTGTTCTACTTATAACGCATTTTCAAATGATCTATCTCACAACGTTAAATATTTGGAATCGCTCACACGTGCAACGCACGTGGGCACAACTAGATTTTAAAAATGCAACTGGTGTAGAATTTTAACGAGCCTAGATTATGAAACTCATCACTTCATTTATGCCTCTGAGTCAATTCAGTTATGCTAGAGAGTTGGAGTTTGGTAAAATGTGTTACGCAAATACCCATACTTAAGAATTTGCTTCCTCAATTGCGAATTGGTGGTGTAATATGAATCATTGAATTGGTTAAATAAATTGGTGATATTTTACTAAAAAGAAATGGAGTTAATTATTTTAGATGACCAATTTTAATTATAATGTATTTATATGTATGCCAAATACATATAAATAATTATTAGTATTATTTATCCACTAAAATGAGTTACGATGCATAACTCATGTGGACAATTCATTAGGGGTGGCAATTCGGGTCAACAGGTCATGTTTCGGGCAGACACGACACGACATGAATTCGTATTTTTTTTAGTTGACACTAACACGATCCGAATAAAAAACAACATGGCACGACACGACACGAATACCAGAATTTCTTAAATTTCACATTTAAAAAACACGATAACACGACACGACTCTTCGTGTCAAAACAACCCGACACGACTTCGTGTCAAAACAACCCGACACAAACACGACAGATCGTGTCAATTTCGGATCAATTTCGTATCGTTTCGTGTCGTTTTTTCATGTCGTTTTTAAAATTAACACCCCTACCATTCATGAGTCCACTTCAACACATACTACAAACATAGTTATATAGGTTAAACATATGCATAATTTTCATTAACCAATGACATAAGCATACATAGATGCACATGTCCGTTGAACACTAGATTGAGTTTATTTCGTGCACACTTGCACATGAAAACACAAAAAAAAAAAATGCAAATAGGTAGATGTCCCAGGAATACACTAGTTGGCCATTCCAGATGCAGAACCCACACAAGAACTTCTACCGGGAACTCTGACGCAAGTACAGCCGGGTTGGCAGGGCATCCAAGGAGAGCAAAATTTACCAACGCAATTCCCAAGGGAGCTATCCACCTTGAGGAGAATCTCGGAGTCCAACATCTTACGATTGTTAACCACCGAATTGGCAGTGGAGTTGACAGTGGTGGTCATAAGCACCATAGCTACCAACAATGTCATCAAAACAACCTTCTTCATTTCCATCTCTCTCTCTTATACAAGATTTTGTGAAGAGTAGTTCTACCCTGATCGAATTTTTGACAGAATTTGGATAGATAAATTGTCGTGGTAGGCATTTATTGATTGGTTTCTAGGCCCACTTGCGTGAACCCCAAAAGCCAATCAATAAAACTGTCACGTCAATTTGTCCATCAAAATTCGGTCAAAAATTCGAACACAATACCAATTTTGTTTTGTGAAACAGAAACCTTAACCAACAGGGGCTAATAACCGTCAAATGCATTTTCTAAAAGCTATAAGGGTTCGTTTGATTCAAAACTGGATAAAAGTGGAGATGGCAAAATTTTTTATGGATAAAATTTGACATGACAAATTTACCTAGTTTTTTCACACGAAACTATCAAACAATAATTAAGCCAAATTAAAGTCAATCCAATTAATTTATTTAAATATTTTATAAAAAGTTTTTAAACAATTTTTAAAACATTTCTAAAACAGTTTTTTTTTTAATTTTGATAAAACAGTTTTTGAAAATAATTTTTACAATATTCGAAACAGTTTTTAAATTATCAAAATAATTTTTAAACCTTTTAAAATAGTGTTTTTAATAAAACAGTTTTATAAAACATTTTTTTAAAACCGTTTTTAAAACAGTTTCTTGACATTTTTAAAACATTTTTTATAAAGCAGTATTTTTTTTATTTATAACAGTTTTTTAAAACAGTTTTTAAAATAGTTTTTTTAAACATTTCAAAAACAGTTTTTATAAAACATTTTTTGATAAAACAATTTAAAAAAATATTTTTTAAACAGTTTTTAAATTGTTTTTAAAACATTTTTTATAAAGAAGTTTTTTTATTTAAAACAGTTTTATAAAACAGTTTGTAAAATAATTTTTAAAATATTTTAGCATAAAAATATAAAAAAAACACTTGTAAGAAGAGGCAAATTATTTCGCAAATAATTCTTCCATAAATAGCAAAGCAAAATTTAGCCACTTTTCATGCATTAGAGGTGTTGTACATAGGTAAATGGGTTGTAGGTAAATTTGTGAATCAAATAAATCAAAAAGTGGGCAAATGCCATATTTGCCCACTGATTTGACATTGCCAAGGCAAATTTGCGAATCAAACGGGCTCTAACAGTTTCTAATGATGAAAAAAGCTATTAGCAAAGAATGATTTGGTTGACCTTCTTATAATGATATAACAAATACAATTCTTTCATCTCTTTTCATTCAACTCGCGGCTTTTAACCCCAAGGGATGTCCAAGTTGGTAGAATCGGGTGTAGTTGTAAATTCAGACACCCTAGGTTCGAAACTTGGCAGATGCGCCTTGGGGCCACGGACTGTTTAAAATAATATATGCAGAATAAACGAAAAAACCCAAATTCGAAATAGATAAAATTAGAAGGACTTATCGATTGAGGTTTGTGTTGGACACAAAGTCCTAAAGTTGAAATTGTTCGCTGATATTTGTAGTTGTCAGCCTCGTGAACATACACCTTTCAGGATTCAACAAATTTAAACACCAGCTATATGTTAAATCTTTGAACTCTCGGGATACTCTAGCACTCCCAAATAAATGACGAACATAAGTGTATTGTAGAAAATAGCAAAATTATTTTTGGAGAGAAAGTGAGAGAGATTGAATTTTTCTGTGTTCTTTTTTAAAACTGTAGCCTTTGTTATATACATAATTTGGTAAAAAACGTGGATAGAGGTTTTAGCCAACTAACCCACTAATATCTATACTAACGGGTAGTTTACTTAGAATAGGAGACTAAGTTAAAAATTAAAAACGAATTAATAAAAGGATAAAAAATTTGGGCACTCAAGAGCAGCCCAAAGCCCCAAAGACTATTAATGTTTAGTGTCCCTCCTAGGAATTGAACTCATGACCTCAAGCACCAAATCCCATAAACTTACCACCAGGTGACTTACCCCAACTTATTTAGTTCATTCAAAATAAATATATATACTAATATACCCAACACGGACCGCATGATTTAAATGCCTGTTTCGTAATCCTTGTTCGGGACGGAGGGATTAATCCGAGGTGCACGTAAACTGGCCCATAATTACCCTTCGTATCAACAAAAAAAAAAACGCTAGGCTTTTACTTAAAAAATATCAGACCTTTTTTAAGTTAGTTTCCATTTTGACAAAAAATAATCTAAACTATTATTTGACTTTTATTTATAATTTGTATGTTTGTATAATAAACAACTCAAACATTATAACTACCTGTGTGCAAACGGTTAAATACACTCAAAAATTTTAATTTTAATTTAAATGTGTTTTTAAATATTTTTTTAAAACGACGATGTATCGATTTTTATTAAATTGCCTCCATGAATTATTCTAAAATGATGCAAGGATTTGTTTAAAGTAACATTGTGATTTGTTTGAAATAATACTATAAATATTCCGATAAAAAGAAATTGTAATTATGACTACTATGTTATTACAATAATAAAATGACACAAGATTTTTACTTAGGTTTATAATTAAAAAAAAAAAAACAAGGTTATAATATTGTGCTTGACAAACATTATGATTTTTGTTAAATTAACGTTGTGATTTGTTATAAAGTAACATTGTAAATATCGTTTCAAAAGACCACTTTTAAATGATACTTACTTCAAAATTAATCAATCAGAAATGACATGTCAGTATAGAATTATCTTTGTTGAAAATAATATGTATGTCATGGACTACTAGTTGGTCAATTTAAGATGATTTGTGACAATTTATTAAAACATAATATAATTTTCATTTATATTTAATAAATTACTACACCCTATGTTGTGTTTATATGCCTGTTGAAATTTTTATTTAACTTTTACTTATAACCTGATGTCAAAATTTGTATATATATATATATATATATATATATATATATATATATATATATGGAAAATGATAATTTGTGTGTATATATATACAGTATTGTTCTTATGCGGACTAGTCTGCATTTTAAGAATGCGAACCGGATATGTGTCACCCGACGGTGAACCCAGAAAAGAGAGAGAGAGAGTGAGAGAGTGCCTATAATTTTTAGGTTCTCTGTCACGTGACACATATTCGATCCGCACTCTTAAAATGAGAATTGATCAGCACAAAAACATTATATATATATATATGTAAGGACATTTTGTCCATCATTATTGTGTACGTCATAAGTCGTTACATCGTTGAAGTAATTCAAGCTCACATCGTCTTCAAACGGATCCGAATATCAAAGAAAAGAAGGAATCAAAATTCTGGACAGCCGAACCGGTCCGCCTGTCTGGAAAACGAACCGGTCCGACCTCGGACCGATCCGCCTCAGATCTGGACCGCTCCGCCTAGGATAGAATCGTGCAGATCGTGGTCAGATTTTTAATGGCCAGGACTTCTTTTATAAACCCACTACGGGGAGTTGGTTTAGCAAGACTTCTACACACGATTTTCAGAGTTCATAAACTCAAAGTCTTCACCTTTATGAGTTACCAAAACTCATGTTTTGATTCACACAAATTTCCAAATCATTTGTGAATCGTTTTGAAACCCTAGAACACAAACACTGTTTTGTTTATACCCTTGTGGAGAAGGCCGTTCTTCTTCTTCATTGCTGCCCTCCTGGAAAGGGAAACTTCCAGCCACCGACTACAGATCCGATGCCTGCGGGTAATTCTGTGTCACTGTATTTTTTTCATTGTAATCCGAAATTGTATGTTACAATATTATAATGAAAATAAATGGTTTTGCCCCTTTGGGGGATTTTTCCTCACATGTGTGTGTTTGAATATCTCTTGCATAATTTCACATTATTTCAATCACACCGTGTTGCTTGTTTAGGGTTTATTTGGGTTGAGCTGAGTTTGATTATTTAATTTCCTATTTGAACGCAAGCGCACACTCTTTCAAATTGGTATCAGAGCGGGTTAAGCTAATTTATCGCGTATTCCTATTTTCCGCAAAATCGTGTGATATTGATTTTTTTAAAAAATCAGTTTTGTGAAAAATTACAATTTTTTCTATGGAGCACTTATATAATCAGATGCCTATTTTTTACAGGTCTAATTATGCCTATTGGAAAGCTCGTATGTAATCCATTTTAAAATCTATTGGCGAGCGTGTTTGGTTGCTTTGCGAAAATGGTTGGACTCATCCCACGGTCACTGTTAATAACATCACCACTTTAAAACCCGTGTCAGCCTGAACTAAAGATGATTATAAATTGTCCAATTTTAATTCCCGTGGTCTGAGTGCTATTTATGGAGCTGTCTTTCCTAATGAGTTTCGTCGAATTATGACGTACACCACGTCTAAAGAGGCTTGGGATGTTTTGAAACTGACACATGAGGGTACGAACGAGGTTAAAGAATCAAAATTACAAAATCTGGCCACCCAATTTGAGACTATTACCATGTCTGAGTCTGAATGCTTTGATGATTTTTATGCTCGTTTATCAGACATTGTTAACACATGTTTTAATTTGGGTGAGGTGATTGATAACACACATGTCGTTAAAAAGATTTTGAGATCTCTCCCAAAACGCTTTATTCCTAAAGTCACTATTTTAAACTCTTTGGGAAATTTGAAATCACTTAAGTTGGAAGAACTTGTAGGAGATCTTCAAACCTATGTGATTGACATGTTTCCCAAAATCATTAAGGCTAAGTATAATGACATTGCTTTAAAGACTCATTTTAAGAAAAAGAAAGAAAAAGTTTGTGAGTCCGATTCTAAGGGAGATTTTGATTTTAATGATATGGCCTTATTTTTAAAAAAATTCTCAACATGAACAAAAATAATTCTTCCAATAAAAAGATTTTTTTTTAGAAAAATAAAAAGAAGGGAAAGGCCAAAGAAAGTGGTGAGAGGGAAAAAGAGAATGACTCCGATGAGGAGTGTGAGGAAGAGTTTGAGAACGCCACTTGTTTTGAATGTGGGGGTAAGTGACATAAGTCGTTTGAGTGTCCTACGTGGCTTAGAAAGAAAGGAAAGAAAGTAGCTATGCCCGCCACTCTTAGTGATTGTAGTGAAGGTGAGGGTGATGAGATTAGTGGTGAGAAGTTTGTAGCTTTTTCTAGTCGTGTGAGTACACCCACCTTGTCCCACAATAGTGCACACGAATGCAATAATGATGATTTGAGCGCTTTAAGTGAGGGAGAAAGTGAGAGTGAGAGTGGAGATGAAAGGGAGCTCCAAAAAGCTTTTAGAGATTTGTACACCGAGACCTTAAAAAAAAAAATATAATAGAGATTTAGGTCGTCGAGTTTTAGATTTGGAGAAAGAGAATGAGGTTTTGAGAAAGGAGAAGTGTGATTTGACCAACACGTTGTCTAGTCTGACGACACGTGTATCCCAACTCGAGAGTGATCTCGAACGTGCCAGGGAGGTCAAAGTCAAGGTTGATAACACACCTAAGAAGGTTGAAAAGGTGGTTCTTAATGGTAAATGTGAGAACTTAGGAATAAGTCATGACAGTGCTTCTACTTCCCAATTAGCACCCGAGTCGGTTCCCACTTTAGTGTTTGATTCACGTAAGTCTCACCCTAACCCACCTAGGCGTCCCATTCCTATTAGGAGAGAGCGTCCTAGTGTTTTTGAGAGAGGTGGTCCTAGGCCTATTTATGTTTGCTCACATTGCAAAAGGATAGGACACCTTAGGGAATTTTTCTTTAAGTTGGGGTATGTGTCTCGTTTTGCTTCTACACGTGTTTCTGGCACACATGCACACACACATGATACTTTACATGCTCCCAGAGACTACATGAGAGAGTTTCCACATTTAGGTGAGCAAGTTAAGTTTTTGGTCAAAACTTCACAAGAATTGATGGAGGTTTTTCATAAGTTGTCACCACCTTTGGAAAACCCCTCCGCACCTAATGATTGAGGTTTGACTTATTTACTAGCATAGGATGTTTCTCATGATGACATTGTTTGCCTATTGCTAGTATGTATCATTTTTGTATGTTTTACTTTTTTGAAAAATTTTGAAAAATACAAAAAGATTTTATTTTGAGAAAATCCAAAAAGATTTTTGTATTTTGTTTGCACCGTTTATGGATGGACACTTAGGATGACCGAGTCACAACATCATTCCATTATTTTCATGTGACTATTTGATAGTGTTTTGAGACAATAGGTCAATTCATCCGTGTGCTTTATAATGTTTGGAGTCTTTGAGATGTGATTAGTGATATCTTTCTACATGTTTGACTCCTATCTCCTTTACTGCACACATGCACGGATATATTTGATGATTGCACTTTTCTATCTCATATTGGCTTGAGTGTTTCCATCTAAATTCTGTCTATACAACGTTCAATATGCGATAAAAGTTGAAAAGCTTGGATTGCATGTGAAAACCGTTTTGGTGAGACTGTGTATTTAAATTGATAATGGGGAGGGGCTGCGAAAGGTAATCATTTATCCTTTGCGCAAAAGCCACCGTTAAAAAGGACCTAAAAATTGAGGAATTTTATTATCCGAGGTCCAAAGAGGTTAAAAGAGCCCAAAAAAATTAAAGGCAATAAAAAGCAATAAAAAGCAATACATGCCAAACATGGGCCATTTAGGTTTCACCATCAATTCTCCAAAGTTTGAGAATTTAGCATATCTCTATTCAAAATATATATCTGAGGGAGTTTGGTTGGAGAATGTTTAAACGGGTTTGCACTTCCTTGTAAGTCCTAAAATGCATAAAATCGTTTTGGACGTCATTGGTGTGGAAATCACTTTGAGATTTGATTTGTTGATTTGATTACGTCAATGTCTTATATTGCCATTATTTTACACAAAGGAAGCATTTGAGTTCATTCGTTAGGAATATCCAATATTCATCGTGCACATATGTCATGTTTGTATGCATTGATTTTCCTATCGAGTTTGATCACACCCCTTCATTAACGCTATCACCGACTTGGTTGTTTTGTGTTCATTCATGGTATGATTTAGTCCTTGTGACACCCCACACTTGCTTGGCTAATTTATTTTTCTCATTTGTCTATTTTGGGGACATCATAAAAAGGGGGAGATTCAATGAATTATCTTATTATGGGGGAGTTTTGAAATTTTGACTTTTCTCATAAATTGGTATTTATGTTTCTCACATTTCAAACTCGATACGTCACTTGGTATTTGCTTTATTTCATGTGTGTAGGTACTACATGGATTACCATTGGATTGCACACCCTGATGAGAAAAGCGTTGAGATTCCTAAAGAGTTGAAGATCAAACGATGAAGTCTTATTCATATGTACCTTTTCAGTTTTGGGTTCATGGAAGGGTAGATTTATATAGGCATTTTGATTCTTGATAATTCGGATTTTTTATGTTTGTTCCGGCATAGACATAAGGGGGGATTTGTAAGGACATTTTGGCCATCATTATTGTGTATGTCATAAGCCGTTACATCGTTGAAGTAATTCAAGCTCACATCGTCTTCAAACGGATCCGAATATTAAAGAAAGGAAGGAATCAAAATTCTGGACAGCCAGACCGGTCCGCCTGTTTGGAAAACGAACCGGTCCGCCCCCGGATCGATCTGCCCTTTACTTGGACCGATCCGCCTGTTCACAATCCAGTATACCCCGGACCGAATGCGAACCGAAAAGTCCTCTTACAAAAATGAACTGGTCCGACCTCGGACCGATCCGCCTCAGATCCGGACCGGTCTGCCTGGGATAGAATCGTGCAAATCGTGGTCAGATTTTAAAAGGCCAGGACTTCTTTTATAAACCCACTACGGGGAGTTGGTTTAGCAAGACTTCTACACACGATTTTCAGAGTTCATAAACTCAAAGTCTTCACCTTTATGAGTTACCAAAACTCATGTTTTGATTCACACAAATTTCCAAATCATTTGTGAATCGTTTTGAAACCCTAGAGCACAAACACTGTTTTGTTCATACCCTTGTGGAGAAGACCGTTCTTCTTCTTCTTCATTGCTGCCCTTTTGGAAGTGGAAACTTTCAGCCGCCGACTACAGATCCGACGCCTGCTGGTAATTCTGTGTCACTGTATTTTTTTCATTGTAATCCGAAATTGTATGTTACAATATTATAATGAAAATAAATGGTTTTGCCCCTTTGGGGGATTTTTCCTCACATGTGTGTGTTCGAATATCTCTTGCATGATTTCATATTATTTCAATCACACCTTGTTGGTTGTTTAGGGTTTATTTGGGTTGAGCTGAGTTTGATTATTTAATTTCCTATTTGAACGCAAGCACACACTCTTTCAATATATATATATATATATATATATATATATATATATATATATATATATAGGGAGAGGTTCACAAGTGGACCAAAAGAATGGACTTTTTAATGGACCTTAACAAAAAACACATAATAACACATTAATTTTAATTCCTATAGTGTAATTGGTCCGCGCCAGCGGCACCCGAGACCACACCTTCACCCCACTAACCCCCCCCCCCTCCCCCCCCCCACCACCCCCACCATCACCATAGCAGCCCTTGTGGCAGCTCTTATGACAGGAGGGCTGCCATGGGTGTGGGGGTGGGGGGTGGGGGGGGTCGATCGATACGTGTATTTGGTGCCGCTGGCGCGGACCAATTACACTATAAGAATTAAAATTAATGTTTTATTATGTGTTTTTTGTTAAAGTCCATTAAAAATTCCATGTTTTTGGTGCACTTGTGAACCTCTCCCTATATATATATATATCAGACAGGCTCAGGTGCGGACTTCCCGTGCGGACTTCCCGTGCGGACTTTTGTCCTTATCCGGAAAGTGGTCCCCCGTGGTCCCAAAGACTTTTGTTATTTACCCTAGATGGTCCCCCTCTTGTCTTACTCTAAAAACTTAGTTTAAGACTATATAATTAAAAGATTTATAATTCAGACCCAAAGTTAATATCAAGACTTTAAAGATTTTAGAACCTCACCAAATTCCGACCAAAACCCTAATTCTGGTATCAGAGCCATAAGACGTTCCTTTTAGACATACGATTAAAAGACTTTAATGCCCTTGGGATTTATCCCTCGCATTTACCAAGATATTTTTGGAACCAACCCAGACTACCAACCTATACCCATAACTGATTTAGACTCAGAAGGTTGTTTAACCACACACATAGACGGTTGTTCACACATTGAACATATCCCTGCCAAGCACGCAGATAGTAGACAAGTCACTGCTAGTGCTATTAATAGCATAATAGACCAAAATAAGTGTATATTGCTTATATTAAGACAATTAATAAAAGACACTCATACCTTAGAAACAGAGATCAAAAATATCTCTAAAAGATTATTAGACATCGATAATCAAATCCCTATAGACTTAGTCCATGTGTTACAAGAAATAAATATTAAGACTAATCATATAGAAGTCATTAACAAAGACATTTTAGAAATTAAAACTTTAATTAAAAACCAAGACAGTGAGTTAATTAAACTTACTAAGGAACAAGCTAAGCTTATCCCTAGACTTGATAGTTATCTTCCTAATGGAGATAGTTAGATCAGACTGGAATGAGGTATCAAAAGACCTCTCCATTCAGACCTTATCCGAATTCTATCAAAGAATTTTAGAAAAGATAAACGATGATAGATTTTATTACAAGATAAATGAAAATGAGATTGCCAACGCAGCTAAGGCAACTAGACTTATATTAGAAAGACTAAATTTAATTTCTACATCTATAGCAGCTACCCAAGACTATAATAGTAGCTTTGTTAAAGACTTGCATTTAGACTTAAAAGCTAAAACAGAAGGATTAACTACCTTCTATACAGACTTTGTTAAATTCCAACAGAATTTAGCAAATTACCTTAATAATATGGAAAGACATAATCTATCTAAAATGGATAGCATTATTAATGAACTTAGAATAGACATGGCCCAAGTAGAAGAAAAATACGGTGAAATTATAAACGGAATTAAGGCCGTATATAATAAACCTTCCCAAGCAGAAATAGACTCTCCTTTTATTCTAACTAGGTTAGATAAAATTGAAAAGACTGTAGAAGCCATAGAAGTTAGAGCTATGCAACAACTAGAAAAAGATAATGAAGTAAAAGACTATATCACTAACGTGGGTAAAACCATTGTTAATTCTCTAGCTAGACATAGTGAAGAAACTTTTGAAAAGACTAGAAAATAAAATAAAAATTTTAAAGAAGAAATCCTTAATCAGATAAAAAGACAAAAAGATTATTCAGACTTCTTAGAAAGAATTGAAAAAAGACTTGAAGAAAAACAGGTAACCACCTGTAAGTTTAAAGAATCTCCTCCCATAGAAACTAGAGAAAAGAATACTATAGGTAGACGAGTCATAAATGACGGATTAGATAAAACTAGCAAGGTAGCCAGCTCTATCCCAAATATTGGACAGAGTAATCATATGCTCCAAAGACTTAAGGATTCATCCTCCAATGTTAGGACATGGTGGAAAGAAAGAAATTTCACCAATCCTCTGCAATGGAAAGAGTGGGGTGAAGTGGACTGGAAGATCGTAGAAGATTCCATCCATAATGGACAACTTCCAGCCGTTAGATATATAGACTTGTTTAAAGAAGGTGCCACTCCTAAGACTCCTAATTATAACATGACCTACCATTGTAGAAATCATGTGTTAGACAAATCTTATACTGAGCTCCAAGTATTTGACTCAGAATGGCTTAGATCTAGAGGAACTGATAGGAAGTTCCAATTCCTAACCTTTGGACTCTTTCAAGCAAGAATCCAAGGATTACATAGACCCCAGAATAATATTAACATATTATGCTATTTAGTAGACAAAAGATGGAAAGACTTTGAGAAGAGTCTTATTGGATGTTGATGTAAAAAACTAGATCACTCTAATTTTTCAATCACAGATAAATAAATAAGACAGAGATTTTTAAAGTGGTTCGGCTAGGAATAAAGCCTACGTCCACTGTTATATTATTGCTGAGTGTTTGTGGAATTCTTGATTACAAGTTCTCTCAAGAAATTCCGGTCCCCTTGAATGAGGGAGATACAATGTATTTATAGCCTTGAGGCTGTACATGAAAGGTCCAATACATTAAATGATTTACATATGAAAGGGTAATACATTTAATGCAACGTGTGCGTCAAGAATACAATGGATAGTTGAACAGTTGTCCGTTTAGTAATTAATGATACGGCCGAGATGCAGTTCGGACCGCCTTAGTTGCTTGTTGATCAAGAGTTCCTCGGAGTACTTAGAGTATCTCGGGATGATGTAGTTTCTCGGTGTATTCTTGTTGAAGGGAAAGAGACACGGTTGGTCGGGAAATGATCTTCCTCGTTGCTATTGTGCCATGTAGATTGACACGTGTCTTCATCTTATTCGTCCACATCAGCACATTAATTTTGGTATCAACAGAAGCCCCCAATGTTTCATATTTTGAACTCTGAAGAGTATGGAACATTCTTTCTCGGTATATGGTAATATTAAATGTACTTCCCGGGTTTCAGGAACATTATATTCAAATTTCCTTCTTATTTCGCAGTTTCCACCTTTTTTATAAGCACTTTGATATTCGTGCAAATTTTGTCCTTTTAGCCGCCGGAAGTTTAGTAGTTTCTTTTTGGTAATCATTTCTTTCGCCGCTTCCCAATGCAAAGTATTTAAACTTCTTTGGTAACCATACCGTCGTCTACGTTTTTCATTCTCTGCATTCAAGCTTTCTCTTCTCTTCTTCTCTTGTGCGTTCATCTTTGTTTCCGTTCGTTGTCAACACATCTCCTTTCTTTCTGTAAGATCTTCTTTCTTTCTTCTGTATCTCTTTTATTCAATATGGTTTATATTGTGGAATCTGTTGAGAAATTCCGTTCTGATTTTTCCATTCCTTCGTGGGTAACTCTAGAGGTTCTTTCTGAGCCTTTAGATTACTTTCGATTGGCTGAGGGACATTGGTTCCCCAGTCTTTTTGTTGCTGAATGCGGTTTTTCCTTTCCACCAAACCCATTATGTCTTGAGTTTTGTCAATATTTTGATCTTGTTCCTGCAAAAATAGCCCCCAATTCATGGAGAATAATTAACGGGGTGCACAAATTAAATCTAACTCATGGGACTCGTATTGGGATCCCTGAAATTATGTTTTGTTATAAATGGGCCGTTCTAGATAATATTTATTATTTGAAAACTAGGTATTTGAATAGGGCTCTTGTAGTTAATCTCCCTGACTCAAATAGGGATTATTTTGAGCATGGGTTGGTCATAAAAAATTGGCAACATGCGCCTTTATCTGGGAATGAAGTATACAATGGTCCCAGATGCCCCCCATACGGCAATGGGATAGGTTTATTTTTCATTTTATTTTACTTATGAAATTATGCTTTCATCATGTTTGACAAAATGTATGACTGATATTCCATTATGTATTTATTTGCAGTTGATAGCAAAAGAAAAACTCCAAAAGAGTCAGAAGTGAATATCAAGCATTTGAAACTTATCTGGAATTTGCATAAGACCATTGCTGACGAGCATATTAGATCTGCTTTATATTTACTACAGTATAAGAGTTACACAACCTCTTATATTGCTCGCCCTGTTGAACCAGCTTCAACACCAGAAAGTTCATCTTCAGATTCTCATATCCCCCTATCTCAGAGAATGGGCAAGAAAAGAGCTCCTCCTGCTCTATTTGGTGACACTTCTTCTGCTGTTGGAGCCCAGAAAGGCAAAATTGATGTCCCAGAGGGGACTAAAAAAGTAGATGCTGGTTCCTCCAAAGTTGCCGAGAAGCCCCCAGTGGCCCTGAGCAAGAAAGATGCTCCTGCTGATGTAATTGCCATCTCTCCGACCAAGACTTCTTCCTTGGTTGATGCTACTGACCGTCCTTTGAAGAGATTGAGGAAATCATCCTCGGTTAATCTTGCTGGAACTGCACCTTCTCTACCCGCTGGTGGTAGTGGTGTCTCAAAAATTATTCTTCCGAGTTCTTCAATGAGCTCAGTTATACCCGAGGTTCTCGGAGTTGATGAAAAAATTCCTAGGGATACACTGACGTCCCTAACTGCTCGCCATCTTTCTTCAGTAAATTTCTCATACCTTTGGTCTTTCTTTCTTTTTCTTGAATTCTTGTATTTGTGTTGACTCTATTGTTTTTCTTATCTTTCAGCTGGTGAACTGCTTCAATACCATCGTGAAGAAAGATAGTGTTATTAAAGCTTCCACTTCCTCGTCCGATGTTGACGATGCTTTGTTGGGTTTAACCCAATCTGTGAAGGAATCTCGCCAACAGTACATCGAGGAGAAAACTGTTTGGGAGAAAAAATTGGCTGTGGCTGAGGCTGATAAGATGAAGATGGCTGAAACCTCCAAGAATTTGGAGGAGAAAATTAAAGATTTGGAGGTTAAACATCAGGAATCTGATGATAAATTGAAGAAGGCAGAAGAAGAAATATCTACTCTGCGAGATATTAAGGTTAAGAAAGAGGAACTGGAGGTGAAGCTCTCCTCGGAGAAATCGAGGAGAAAAGTTGCAATCAAGAAACATTTCAGTGTTGGTTGGGAGAAAGGATGGGAGAGAGGGATAGCTGCAATGACGTCCCAAGTCCAATATGGGGAGTTGAAATACTTCTATGATGGTTGGGTAGCTGCTCTGCAAGAGCTAAAAGTCCAAGATGATTCTGAGCTATTCCAACGGCATCTCCCTGGTCCTCATCCACCAATTGTGGAAGAAGAAGAAGATGAACCTGCTTCAGATGAATCTTCCATGGCTATGGGCGATCAAGTTTCTGCCTCTCAACCATCTGCCACCGAGGACATTTCCTCCATGCCTCCTCCTCCCGAGAAGATTCCTACCGATCAAGCTGTAGTTATCACCGAGCAACCGAGCTCCTCGTCCCAGCCTCCCGAGAAAGTCTTGGGGGACAAGGAAAAGGTGTGAAGTTGTTCGGTAGCCTTTCTGTATTTCCTTGTAATCGAACGATGTAACTTTTTGATGATCTAATAAAATATATCTTTGCTCATCTCTGTTGTTGATAACTTGTTTTTGTTGATTGTTGTCTTTTTCTTGTCATTAGTTTGTTGCTAGAATGGAATTGATCTCTTCTCATGATACCGAGCTGATGCAGCAATGTCATCAATACTATAAGGCTGGTCATACAGATCTTAGTACATCGGAAATTGTTGATATCCTTGGTCACGGTGCTTCAGAGCAGGCTATTGAAGCTTATCAATACTTGAAAGCTTTACTTGACCGAGCAGTGGCCAACAATGTCGCTTACTATGAGTTGATTGAAGAGCTTCATGGTTCCTTAAAGGATCTTCAAAATCAACATAACGAATCAATGGCTTTGTTACATGAAGATTATGAAAATAGATACCAGCAGCTCTCTTCAGAAACAGGCCACAAGAAGATCGTTGCTGGGTATGACGTCAGGGAGAGGACCCTAAAAGGTGAAATTGAAGCCTGTAGACAAATCGCTGAGATCCTGGAGCAAGAAAATAATAATTTGCAGAAGAAATTAGCTCAATATGAATCTGCTGCTTCATCCTCTAATGCATTAATACCAGTCACTGATGAAGGCTTCTCGTTCTTAGAGGTCGAAAATGCCAAACTGAGGCAAGAGCTGGAGGACTTAAGAAGATCTGCTATTTCTGGAACTGCTCGGGGACGAGGAAGAGGTTCTCGGGGGCGAGGAAGAGTCCTCAGCCAAAATGTTGAGGAGGCTCGCACTCAGTCTACTCTGGAAACTCAAGCATTCCAGTTGAAAGTAAAAGACCGTGCTCTGACTGAAATGTCCAATAAAAATCTGTCTCTGGAAGATCAGCTGGCATCAACGAAATCTGCCTTGCATAACAAAGATCTCTTTGCCAAAAGCCTTCATGAACAATTGGATAGATTAACCTTCCAATTCCATAAACAGCCAAGAGAATTCTGGATGGCAGGATACAATGAAGCTCTCGTTCATCTGGATGCTCGCATTGAACATGCTAATAATGAAGGTTACAAGCAAGGATGGTTAAATGCATTGGGTGTATTAAAGTTGGAGCAAGGGCATTTTTTATGGGACTATCATGCTCCATCGTTATTAGACCTGCCTGTACCACCTTTCAAATTGGATATGGCATGGATTCCAGCTCGCTCCATTCCTCGCAGTCTAATTTCGAAATATCTTGGTGATTATAGCCTTCATTCCCAAGCTGAATTATCTCGTCCTGAGCATCTTTTGGATACACCTTCTGTTATGAACGTCAGAATGCTCAGAGATGTTAATTTCATCAATTCTCCCCTTTGCCTAGAAGACCCTCCTGCCGGCGAGGAACCTGTTTCTAAAGCACAGGGCAAAAAACCAATAGAATAGTAATATCCATGTAACAATTTTGTAATTTGTAATTTATTCTAGATTAATGAAAAGATTTTCATTTTCTGTTTGCCAATTTTGTTTTATCAAGCACATTTATATTTGTACATATGTATCTATGTATCTATTAAAAAGATAACAATATTATTGTTCAATAAAAAGTTACAAGTATTAGCAATGTTTCTCGATCACTTAATAATAAAGTAATGAGAAAAAATGTTCAAACTGTTTCCAACCAACCAAGGTGGGTGAATAATGTTTGTCGACTAAATACAGCTCCGACGAACTATACTTGGTTTGATTATAAAATTGCGTCCGACCAACTAAGATCAATAAGTTGTCCTCGCCGACCAACTACAGTTATTGGGTTTTTATCCCCGACCAACTATACTTGGTGTATTTTTTAAACATTTTGTTCTTCAAAGAACTCATTGCAACAATATTACCTCCCGACCAACATAAGTTGTAATATGAGAGTATATTTTTATCTTACCAACCGTGGTTGATCCTGCTGGTGTACACTTTTTGGCTCCTTAAAGCTTTTGGCTCCTTAGAGCATTTTTTTGGCTCCGTAGAGCATGTCCTCCTAACCAAAGGAGGTTGGCTACTTATAGCACTTTTTGCTCAATAGAGCTGTCCTCCTAACCAAAGGAGGTTGGCTCCTTAGAGCACTTTTGCTCCGAAGAGCTGTCCTCCTAACCAAAGGAGGTTGGCTCCTTAGAGCACTTTTGCTCCGTAGAGCTGCATTTGTTGGCTCCTTAGAGCATGTCCTCCTAACCAAAGGAGGTTGGCTCCTTAGAGCACTTTTGCCCCGAAGAGCTGTCCTCCTAACCAAAGGAGGTTGGCTCCTTAGAGCACTTTTGTTGTATAGTGTATTACACTAGTATTCCCCGAAAAACTTTCATCCAGAAGGAAAAAATGGTGAAACATCTTCGTTTTATTCATAATGAAAGAAATGCTTTACATTGGACATCATTGATAATACTTGCGCAGGTGTTCAGCATTCCATGCATTTTTAAATTCCTCTCCTTCTAGAGTTGCTATTCTGTAAGTTCCTGGTCGAACAACTTCTGTAACTCGGTAAGGTCCATGCCAGTTTGCTTCCAGTTTGTTCTGCTTCTGAATGACCTTCTTTAGCACATAATCCCCTTCTTTTAAATCACATTTCTTTACCCTTTTGTTGTAAAACAGAGCTGTTCGTTGTTGATAAGCAGCATTCCTAATGGCTGCCTCTTCTCTGACTTCCTCGAGCATATCTAAATCCATCCTTCTCATCAGATCACTGATCGGAGAATTGAAATTTAACACCCTATGTGTTGGTAGGCCTAACTCGGCAGGTATCACAGCCTCACTTCCAAATGCTAGCATATATGGTGATTCTCCTGTTGTTGCTCGGGGAGTTGTTCGGTAAGCCCACAAAACTGACTGTAGCTCATTAATCCAATTTGCTTTAGCCTTACTTAACCTCTTCTTCAACCCATTTAGTAATGTTCTGTTCGTCACTTCAGTCTGCCCATTGCTTTGGGGATGGCCTGGTGCTGAATGAAACTTCAAGACGTTTGACTGATGACAATAGGCAGCAAATTCTTCATTATCAAATTGTGTTCCATGGTCTGTGATGAAAGCGTGGGGGAGACCATATCGACAAATGATATTCTTCCATATGAACTGATACACCTTCTCGTACGTCATATCAATTAGTGGTTCAGCTTCCACCCACTTAGTAAAATAGTCTACTGCCACGACGAGATACTTGAACCTTCCTCGGGTCGTCGGCAGTGGTCCAACCAGATCAATCCCCCACATGGCAAATGGCCAAGGTGATGTTATGGGTGTCAACAATGCCTGTGGAGTTCTTCGGATGGAAGAAAAACGTTGGCACTTGTCACACTTCTTAGCATAAGCTATACAATCAGCTCTCATCGTCGGCCAATAGTATCCCTGTGTCATCACCCTTTGCAGTAGGGTCCGACCTGCTACATGAGCTCCACAAGATCCTTCATGGATTTCTTCAATCAATTCTTTGACTTCTGATGGATGCACACATCTCTGCAAACCTGCCATAATTCCTCGTCTATACAAAACACCATTAGTTAACACATACCGAGCAACTTTATACTTCAATTTCTTGGCAGCTAGTTTGTCCTCCGGTAG
Source organism: Sambucus nigra (assembly GCA_949130495.1). Classification (NCBI taxonomy): domain Eukaryota; kingdom Viridiplantae; phylum Streptophyta; class Magnoliopsida; order Dipsacales; family Adoxaceae; genus Sambucus; species Sambucus nigra. The sequence continues at coordinate 35,794,340 of OX422224.1, read as the reverse complement.
TACTCCTTCTTCAATGTATGCTCTGATAGGATCCATCCAAGATGGTCCTAAATCAAGGGTAATAATCTTCACTGTCAGATCTTCTTCTATGCTCCGACTTTCTAGTACTTCAATTGGTATTGTTCTTCGCAGCTCGGTGCGCGTAGCTGACGCTAGTCGGGCCAATGCGTCTGCTCTGGCATTCTCCATTCTCGGTATCCTCACCAATTGAATAGCATCAAATTCTTTCAATGATTCCATCACTTTTGCATGGTACTTCACCATTAACTCTCCCTTCACTGCATATATTCCCATCATTTGATTCACAATTAACTGAGAATCACTGAAAACAATTACTTGTCGTGCCTCCATAACTTTCGCCAAATGAAAACCTGCTATCATAGCCTCATATTCAGCTTCATTATTGGAAGCTTTGAATTGGAATCTCAAGGCGTACTCCATGTCAATATCATCTGGAGAATTTAAAACAATCCCTGCTCCACAACTAGCCGTGCAAGATGATCCATCTACATATAATCTCCATGTATGTAACTCGTCTTCAAATTTCTTATCTGTTAGAGTTCCTCGGTGAAATATCATCTGTTTTCTTTCATCATCCCCGGGTATCCTTCGTTCCTCGTCGATCATTTATTCGTGCCCCTCCACCAACCGGAGTTGGTCGGGATTTAAATATGATGATTTTTCTACATCCACAAGTCCTTTTACCAACCTTGGTTGGTTTGGATCTGTGTCTGTCGATCCTGTATCGTCCACAGGTAGGTCAGCAAGCATCTTTTGCTCCTCGGGGGTATCAGGGTATGTGAACTCTGCTATAAAATCTGCCACGGCTTGCCCTTTCAACGATGATCTGGGTTCATACACAATATCATATTCACCGAGTTCTATTGCCCAATACATCAATCTTCCTGATTTTTCTGGCTTGTGAAGGGCTTGTCTTAACGGCATGTCGGTATACACAATGATGGTATGGTCCTGGAAGTATGGTCTCATTCTTCTACTTGCTTCAATTAATGCCAGTGCCAATTTTTCCAGCTTTGGGTATCTGATTTCCGCACCTCGGAAGGCCTTGCTTGTGTAATAAATTGGCTTCTGGACTCCATTCTCCAATCTGATCAACGCCGAGCTAACTGCATTTTCTGATACTGCCAAATACAAGTACAGCTTCTCTCCAGTTATTGGCCTAGACAACAATGGTGGGGCTCCCAAATACTTCTTCAGATCTTGAAAGGCTTTCTCACATTCATCAGTCCACTCAAAACTTTTTCGTAGCGTTTTGAAGAATGGGAGGCATTTATCAGTTGCTCGAGATACAAATCTGTTGAGTGCTGCAACTCGTCCGGTAAGACTTTGCACTTCTTTCTTCGTCGTCGGGGATCGCAGCCCTAAAAGAGCTTTGATCTTTTCTGGATTTGCCTCAATACCTCGTTGGTTGACGATGTATCCGAGGAACATTCCTTCTCGTACTCCAAAGGTACATTTTGTCGGGTTAAGCTTCATCTGGTATTTATCCAGTTGATCAAAAGTTTGACTCAAGTCAACCAAATGATCTGCAGCTCTCTTGCTTTTGGTGAGCATGTCGTCGACATAGACCTCCATATTGCGGCTGATTTGTTCGGTGAATACCTTGTTCATCAACCGCTGATATGTTGCACCTGCATTTTTTAAACCAAAAGGCATAACATTATAACAATAAGTTCCCCTTGCGGTAATAAAAGAAGTACTTTCCCTGTCTTCAGGTTTCATTTTGATTTGGTTGTAGCCAGAATAAGCATCCATGAAGCTGAGTAGCTCGTGTCCCGAAGTAGCATCCACTAGTTGATCAATTCTAGGCAATGGAAAATGATCTTTTGGACATGCTTTGTTGAGATCAGTAAAATCAACACACATTCTCCATTTGTTGTTCTTTTTCTTTACCATCACCACATTCGCCAACCAATCTGGATATTTCACGTCTTCAATGAATTGGGCTTTCTGGAGTTTCTCGACCTCCTCTTGTATGGCCTGGTTCTTCTCGGGACTAAACACTCTTCTTCTTTGCTTCACAGGTTTGATCTCCTTATTCACATTGAGTTCATGACATAAGAAGTTTGGATCTATTCCTGGCATGTCTTCATGACTCCAAGCAAAAGTATTCTTCCTGTTTCTCAAGAAAGTTATCAACTCCTGTTTTATTGAAAAATCCAACGACGACCCTATCTGAGTTATTCGTTCAGGATGCTCGTCGTCCAGGATAAGAATTTCTGTAGATTCCACAACCTGTCCTTTTACGAGTTGAGATTCATCCCTAGGGTCAAGAGTTTCAATTTCTGTGCTTTCCTCCACTTGGTAAGTAGTAGTCTTTTTCTGTAACTCTTCAAGTTCCTCTTGCTCGGCAGACGAATAATAGCATTCCCGAGCTACTTTTTGATCACCTTTCATAATTCCTACTCCAAAATTCGTTGGGAATTTCAAACATTGATGAACTGTAGATGGAACTGCTTCGAACTTCTTCAATCCAACTCTTCCCATGATGATGTTGTAGGCGGACTGCACATTCTTATCCATTACAAAAAAGCGTATTCTTTCTGTTCGACAAGCAGGCCAAGTTCCAATGAGTATATCCAACTTGATCGTCCCAAGTGGAAAAACTTTCTCGCCAGCAAAACCCAGAAGGGGTCTGTGATAAGGTTCTAACTGAGATAATTTTAAATTCAAGCTATCAAAGCATGAATAATACATGATGTCTGCTGAACTACCATTGTCTACTAACACCCTTGAAATGACCACACCCTTGAACCTTCCTCGTTTTGATCACCAGAGGATCATCATGAGGGTAGAGAACACCTGCCAGGTCGTTTTTTGAAAAACCAATCACTAGCTTCTCTTTGTTTACTTTCCTCGGACGATCATCCTCGGCCAGGTTTATTCGCTGAATGTATGAACAAGCTTGAGCCTCTCCGAGATAAGCTTTTCTTTCTGCAGTAAGGTCTCCTCCTCCTGTAATAACATTACAATCAAATGACCCAAAACGTATGGAAAATACCTCTCGTTCAGGTTTCCTTGACTTCTTGGGAAGATCGGGGTCATCATCTGGATCCTCTTCATGGTCCCTCCTCTTTTTCTCCTCTGCACGACGAGGAGATCTATATCTCTCTCTAGTTCTATCATCATTCTTCCTCTCACTCCTGCGATCTACGTACTTTGATAATTTTCCTCTTCGGATGAGTGTTTCAATCTCGTTCTGAAGGGCTATACAATTTTTGGTCATATGGCCATGATCTTTGTGAAATTCGCAATATTTGGTCTTATTCCTCAGGTCGGGATCTGTCTTCAGTTTCTCTGGCCATTTGATTTCCTCGTTATTCCTGATTTCTTCCAAAACATGATTAATACCCACTTTCAATGGAGTATAATTATCATACTTCTTTAGGGCTTCCAACTTCATCCTGTTATTCTTGGAATATTTGTCACCACCATTACTTTTCTGATCTTTCTTCTTAGAATTGTCGACCTCCACTTTAACTTCTTTATCCATATTCTTCTTCGCAGCCATAGCCTCCCCGGCATTCATGATTTTGGCCGCCTTTGCCATCAACTCCGACATATTTTTAGGTGGATCTTTACCCAAAGTGTAATACAGCTTGTTAGGCAGCAAACCACTCATCAGAGCAGTGATTGCTGTCTTTTCTTCATAATCTATGACTTCCAACTTTTCGTTATTGAAACGAGTTATGTAATCTCTAGTACTTTCACCTGATTTTTGTCTAACACTTAGCAAGTGTGCTACTCGCTTTACCGGCTTTGCTCCAAAACAAAAATTGCCAATAAACAATTCGGCTAACTGAACAAAAGTTGAAATCTTACCCCGAGGAAGATTATTGTACCATATCTGTGCAGATCCAGTAAGAGTTCCCGAGAATGCTCTACACCTCATCTCGTCGGGGACAGCGTAGATATCTGCAGCAGCTTGGTATTGTTCTATATGAAGTACGGGATCTGTCTTTCCATCGTACTTGGGAGTCACTACGGGTGCTTTGAATTTCGACGGCGTAGGGAAATCCACAATGGCTTGCACAAAAGGTGTTCCTTGAACAAAAGTTCTCTGTAAGGGATTTTTCGCCTTAGCCATTTCTCCCAGTCTATCCTCCAATCGTTGAATGGAACCTTTCCATGCTTCATTCCCTTCCTCGGGCCGTTTAGTCCGAGCAACTGATTGCTCTGACGTAGCTTCCTGAGATTTATCTCGACGAGTGGTTGGTCGCGATTGCGCAGATCCTTCTCTCAAACCTGGTGGTGGTCGAAAACTTCTTGATGGAGCCCTAGGTGGACTCATGTTCCTCCTTGGTCCTAACCGACTGAAAGGAGATACTCTACTTAACCTCTCCAAAGCGCTAGTTCTCTCCGGAGAGAGAGTGATACGTTGATCTGTATCCGAAGCCCGTATTGATGAAGTTCACCCAGGTTGATAAGAAAAATCATTAGACTCCTCATTGCGATATGACCCAGTACGTCTAGATTGCGATTGCCTATGATCACTTCTTTGCCCTGAATAGGTAGGTGCACCGCCCTGAAGAGTTTGAATGAGTTGCCTCATGGATTCTTGCATGGCGGTTTGTCCTTGAGCCAGATTCGTCATAATCCCAGCCAGATCTGGGGATGCAGATGGATTTGGAAGATTTCCAGTATTTCCAACATTTCGATTACTGGATTCTGGATTATCAGCCATTGGTGATAAATGATTTTTATGAAAAACGATAATAACAGTCGTTTCCCACAGACGGCGCCAATCTGTTGATGTAAAAAACTAGATCACTCTAATTTTTCAATCACAGATAAATAAATAAGACAGAGATTTTTAAAGTGGTTCGGCTAGGAATAAAGCCTACGTCCACTGTTATATTATTGCTGAGTGTTTGTGGAATTCTTGATTACAAGTTCTCTCAAGAAATTCCGGTCCCCTTGAATGAGGGAGATACAATGTATTTATAGCCTTGAGGCTGTACATGAAAGGTCCAATACATTAAATGATTTACATATGAAAGGGTAATACATTTAATGCAACGTGTGCGTCAAGAATACAATGGATAGTTGAACAGTTGTCCGTCTAGTAATTAATGATACGGCCGAGATGCAGTTCGGACCGCCTTAGTTGCTTGTTGATCAAGAGTTCCTCGGAGTACTTAGAGTATCTCGGGATGATGTAGTTTCTCGGTGTATTCTTGTTGAAGGGAAAGAGACACGGTTGGTCGGGAAATGATCTTCCTCGTTGCTATTGTGCCATGTAGATTGACACGTGTCTTCATCTTATTCGTCCACATCAGCACATTAATTTTGGTATCAACATTGGAATAGCCCAATTAGAAATGTCAGACAACATAGGATACTTTAATGTCATTCCGGCATTTACAGTAACCGTAGACACAGCCAAGCATTTTAAATTAATCTTATATGCTAGTGGTTATGAAGACTATATTATCCCAGACGCTAATATAAATATAGAATTTCAAAGCTATGTGAAGTTCTCCCAATTTCCTTATGAAGGAATGCAATCGGGAATTCCTAGCGGTAGACTTAATGAAGAAATCTTAGTAAGAACTAATGTATCAGACTATAATCATACTTACAGTATTAGGAATACTGGACCTATGAAAGAGAAAGCTAAGACTCTCTGGCAATTGCCAGAATTTCAAGAAACTAAGACTATACAAAATAAACCCTTGTTTATTAATCAAGACGACGTCACTGGAAATGTTACCATCCAGTTTGGTCCCCCTAAGATTGTCAATAAGAATATCCAGACCGAAGAAATTAGATTTAGGAATATGGGAGAAGCCATAATCAATGATCCTTCAGAAGGAGAATGTAGTAGTAAGACTAGTGCTAGTTTACTTAGACAAGCTCCGATAATTAGACCTAGAAGATCATTTGAACAAAAAGACTTAGTTAAAGAAAAAGCTAGGATCCAAAACTTTGGATATGAGCCCTCAGAATTGGATATGAAGACCTTTAAAGATAACCTTAAGAAAAGTCATTCTGTTAGGTTTCAAGAAAGAGAAAGATTTAATATGATAGCCCAAGACCGCATATTAAAATTAAAAGAATCTAAGAACACTAAAGAACTTCTTAGAAACTTAAGACTAATAGAAGAAGGAGAACAAAGATTAATGCCAGCTACACAAGTAGAACCTAGTAAGCAAGAGACAGGAAGTAGTAGTAGGCTAGAAGATGCTCCTAGACTTTTTAGTAAACCTATAGGAATAAATATTCCTATATACTCTAGCACCGTAGTAAAGACTAAACCTGATTATATAAAAGACTTCCCAACTAGTGACAAGAGTTTCACTCCCGTCAAGACTATGGCAAGCCAAGCCATAAATCCAGTAGGTATATACCTCAACCTAGACAATGTGCAAGATAGGAAGAAAGCCTTAGACGAATGGCGTAATCAGATGAACATGTGTTTTGCATCTAATGAACAATGGGATGCAAGTTCATGTAAGCAGTACGCTGAGCAATCCATTAGAGGTATTGCAAAAGACTATTTAGATAGTCTAAGAAAGGCTACAGATGAAGACTGCTTAGCTAAGATTGAGAAGATAAAGGAAAACCTAGAAGAACGATCAATTGAAGAATATATTCAATTGTTCACTACAGAATTCATTGGAGCCGGACATCTAGCTCAGATCAATGAACAAGACCTAGCAAAAACTAAGTTAGCCCTCCTTAGCATTTGCAAATTAGATAAGATAAATGAATATAGCAATAATTATGAACAGCTATATTACCAAATTAAAGAATTTGGAGAGACTTTAAAAGATGAATACTTTAGAAAGATACCAGCCATAGGACAAATCCTAATTAATGAATATAGGAATTGGCCAGGAGTATCTGGAGTTAAGAATAACTCCCTTGGTGAAAGAATCAATTTCGCCAAAGACTATATCATATCAAAGAGACGTGATATAACCCATGGAAAATTAATAGAAGAAACTTTCAAGCAGATCCCTCCAATCAAAGACGAAAGAGACATTGCTCCAATCCAATGGGGATGTGGAAATGAATCTAAGAAATTCAAAAAGAAAGTAGAATGGAAACATAGAAAGTTTAAGACTAGACCTTTAGGATTTCCAAAGAAATACAAATTTAGACAATCTACTACCTTTAGGGAAAAGAATCCTAAGACTAAGAAAAATAGATTTAATCAGAGAAGATACTTTAAGAAGAATACTAGTAAGTATAAGAAGGTTCCTAATTATAGGAAGGAAAAAGACGTAGCTCAATCTAAGACCGCCACCAAAGAGTGTTGGACTTGCGGCAAAGAAGGACACTTTGCTAAAGACTGCCCTAATAAGAAAGATAAAGAAAGTATTAAGATTATTAATACAATATTAGACTATGCAGATCAAGAAGAATTAGATATCCTATATGCTATAGAAATATCAGACATAGAAGATGATGATAACACTAGTATCTATAGTGTTTACACAGACAGTGATTCAGAAGACTATAGTGATACTGATGAGTATGAAGACTCTCAGGATACCTTAGACTTATATATGATGCAGACTGATCTAGGCGATCTAGATAATGAATATATAGACTTTGAAGACGCTTGGTATAAATGTATATTAAGCCCCTTTCTGAAGAAAAGATGGACTGTTAGTAATCCAGAGCTACTGACCTATATACCTAGATGTTACTTTGATGAAAAGACATTACTGCACGTTTAAAATGAAATGTTGCAAAAAAGACTTTAGATGTGTAGAATGTTTTGAGACTATACAAACAGAATTATTTTTGGTTTGTATTGTTTGTCAACTACACTACCATGAAGACTGTTGGAGAACTAGATTTAGAGCAATTTATACTAGCCAGTATGACGCTCAAATAGACTTAGATATTAAAACCTATTATCAAGACATTGATAGGAATATAGCCAAAAGATTGCAAGAAAATGAAGACTTCAAAGGAAAAGGAATTTCCTATGACTTAGACGAATACCATTCTGATGATAGTTCAGAAGAACAAATACCCTTCGATCTTATAGATAAACCCCAAAAAGGAATATCTATTGTAGAAAAGAATAATTTAGGAATTTCTACTAAACCACATGCTTGTTTTGTAGAATTATTTGTTCAACATAAAGACTATCCTAAAAGACTTTCAGCCTTTATAGATACAGGGTGCTCTCAGAGTATTTGTAAGGCTAATGCCTTCCCTGAAGACTACTTTTTAGAAAGTACTCAAGAAATCTATGGTAAAGTGGCTAATGGAGATCCCTTTACCTTATATTTCCAGACTATTCCTATTTATTTTAAATTAGGAAATCAGACCAACAAAACCGTTAATCATCGGTTTTGGATAATGGATCCTCGTCCTAGTTTCACAGGAAACCTTATTTTAGGACAAGACTTTATTAGTAAATATCATCCTTATACTCAGTATAATGATGAGATATTAATTAGTGACCAAGAGGAATTTAATATTAAAGCTCCTCTAATAGATCATAAGACTGCCTTTGACCTTATGCAGGTCAAGCCCAATTATAGAACCATCAAACATCAGAGTTCTTCAGCTGAGCATGGTGGACCTAGACCTACAACCCAACAAGAAGCCTTAGAAATAACTAAACCCTTACAAAAAGAGTGTAAGTGTCCAGATCAAAAGTGTTATAAGCAAATAACGCTTATACAACAAGACATTTTAGATCAAGCCCAGCAGACCTTATTGCAGATTCAAGCCATATCCAAACAGAAGAAAATGGATATAGAAGTAGAAAAAGAGAAGATTAGGCAACTAGCTGAACCTACTTTAGGAGAAAATCCCATCGCTAAGTGGGATAAAGACCAAAGTTATTGTGAAATTATCCCCATTAACCCAGACGCCACTATTAACGGTGGAACCTATAAGAAAGGATACTCACAAGAAGATAGGGAAGAATTTAAGAAAGACATAGACGAAATGCTTAAGTTAGGCATTATTAGGGAAAGTAAAAGTAGACATAATAGTTTGGCCTTCTATGTTCAAAATGAATCTGAACGTAAAAGAGGAAAAAGACGCATGGTTATAGACTATAGACAATTAAATAAGAATTGCGAATTTGATTCTTATAAGATACTAGACAAGAATAATTTGATTAATTTAATCGAAGATAGAATAATATTCAGTAAGTTTGATTGCAAATCAGGCTTCTGGCAAATTAAGATGCATCCAGACAGTATTACTTGGACAGCCTTTAGTGTGCCCCAAGGAAAATACGAATGGCTAGTCATGCCATTTGGATACTTGAATGCTCCTCAAGTTTTCCAAAGAAGAATGGATAATATATTTAGACCTTATTCAGAATTTTGTCTTGTTTACATAGATGATATTCTTGTAGCCAGTAAGACTGAGATAGGGCATGTAGACCATCTTAAAAAGATTATTCTAGAATTAGACAAACATGGTATTGTTATTTCCGAAAGGAAAATGCAATTATTTCAGACTGAGATAGACTTTGTGGGAATGCATATTAATAAATGAAAATTATCCTTGGCAGAACACATAACTAAAAAGATCCTTGAGTTTCCAGACCAACTCAAAGATAGAAAACAATTACAGTCATTTTTAGGATTGCTTAATTGTGCTGCAGACTTTATTAAAGACCTTGCTTCAAAAAGACAAAGCTTAACATCCAAATTAAAAGGAACAGACAAAACTAATCCCTTTTATTGGACTGAAGATGATTTTAAAGTAATAAGACAAATTAAAGATGCAGTCAAGAATATTCCTTTACTTGAGCTGCCTAATGCAGAAGACCAGTTCATAGTAGAAACAGATGCCTCTGATAAGCAATGGGGAGCAGTATACTTTGCCATTGATCATCAGACAAAAAAGAAGAAATTATGTAGACATAGTTCTGGAACTTTCACAGACCCAGAAACAAGATATACTGCCCATGAAAAAGAAGTTTTAGCAATAGTAAGGGCAATAGAAAAATATATGTTATTTCTTAGACCTAAACATTTTACTGTTTATACAGACTCTTCTTATGCAGTAAAATTCAGAGACTTAGATTTATCTAAATCAAGAACTAATAGACTTATTAGATGGCAGCAATTGCTTAATGGTTATGACTTCTCTGTTATTCATATTAAGGGAAGTAAAAATACCATTCCAGATATTATATCAAGAGAGCCAATGTTTGCTAACACTAATATAATTTCATGTTTTATGTTGCAAACAGAAGACTTAGAAGACATGAGTTCCTCTGGAACAAATAGACTGAACAAAGACGATGTTGCAGACTATCTTAGACGCGTAAGACCAAATGCTGGTGTAACGCAAAGACAGACTCATATTCAAGACTCGCAAGAAAGACCAATCCTAGAGAACTTTGATGATATCTCAGTTCCTCCTGGAAAATCTAGACAAGAGATTATTTCTCAAAATAGACTCATTGGGAAGATGTATTTCCCCCAATATAGACCTGATCAAAGATATCCAGACTTGATCAAATATAGACGAGAATTCTCAGAAGACGAAAATACTCTTGTAGATGCCATATGGTGGAACGTAAATAATAGACTTTGGATTGAGTTCAAACAAAATTTGGTAGCTATTGCCAGATTTATGAGAACCCAAAGACTCGCAGTTACCCAGCTTAGTGGTAATACTGTGCCTACACCTCAGAATCAGACTTATGCTCAGACTCTTGGAGAAACCTCCAAAGCTAGACCCACTCATAATTTTTGTTATCAGAAAAAGACTTTTAAGACTAAGATTGTTATACCATTTGGTCATAATAATCTTCCATTAACTGAAGACTATAAAACAGAATCTAATAACATTATTGATCATTTTAATATGTTATTATCAGGAATAAGTGGAGATGCCTTAATAGTTAAAGGTTTCTTCAAAGATGTTCCAAAAATATATGTTTTTGGAAAATCAGAAATGGCACATATAACTCTTGCAGACCACAGGTTCATTAGACTCGTTCAAATAAAAGACATTGAAGACTCTGTTGCTCTTGGAAAGATAGTCCATGAGTATGTTAAAAAGGTAGAAGATTTCCTTCCTTTATTTGCTAGAATCTATCAGATTGCTCCAAGTTCCTGCGGAGGAATGAGGGTGGAAGGATTTAGACTTGTTAGATTTTCTAACTATACATTTGAAGACATTGAGATCCTATCTGAAGACGAAACTAAAGATTTAATTGTTGATAAGTCCAAACTCCAGATCGCCCAGGCGATGGAAACAATTGAGATCATGGAATTATTAACAGGAGAAGACAGGTGGTACACTGCCTACCACAAAGAAGACTTGATAATCCAAGCTGATGAGCCATTCAACGGAAGGCTCAAGAAAGAATCTAAAGACATGGTGGAGATAGCTTTGCCAGCCAGCCTCAGAACGGTAGGCCTTATTGATGAATTTTTCAATAATACCCTCCCAAATCAAGACAAGGCAGAAGAAGACACAGACACGACAAAGAAGGGCCCCTCAGTGGTGGATGAATTAATAAAGACGGAAGAATCATTTACCTAGACCATGCTTTCCATAAAGCAAGAAAGACCCATGCCCCACATGGACCACCAGACTGATGAAGACTTTGTTTGATGCTCTTGCATTATTACAAAAAGACAAGACCTATGATGAAGACCTGGCATGCCTTTCTTTTCATAAAGGAAGGGTCCCTCCATTATCAAAAGATGTCTAAAGTTGTAGACCCAGTTGATAAAGATTCCCAAGACTATGCTGCTTTAATAATTTATGCTTTCAACCGGATTGCTTTTGGTAGTCGGTTACTAGTTATGTTGTAGTACCCTTGATCTATAAAAGGGAGCGTCCATTTGTGTTTAAGACATCAGTAGTTAGAGAGAGAGAGATAACAAGACTTCTATGCTTGTAATAAATGTTATGTATATGAGTGAGTAAACCTCTCATAGTTAGGGGAGAGGGGAGAGTTGTAATTACTTATGATATGCAATATAAGTGTTTTCTTTTCCAGAAATCTCTTATGTTAAGTTGTTATTATTTTCCAAATTGTCTCCAACTTTCTGTTCATAGAGGACTATTGTGTTGAACCTCTGGTGTAGCACACAAGGTGTTATACTGGTGAACCGCCGTCAGGTGCCGATTTGCCGTGAGCCGTTAGCCAGGGTGGGCGTTAGGCGTGAAGGCGTACAGGCAGGAAACGGGTCAGCCGCCAAAGTAGTGGATTGAGGTGCAACACATAAAGAGAGAGTTGTAGGAGGCCAAGACCGGAGAAGAATAGTAACAAAGCTGAAGAGACAAAGGGAAAAAGATAAAGATATTGTAGACCAGAAGGAAGGTATAAACTCGAACCAAACCCTTAACTATTTTACATAATATTGTTTTAAGAAAAATCTTATATGAGCTTACAAATCACTAAAGACTTTTTAGATTTTGTTAATCAAACAAGTTTAGACTTAACTAGAGAAATTCAAGACTGGACTCTTACAGGCCCTAAAGATAAAGAACTTATAGAATCTGCTTTGGTATATGCAGGTGGTACTTTTAAATACATAGACCAGATCATTGAGTGGTTAGGAAGAGAAGTACCTAGAATAGAAATAATTAGAACAGGAATTCGTGACCTCTTTAGACAAAAATTAAGAACTGAAGAATTTGCAGAAGAATTGTCAAGACCTGAAAAGTATCCAGAATACACTAGGATACTTGAAGATAGTATAGACGTATTAAAATTTGTTAGACGTAAAAGGTTAGCTGAAACAAAGACTATTTTAATTAGAGCCGGAGGAATCCGTCCTCTCCTTAAAAACGTAGAGACAGCTGCCCCAAGAACATACCGTAGATTTTTGTCATCTTATGGTGATAATAATTTAGACGAATTTATAGATAACGATATAATCGATATTGTTAATCAAATATATAAAGAAACTAGACAGATAAACCCACGATACCGTATAAGGTATTTAAGACTAGAATATTTTCCAGCAAAACCTATTTCAATTTCTAGACTTCCAGAAGAAACTATTTATATAGATAATCCTCGCTATTCAGAATTCCAGTACGATAGTGAAGGAAGAAGCTTGAGAAGTAGCAGCAGACCTGAAACTTCTACAATTAGACATCCAGATTAATTAGACTTTAAAATAAGCTTAAAAGACGTTAGAAAGCATTGGGGTAAAAATTGATATTTCCCAAAACTTAGAAAAAGACAAAAGACATTGCGGTCCCAAAAGGTGGTCCTAAATAGACAAAACGGTCCCTAGATAATTCTTGGACGGTAGCGGTCCGTAAACTAGGTCCGTAAACTAGGTCCGTATACGATCCAGCCTCATATATATATATATAAAATCTGATGTCAAAATTGTGAAATGTATACTAAAATTTAAATTAAGAAGAATTATAATATTGGTAAAAATAATGATATGATTTTTATTAAGTTGACATCGTAATTTGCTTAAAAGTGTTGTGTTAAAAAGAAATTGTAATTATGAAGACTAAGCAATTCTAATAAAAAAATGCCAAAAAAATGTGTAGTTAACTCTATAGTTTAAATAAAGGATAATATTAGGGTTATCTCTTTTTTTGTTACTCTTTTTGCTACTCTTGATTTTAAAATGTTATACGTTGCTTTGTCTTTATTTATATAGGTCTCGTCAAGACATAAAAAATAAAACAAGTACAATATTATTATATCGGGAATAACAAAAGGAAATATCCAAAAGAAGTAGCCTTAATATTACCCTTAAATAAAGCAAGACTATGATATTGTACTTGAGCAACAAAATGATTTTATTAAATTAAAGTTGTGATTTGTTAGAGCAACCCTTATGGGTACCTCAAATTTGGAAATGAGTAGTCTAAATTTGCAGTACAGAAAGGAAGAAAATTGCTACGCGCGACGATTTGAAAAGGGTCAAAAAAAAAAAAAAAAAAACAGAAATAAGCCAAAACGACGCCGGTTTATGCCAAAGCGACGTCGTTTTGGTGATTAAAAATCCAAACCTTGCGCGGAACATCATGTTCCGCGTAAGGTTATCCCATAATTCCATTTTCACCCCCAAATCTCTTAACCTTTAATCTTCGCCCCCGGATTAATATCCTCAACTCCCACCTACATTTCACCTATTCAAATTAAATCCAACACTCTATTTAAATCCAACCACGGTAAATAATCTTTAAACTTGGTATTTATAAAAAAAAAAAAAAAAAGAGCCGTTGAAAAAATAGAGCTGTTGGAATAATTGGGGGGGGAAAGTTGAAATAGGAGAAATGCTAAAAGGCTTCCACGGAACATGATGTTCCGCGTTACCTTTTTTTTTTTTTTTTATTTCTTGCGCGGAACATGATGTTCCGTTTAGTCAGTGGGTCCCACAAAAAACCAACTAGGGCAATTCTAAATTTGTTATTTTTTAGCTTAGCAGAGTCTAAATTTGCACTTTTGCCCTACGCACAACAAACCTAAAAACCTCAAATATACATGTTTGCACTACCCATAGGGGTTGCTCTTATAAAGTGAGATAGTCAGTACTGTTTCAAAAAACCAATTTGAAGTAATAATGACTATACTACTGTATTGTTTTACAACGGCGAAATTTTGTATGAACTTTTCAATGACCGTAACATTATTGTACAATTTTGAAAGAACCGACATGGTGAATTTATTTATAATTGAAAAAAATAAGATTACTAAATATTTAGCAATTGCGAATATGGAGGTTTGTTTTCACGGATTAAACACAACTTTAAAAAATGACACTAATATTTCTTCTAAACACGGATTCACAATTAGTAAATGTTAAGAATTCAAATTTGGAAAAATAAAAACAATTTCTGTTCCTTAGAACAGGCTTATCTCATGTTAAAGTTGTGAAAAAAATGGAAACAGATCAGTTTTGCTTTTAAAAAAAAAAAAAGTGTAAAAACATGTACTAAAATATCTAGTGATATATTTTCTTTCAGGGTTCTAAAAAATGCGGGGCGTGATCGAGGCGTGGACGCCAAGCGTTAACCCTTAGAAGCTTAGGGGGGCCATAGGTGTAAAAAGGCGTTTAGGCATTTTTAATATTTTTTCATATTTTTTAACCATAACAAGGCTAATTAAATACTAAAATTGTACATATCATAAAAATATGTCTGAATATTTGTAAATTAAAATACAATTTGATTATTTTGGATGAGATAATGGTCCGGTTTGTAAAAAAATCTTTAAACAGTGATATCGGTTCACTAAAGCATTGTTGTTTTTAAAGAAAAAATGCGCCTTAAGAGTTTTACCAAGCATAAGGCGTCAAAATCTTAAAGCGAAACGTTTCATCCAAGCGTCAAGTCTAGACATACTTAGACGGAACCTAGTCGAATTTTTTAGAACTGTCATTTTTTTTAACAGAAATATCTAGTGATATTGAATTTGGGGTTTGTGGATGCTATTCAACCAGCTGGGGGTACGTCGACAGGTAGCTGTAAACAGCTGGGGGTTTGTGGATTTGTTAATAATTGTTGGGAGTGCGTGGACAGCTATCACTGGTTTTGTGGATAGGCTAGAATAGATGCTAAAGATAAAAGGGTGCATTCTCCTAAAAAAATAAAAAAAAAATGTAGGAACCCTCTAAAATTTTGTCAATTGACTATATTATCGTTTACCCTTTACCTTTTATTCTTTAATCTTTACAATTTAAGCAAGTATTTTTTTTATTTTAAATAACAATTATTAACAACTTAGTCATTAATTAATTTATACTTTAGTGCTTACTTAGTTTTTTTTACCAAATATAAACACGATCCAGTTAAAATGCGACACGACATGAAATTTAATTTTTTATCTAACAAAAAGAAAACTCAAATAAAAGTGACATTTCACGAAATTTTATTTTTTTTATCTTAGAGGAACACGAAATATTTTTTTACCCTAAACACAATCCAATTAAAAGAGACACGAAATGACACGAAATATTATTTTAATTTATTTACAAAAACAAATACACGATCGAATAAAAATGCGATACAATACGAATCTTTTTTTACGAAACACAAATATAGTCAAGTAAAAGCGATACAATAAATTTTTTTTCCAAACACAAATAATAATTCTTTTACCAAATACAAACACAACTAAAATGCGATACAATACAAAATCTTTTATTTATTTATTAATATGACCAAGTAAAAGCAACACAACATGATTTTTATTTTTTTATTTTTACCAAACAAAAACACGATCCAATGTGGTGTGGTGTTTATGTTTTACTTTGATCGTGATTGTGTTTGTGCTCGGTAAAAAAATTGTGTTTGTATTTGGTAAAAAAAATTATTATTTGTGTTTGAAAAAAAATCATGTTTTGTCGCTTTTACTATATGGTTCATGAATTTTAAAACAAACAAAATGCAAAATTGTATTTTAATTAGATCGTGTTCATGTTAGATCAACAATAACATTTCGTGTCGCGTCGCGTTTATTTGAGATGTGCTAGGTAATTTTGCATTTTTTTTGCCGCGCACAAACATAAACACGATCGAAGTAAAACATAAACACCAAACCACATTGGATCGTGTTTTTCTTTGGTAAAAAAAAATCAAGTTGTGTTGCCTTTAGTTGGCCATATTGATAAAAAGAAAGATTTTGTATTGTGTCGCATTTTAATTGTGTTTGTATTTTGTAAAAAAAATTATTATTTGTGTCTAGAAAAAAAATCCTGTTGTAATGCTTTTACTTGATCATATTTGTGTTTCGTAAAAAATGATTTCGTATTGTGTCGCATTTTAATATTTGTGTTTGATAAATTAGATTGGATCGTGTTTGTATTTGTTAAAAAAATCATGTTGTACTGCTTTAACTTGCTCATTTTGATAAAAAACAATAATGATTTCGTATTGTGTGGCATTTAATTTGACCAAATTCTTTAAAATTAATAATGATTTCGTACTATTAACTTTAAAATTAATGAATACAAATTCTTTTTTTATCCAAATAAAAACATCACCAAATTAAAATAAGAACATCACCAAATTAAAATATGAAATGTCATGAATTTTGTGTCAAGTAAAAAAAATTCATGACGTTTCATATTTTAATTTGGTGATGTTGTTATTTGGATAAAAAAAGAACTTGTATTTATTAATTAAAGTTAAATTAAATTAAACGCATGGCCGGATTGGACAGGGATGGAAGTGGAATACAATCCATTCTTAATTTAAAATTATCCTGGCTGGCCGAGGGGAAAATTGCCCAAAAAAGTATTAGATGAATTTTTTTGGAGATGTCGAAGAAGGGAAAGAAGCTCAAAATAAAATTTTGAGTCAGACATGGTGATTTTCAGAATTTTGTGAGCACTTAGCCATATTTATGTTTCGAAAAAAAAAAAGTTCGTATTGTATCGCATTTTTATTCGGTCGTGTATCTGTTTTTGTAAATAAATTAAAATAATATTTCCTGTCATTTCGTGTCTCTTTTAATTGGATCGTGTTTAGGTTAAAAAAATATTTCGTGTTCGTCTAAGATAAAAAAAAAAAGATTTCATGATATGTCACTTTTATTTGAGTTTTCTTTTTGTTAGATAAAAAATAAAATTTATTGTCGTGTCGCATTTTACTTGGCCATATTTGTGTTTCATAAAAAAAAGATTTCATATCATGTCGCATTTTAATTCGATCGTGTTTCTATTTTACTTGGCCATACAAATTTTTTTCTTTACTTAATTGTATCTAATTATTGAATTAAAAATAACGAAAAATAATTGTTGTCAACATTGTATTAGCTTTCTTCAAATGATTAGTTTACACATAATGAAGGATAAATAATAAATTCAAAAATACATGTTGAAGAGATATTATGTTAAGAGGGCTTTCTTGTCATTAATGAATTGTATGTTTGGAGTTGGAGTGCCGGAAGATTTTAAGGAGCGCCAATAGCTACCCCCAAGATAAAATAACTATTTTATTTCGTTTCTCATAATAATAGAAGAAAAAAAAATTCTCATATGTTTTGAGTTAACGTTAGGTATTTTGTTTAAGAAAATCCAACTTTCTTTTTAAAGGATGTTTTCATTTTGACAAAAAAAGAAGAACTCCAAACTATTGTTATTTAACCTTTCCTTCTTTATATATATATATATATATATATATATATATATATATATATATATATATATATATATATATATATATATATATATATATACCTTTCCTTCTTTATATATATATAGTTCTGCTCTTGTACAGTCCGTATTTTAAGAGTGTGAATTGTACATGCGTCTTCTGGCGATGCGCGCAAAAAAAAAGAGTGTGCATATAATTTATGGGATAATTTGTAGGGGCGCCATTAGGTGACACATGTCCACTCCGCATTCTTAAAATGTGTGTGTGTGTGTGTGTGTGTATATATGTATATTAGTGTTCTAAAAGGCGCGCCTAGGCTCTGCCTAGGCCGGCATAAGCTTGACGCTTGGGAGAAACGTTTTGCTTTAAGCGTTTCACGCCTTATTCTTGGTAAAAGGCTTAATGCACACTTCTTTTTAAAATTAGAATGCTTTAGTGAATGATATCCCCTTTAAGGATGTTTTTTCAAAAAATCAGACCAATATCTCATTCAAAACAATCAAAAACTAATGGTGTCCTAAATCTCTTTGCCTCTCGTCCAAAAAAACGCGTGTTTTTTTCTTTTTTTTTTTTCATAGTATTTAAAAAAATAGTATTTTATTTTGCATATATTCAGACATATTTTAATATATATATGATTTTAGTATTTTTAATAACGTTGTTATTGATATACCCATATATACCACCAGCCAGGCCGAGGGTGTCCTGCACCCAGACGAGGGCTTAGGCCCAGGACGAGTCCAATGACAGTCCCATTACAGGAAGGATCGACCAGGATGATCCCCCAGTCAAGATCAGACAGCCCTTCAAGGGGCCGACCCCTCATCATGGCCCAGACAACCCTTAGAGGGGCCGACCCCTCATCATGGCCTAGACGAC
The DNA here is from genome assembly GCA_949130495.1 of Sambucus nigra. Lineage (NCBI taxonomy): Eukaryota > Viridiplantae > Streptophyta > Magnoliopsida > Dipsacales > Adoxaceae > Sambucus > Sambucus nigra. The sequence continues at coordinate 35,775,413 of OX422224.1, read as the reverse complement.
CCTTCAAGGGGTCGACCCCTCATCATGGGTCGGCTGACCCTATGAGGGGCCGACCCCTCATCATGGTTCGGATGACCCTATGAGGGGACGACAGTACGAGGCCACATTCAGTCGGACCCGATGCCAGCATCAACTTTAGCCTCGGCCTGGCATCTTAGACCGAGGGTGACGTCATCACAGCGCGTGATTTGGGAGACGCGTGAAACAGTGCGCGTGGGACTCATATGGCATGTGGACAAGACCGTTATAACAATATCACCCCCTCACGTGAGGGAATATTATGTCATCATTAATTGCAAGTGACACATCCAGGTGTTAGCAGGGGATTGGCTAGATCATCATTCACATGCACCATACATTCTTAGGGGAGGTACCCCCAAGTCCTATATATACTTGTCATCTTCATCCTTGTAAAGGGATCGATAATTGTAACCCTAGATAAAACTCTACTTATTCACACAGGAGAGAGAGAGAGAGAGAGAGAGAGAGAGAGAGAGAGAGAGAGAGCTTATGTGCATTGTATTCAGGGCCATTAGTTCCCATATTTGGTGGATACTCACTCACAGTGGATGTAGGCCTAATTGGCTGAACCACTATACATCATTGTCTTATTCCTCTTATACTCATCCCCTTTTATACGCATACACATATATAACTTTGTTGCTACCGTTGTTACTACTGTTTGAGCTCATCATCACTTATCTGGTGGTGCTAAATCTTAGCATCATCAGTTTGGCACCGTCTATGGGAACGAGAAGATATCTCTTCCTTTATACAACTTGATCTCACTGGATACTCTGGTGGTGAACCAGTTCTCTCCCTTTGTGTGGAGTTGTTTCACCATTGAAAGAGGTCCATTAAGGTTCTCAAACTCATCAGTCTTTTGATCATTCAGCTCTCTATAGCTCAAACACATGGCACTAGAGATGTTGCCACCTCTTCCTCCACCGGATAGTGGGGTAGGACCCAATTCTAGTCATCCACCACTTCAGTCTGAGATGGCTGATGCGGCGGATGCCTTGAAGTCTCTGGAAGCAAGCCAGTGGATTATGCAGGAGCAATTTACAGCTCTTAGCTAAAACATATTAAGACCACCAGGGGTCTCACTGGAGATGATTACTTCGGCATTATCTCCAGGGAAGCATGAGGCTAGGGGACCACCCCAGGCGCCACGCAAAGACTTGCCGCCTCCACAGCAGTGGAGGGATGTTGCTGACCCCCGTCATCTATGCCTGGGGAGGCAAGGAAGCCCTTACCCTGAAGACAGATACGATGATATGGAGGTGGAAAAGGCCCCTATAGAGTGCTGGGAGCCGTATGAGGTCTCCAACAATACTGTGCGACCTATCCAGGAAAGCAGAGGGAAGTGTGGAAGGAAAAATCCCGACGATCGCCCGAGAGGCTCTGCTTTTGATCGTCTGAGCAGGGGGTCGGCCTTTGAGAGGCTGGGCCTAGTAAATGACCTGCGAGAAAAATTGTCCTAGTCAAGAAGTATTGCGAGGTCCGGAAGGGAGGCAGTAGATGGCCAACCCCACAGACGGGATGACGGTCAGGGAGAAGTAAACAACCGACACAGACCTGCCGCAGTAGAACCCTCTGTTCACCTCAAAAAGGCAGTAGGGGATAACATTGGCCAAGACGACCCTACGAGGCCATGGAATGACTCGATCCAAAGGCTGGAGAATAAAATTGGTGACATCCTAAAGAGCCGGGACCCTCTTCAGAGAGGATACTCCCTAGGCTCACCCATTGTGGTGAAGATAGTCAACTTCCCAACGCCATCCAAGTTTAAACCACCTGTGCTCACCCTAAGGTATGACGGGAGTACCAACCCCGTCCATCATATTACCAATCAACGACAGACATATACTCTATCTCCGATGAGATAAGGTGTCGTGCCTTTTTTAGCACTCTGATGGGGGCTGCACATGTCTGGTATATGTCTCTTACAAAGAACTCTATTGAAAGCTTTAATAAGTTAGCAGACAGGGTTTATCCATAACTTTTTCTTTGGAGTGAGGCCACAGAAGAAGACCACACACCTGCTCTTTGTTAAGTAGGGGAATAACGAGAGTCTAAGAGACTACATAGCCAAATTTAACAAAGAAAACTTAGAGGTCGAAGACTATGAGGAAAGCATAGCCATGACAGCCCTCATTGGAGGAATCTAGAAGGGGAAGCTTTTATGGAAGATTGGTGAAGACCCTCCGAAGATGATAGCTGAATTGCTATCAACAACGGGAAAGGTGATGAACGCCGAAGAGCCGATGGCCTCAAATTACGAAGATAAAAAAGGAGGCACTAGTGGGGGTAAGTACCAGAAAAAGAACAAAGAGGGGAATAAGAGGTATGTAGATGGCAAGTTTGCTGATTACACCCCTCTGATGGTCAGCTGCGAACATATTCTGAATGAGATAAAGAGCGACCGGTCCTGAGAAGTTAAGGGAAGCCCCTCACAAGAGAAAAAAAACTTGTAGTGTGAATTTCACCAAGACCATGGCCATGTGATCGACAAGTGTTTTGCTCTGAAAGATGAAATCGAGAAAATGATAAAAGAAGGGAAGTTAAGGAAATACGTCGACAAGAGTGCCCTCAAGAGGGGCCGACCTCAGGAAGAAGAGAGGTGATACACGTAGAGAAGATCCTCCAAATAGAAGGGACGACCCTTCAGATGATGCGGACGACCCTGACCTCCCACCGAGAGATGACCATGGCCCTGTAAAAAGACTTAATATGATCTCACTCGGTGTTGGGATGATCTTCGGGGACTAACAGGAGGAGGATCATAGGTTACCCATAGGAAGGCCCATGTAGCTGAGGCCAAGACAATAACAAAGTCCATACACTTGGAAGCAAAGTCAGAAAAGAGGAAGAAGGTTGATATGGATACTCTGGTAGTAGGTTTCTCAAGAATGGACTTCAAGGGCCTTTTAGCCCCGAATGATGACCCTCTTGTCATCACCACCAGGGTACACAGATGTGAGGTGCCAATGATCTTGGTGGATGGGGGAAGTTCTACAGATGTGATGTTCTGACCATAATTTAAAGCCTTAGGCCTCAGCCGTTCTAGGCTCGTCCCATACCATTACCCGTTGATTGGTTTTAGTGGGGAAAAATTTCATCCTCTAGGAGTGTATGAGGCCGATGTTAGGATGGGGGATGAGTGGCCGAGATGGCTTACCAAGAAGGTTAATTTTTTCATGATGGATGAACAGGTCTTCTCATCCTACAACATTATACTGGGGCGAGTGGTCCTCAAGTAATTTGAGGCTGTGCCATCCACGATTCATCAGATGATAAAATTCCCGCCCCCTTTCGGGGTAGGGGAAGTGTAAGGAGACCAGACGAAGACACAGGAATGTTACTTTAATTTTTTTGAAGAAAGAGAGGCGCATAAGAAGGCAACAACTACTTACAATATTGATACCTCGACCCCAGGGATGAGACAAAGTTGAAGAAAGGAGAATCCACGGAAGAGGTAAAATCCATCATCCTCAATGAGGATGAGCCAAAAAAAACCGTCCAAGTAGGCAAAGCTCTAAAGACAGACATCAAAGAAGACCTCATCAAGCTGTTAAGGAAAAGACAGAACATCTTTGCATGGAGTCATATAGATATGCCGGGGATCGACCCCAAAATCATGTACCACAAGCTCAATGTGGTAGAGGGTGCAAAGCCGATAAAGCAGAAGAGGAGAATTTATTCTCGAGAAAAATTTGAGGTAATAAGGGACGAGGTCAAGAAGATGGAAGACGCTGAGTTTATTAGGGAGGTCATCTATCCCGAATGGCTTTCCAACGCAGTCATAGTCTCTAAAGCCAATGGGAAATAAAGGATGTTTGTAGACTTCATCGACCTTAATAAACATTGTCCTAAAGATAACTTCCCTTTCCCTCGCATTGATCAGATGGTAGACACTATCGCAGGCCATGAGCTGATGAGCTTCATGGATGCATATTCAGGTTATAACCAGATCTTTATAAGCCCTAAGGACTCAGAAAAATGACTTTTATTACCGACAAGGGGACGTATTGCTATAGGGTCATGCCCTTTGGCCTAAAGAATGAAAGGGCAACGCATCAGTGTCTTGTGAATAAAATGTTTGAAGACCAAATCGGGAAGTTTATGGCGGTCTATGTAGATAACATGTTAACCAAGAGTTTGAAGGCTGAGGATCATGTGGCTAACCTCGAGAGGATATTTGATGGACAAGTATCGAATGAAGTTCAACCCGGCCAAATATGTCTTTGGGGTCGCAGTAGGGAAATTCTTGGGGTTCATCGTCAATCAAAGAGGCATTGAGGTCAATCCTAAGAAGATAAAGGCCCTCCTAGAAATGAAGACCCCTAGGACCATTAAAGACGTTCAGAGGCTCAGAGGGCGAGTGGCTGCTTTCAATAGGTTCATATCCAGAGCCACAGACAAGTGTTTACCGTTCTTCAAAATTCTCAGAAAGGCCTTTGAGTGGAACGAAGAATGTGACCAGGCTTTCAAAGAACTAAAGTCGTACCTAGGGTCTCCCTTGCTATTATCACGACCAGTGCAGGGCGAACGACTACATGTGTACCTAGCCATCTCAGAATCAGCCATCAGTACAGTAATTGTAAGAGAAGAGGATGGGGTATAGAAGCTCATGTATTTCAACAGTAAGGCACTCTAGGGGCAGATCAAAGATACCCTAGGATGGAGAAGTTAGACTATGCCCTGATCCATGCATCAAGAAAGATGAAGCCGTACTTCCAGTCCCATACAATGGTCATCCTCACCAACTCTCCCCTGAGGCAGGTCTTACACAAGCTAAAAAAACTAGGGAGGATAATGGCTTGGGCTATAGAATTGGGAGAATTTGACATTGTGTATAAACCTAGGGTGGCCATTAAGGAGCAAACATTAGCAAATTTCATGCCTGAATTTACTTGGGAAGATGATGAGGCTGAAGATGAGAACCTCGAGAAGACAAATACCCGACAAGGTGCAATTGTTGACTCATCCACAGATAAGGCAGAGAAGGGCACCGCTAGAGAAAAAGTTGCCAAAAATGAGGAGGGAAGATATCTATTTAGACAGGGGTCCCTCACCGAGGGAAATTTCTCAAAAGAACAGGCTATGTGAAACCTCTTCGTTGACGGGTCCTCTTGCGAGAGGGGACGTGGGGTTGAATGAATAGTATCAGCACCAGACGACACAGACATTGATTACGCCCTGAGGTTCGACCTCAAAGCCTCTAATAATGAGTCTGAATATGAGGCCCTGATAGAAGGCCTATCATTGGTCAGGTTTCTTAGTGTCGGCCAGATCTTGGTCCATAATGATTTAAGACTCGTATTGAATCAGATACTAGGAGCATACGAAGCTAAAGATGAGCGAATGGAAAAATATCTTGAAAGAGTGAAGTCACTATTAAAGAGATTCAGAGAAGTGAAATTAAAGAGGATACCTAGGCTTGATAATGGCTGAGCCGATACGCTTGCAAGTCTAGCCACGACAACTAGGACAGGTATTAGGAGGACAGTCCTAGTGGAAATCTTGCTTTGACCAACGATTGAGGATGTAGATGGAAGACTTAGCTCTTGCTTAAATATTAACAGCTAAGCTTTATGGATGGACCCTCTAATCAGATACATCAAAGAGGGGGACATGCCAGAATCAAAGCAAGAAAGGAAGAAGTTGAGATATAGAGCTGCGAAATTCACTGTCATCGGAGACACCTTATACAAAAAGGGGTTCTTGCTCCCCTTGCTCAGATGTGTGCACCCGTTCTAAGTCTCACACATTTTGCAAGATGTTCATGAGGGGTCTTGATCGAGCCATATTGGGGGTATATCGTTAGCAAAGAGGATAGTCACCCAAGGATATTGGTGGCCGACCATGGGGAAGGATGCTACGGCATACGTTAAGAAGTACGATAAATGTCAAAGGTTCGCCACTATACCCCACCAACCCTATCAGACTCTTACCTCCATCACTTCCCCATGGTCATTCGCAGTATGGGGAATCGACCTAGTAGGACCCTTTCCTAGGACCGTCAATAACTATCGATACTTGATCGTAGCAATTGACTATTTCTGGAAATGGGTAGAGACGGAGCCAATGGTCTTGATTATCGAGCAAAAGACCTTCCAGTTCACCTGGAAGAACATTATATGTAGATATGGTCTCCCCAACACCCTCATCTCAGATAACGGGACTCAATTCAAGAATGCATCCATGGAAAAATACTACGAAAGGGTGGGTATCAAATAATTCTTTTCTACCCCAGACTAACCTCAGGCTAATGGGCAAATTGAAGTTACATATAGAAGAATCCTAGACGGGATCAAGAAGAAACTCGAGGAGGAAAAAGAAAGATGGGTTGAGGATTTGTATGCTGTACTGTGGGCCTACAGGACGACGACAAAGACTCTTACCGGAGAAACCCCATTCATGCTGGCGTATGGCTCAGAAGCCGTCATCCCCACCGAGATTGGGTTTCCCACCCACAGCGTCCACATGTATGACCCCCAGAGAAATAGGGAAGAAAGGAGACTTGACCTAGACTTTATTGAGGAAAAGAGGGAAGAGGCTAAGATAAGGAAAGCTGCCTACCAGCAGAGGACTGTCAGGTTTTAAAACCAGAGGGTGAAGAAAAGGCCAATCACTGTGGGGGACTGGTCCTAAAAAAGACTTCGCAAAAGCCTAACAAGCTCCACCCAAATTGGCATGGACCATTTAGGGTCATTGATGAAGTTGTCCCTGGAACCTACAGACATATAACCTTGAAGGGGAGCCCTTTTCCAACCCCTGGAATGAAGATCATTTGAAGAAATACTATCAATAATGTAATGTCCTGCTGGACAACAATTTTAATGAATGTGTTTCTCCAACAGAACACTTGGAATGTTAATGAGAATGTCATATTAGCCACTCATCTCGTGTTTGTTAATTCTAGTGTGATTATGGTTATCCTCGTTAAACCACCCTCGGCTATGATAAGGGTAAATGATGGGGACAACCCCCCATTCATCCTCAAGAAAGATGAGGGGGGACTTGAAATAATTGCAAACATCATTTAATTGGTGGAAACCACCCTCGGCTGTGATGATGGTAAATGGTGGGGACGATCCCCCATTCACCCTCAAGAAAGACAAGGGGGGACTTGAAATAATTGAAAACATCATTTAATTGGTGGAAACTACCCTCGACTATGATGAGGGTAAATGGTGGGGAGTACCCCCCCATTCACCCTCAAGAAAGATGAGGGGGGATTTGAAATAATTGAAAACATCATTTAGTTGGTGGAAACCACCCTCGGCTATGATGAGGGTAAATGGAGGGGACGACCCCCATTCACCCTCAAGGAAGACGAGGGGGACTTGAAATAATTGAAAACATCATTTAATTGATGGAAAACACTGGTGGGGACAACCCCCCATTCACCCTCAAGAAAGACGAGGGGGGACTTAAAATAATTAAAAACATCATTTAATTGGTGGAAAACACCCTTAGATATGATGAGGGTAAATGGTGGGGACGACCCCCCATTCACCCTCAAGAAAGATGAGGGGAGACTTGAAATAATTGAAAACATCATTTAGTTAGTGGAAACCACTCTTGGCTATGATGAGGGTAAATGGTGGGGACGACCCCCCATTCACCCTCAAGAAAGACGAGGGGGGACTTGAAATAATTGAAAACATCATTTAATTGGTGGAAACCACCCTCAGCTATGATGAGGGTAAATGGTGGGGACGAACCCCCATTCACCCTCAAGAAAGACGAGGGGGGACTTGAAATAATTGAAAACATCATTTAGTTGGTGGAAACCACCCTCGGCTATGATGAGGGTAAATGGAGGGGACGACCCCCATTCACCCTCAAGGAAGACGAGGGGGGAGCTCACAGGATGGTTAATTCAAATATCACAAGCTAAGGCAAGCATAGAAGACAGGAAGATGCATTATATTATAAATCAAGTGTTATAAATACTTGTCCAACAAAAATATTTTTACAAGAAGATGGTATTGGCTACTGGCAGCCACCCTACTGAGCAGTATCAGTAGGAAAGGTTTCAACGTTAATCAGAGGAGTTTCTTCAGTGACCAAAATAGGTCGATCCTCAGAGGTGCCGATGCCTTCGAAGTGTACTTGAGACTCTACATGGGCTAGAGCCTCAGCTATGAGAGGGTTTTCCATCTCCACTGCTTCAAGAGAGGGACAGATGGATGACACAACATCAGCAAATTTAAAGACGACCCACTAACGGGCCATCTTAATTTCCCTCTTCAGGTACTCAAGGCTAAAGCCCTGAAACTTATCCGAAAGATTATAAGCCTCCACTGCATCGGCCTCAGCTTTCTTCACTGCCTAACTAAGTTCAGCTTTGAATTAGGCCCCCTTGTTGGTCAAGGCTCCTTCCATTTCTTTGATAAGGGTGTCCTTCACATTCAGGTCGGCCTCATGCTGCTTCACCAGCTCATCCAGGACCCTTGCATGCTCAGTCCTTACACTCTCTAGCTCAGCACGGGCAGTCTCTAATTCAGTCTTCAAATCAGCCCATGCTGAATAGCCCTCTCGGCCTCGTGAAACTTTTGTTGATTCTCAGTCATCCACTTGGTGGCCGAGGTGAAGGCGCGGACAGATTGCGTAGACAAACACATGTTAAAAGGAGTCGAGGGAACAGTTCATGAAATAAATAAAAAAGAATGAAGTCGAAAGAGGTACCTGAGCCAAAGTGTGTAGACCGTAATCATGGACCTTGGTTGGGGGAATCTTTGATAGGAATTCATAATCTGTAGCCGAGGGTGTAGAAAACATTGAGGCTTTGATCACCCTTAAATTGGCTATGAGGGACGAGGGTTCAGCCTTGAGGAAAGAAAGATTATGAGACCTATAGGAACCCATGCTAGATGAAGAGCTGGTCCCCTTAGTGTGTGCCTGAGACACCTCAACCCTCGCCCTCGTCTGTGAGTCAGGTTGAGATCCCCGAGGAGCTTCAGGCTCCTTCCTTTTATGACTATCGGCAGTCGGCTCCACTTCTGTCAGCCCCACGGCCTTTGTGTTTCTCGAAGGTTGTTGAGGCTCTTTGCCTTTTTTTCCCAAGCCAGACAATATACTTGGAGCAGTCATCTCCCAGAGTTGATCAGATATATTTATAAGACGACCTAAAAAGGAAGCGATACATAAAAAATATACAGTGGCGAAGAGGAAACACTTAGAAAAAAGTAAAAATGGGGAAAAATTCTACTCACATAGTTTTGTCAGGGGGGTCGACCCTCAAACCAGCTTCCTTGAGGAAATGAGGGGTCATCAAATCTTTAAATTTGGCAAGACGACCCTCTTTCCCCTGTTCCCTCAGGTACTTAACTATATCCCACTCTTCCAAGCTTAGCCCGGGGTCTTATCATGCTTTCATTGAGGGGTTGGACCATGCCCTATGAACCCTTAGACTGTCTTTTAGAGGCTTAACCCTGGAGGGGAACTCCCAATCCTCATAGATGAAGAAAAACCTCTTCTTTCAGTCGTGGTTGGATGTATGAGCTACCTGAAGGAGTTTTTTATCGGACTTCCTAGCCCCCAGATGAAAATACCCAGGCAGCTTGGACGACGAAGTAATATTGTAACATGTTATGAATATATCGTTCGAGGGCTCGTCGGTGAAAGTATTCTTTCAAAGGGAGACATAGTCTAGGATAGTCCTCCATGAATTGGGAGGAAGTTGAGAGGGAGTAACCCCAAGAGCAGATAATATTTTGACTATAGCAGGGTGCAGAGGGAACCTATCACCTACCCTTAACATCTGCTCGTAAACATCAGTCTCTCCTTCGTCCCCCTGGTAGACCCTCTCATCTTCAGATGGGACCCTCATACTTATATTGGATTATATACGAAAGAGATGACTCCATAATAAGAGGTCACAGTCCTTAGTAGAACTCTCATTATCATCATCAGAACTCTTGTTGTCGTCCACGGACCTCTTGTCCCCAAATCCGTCAGCCTCATCGCCTATCGGAGGTCTATCTAGAAAGGCTACTTAAAAATCAAGAGGGGACAGGGTTGTCACAGGGACAACCTCAGCATGGAATGTTTCCTCGGCCTGTCGGATTGGACTAAGAGTTGATGTCTCTCTCCTCCCAGAAGGCCCAATACCTATTGGAGATGAGGCTCTCTCGTCCATCTCTCCCTCGTATGTCTGACTCTCGGTTGGATGACAGGAAGACCCGTAGGACTCAGATGGTATTATGGTGGCCAAAGGAATGGGTAAGATGGGTCGTACCCAACTTAGGTCGACCCCTCGTCTTTGCTCGTCCTCTTACTCTATTCGCCTAATCTCTGTGAAGAATTTCTCTCTCAAGGATGGGAACTCCTCGGCTGAATCATAAAGTCTCCTCAGCATTAAGGGGACGACCCTACACTTTAAGGAATTTATTTAAGCCAACTATAAACAAAGTTCACAGTTGACTTTGTTTGACTTTTGGAGCAAACCAAAGAAATAAAGGGTTTTTGTTGATAAAACCCAAGAACAAAGGAAAACAGTTCGCCGGAGAAGAACGTCGAAAAATGCAAGGCACTAAACCACTACTGAAAGATGGGGGATGAACTCTGCGGAACCTAACATCTAAATGCTTACCTATAACCACCACTGCAAGGTGGGTCTACACGCCAAAAAAGTAAGAAAACCAAGAAAAGCGAATAAAGAAACCCAAATGCAAGAAACAAAGAGAAAATAGAAGCTAAAAGAGGAATTTGTGGTATAAGAGTTACCTGAAGACAACGACGATGATGGAATGAATCTTGAAACTTGGAAGCTAAGGTTAAAATCGCAGGAAATGGCGATGGAGCTGTTGAGAAGCTAGAGAGAGAAAGCTAAAGCACGAAGAAGAAGAAGAAGAAGAAGAAGAAGAAAAGAGATAATTGTTTAAAAATCCATTAAATACCTTATTATTTATGGGCCCAATAATCAATTCAAGACACAACCCACGAGGAGAGGCATCATTAGGGCAAGAAGCCCAAGAATGGTGTGCAACCGTCACACTTGGGGAACGTAAACGATGATGGATATCTGACAAGGTGTCAAGCAACTTGACAAATGGCACTCATCAAACTGACCACACAGTTGGCATTCAAAGGAAACATTACCCCTCAGCCATCTCAATAACATCGATGGCTAAGGGCTGGGGGGCGATTGATATACCCATATATACCCTCGGCCAGGCCGAGGGTGTCCTCCACCTAGACGAGGGCTCAGGCCCAGGACGAGTCCAATGACATCCCCGTTATAGAAAGGATCGACTAGGATGATCCCTCAGCCAAGATCAGACGACCCTTCAAGGGGCCAACCCCTCATCATGGCCCAGACGACCTTTGGAGGGGTCGACCCCTCATCATGGCCCAGATGACCCTTCAAGGGTTCAACCCCTCATCATGGGTCGGACGACCCTATGAGGGGTCGACCCCTCATCATGGGAAGGAGGACCCTATGAGGGGACGACAGTATGAGGCCATATTTAGCGGGACCCGATGCCAGCATCAACTTTAGCCTCGACCTGGCATCTTAGGCCGAGGGTGAATTCATCACATCACGTGATTTGGGAGATGCGTGGAACAATGCGCGTAGGACTCATATGGCACGTTAACAAGACCGTTATAACAATATCACCCCCTCACATGAGGGAATATTATGTCATCATTAATTGCAAGTGGCACGTCCAGGTGTCACAGGGGATTGGCTAGATTATCATTTACATGCACCATGCATGCTTGGGGGGGGGGGGGGGGGGGGTACACGATGCCCCCCAAGCCCTATATATACTTGTCATCTTAATTTTTGTAAAGGGATCGATAATTGTAACCCTAGCTAAAACTCTTCTTGTTCACACAGTAGAGAGAGAGAGAGTGTGTGAGCTTATGTTCATTGTATCCAAGGCCATTAATGTCCACATTTGGTGGATCACACACTGAGAGTGGATGTAGGCCTAATTAGCTGAACCACTATACATCGTTGTCTTATTCCTCTTACACTCATCCCCTTCTATACACATACACATATATAACTCTGTTGCTTCCATTGTTACTACTGTTTGAGCTCATCATCACTTATATGGTGGTGCTAAATCTTAGCATCAACAGTTATAATTAAAAATGTTAAAATATATTAAAAATGATGTAATGCCTTTTCATGTTTTTTTACGCCTAAACCCTGGCTAGGCTTCTAAGGCGTCAGGCTTGACCTCCACGCCTCGATCATGTCTTGCGTTTTTTAGAACCTTGATATATATAATAATCATTTTTTGCGGACTAATTCGCATTTTAAGAGTGTGAACCGTACATGTATCATCTAGTGGCGACCCTAGAAATTATAGGCTAAATTATAGGCACACTCTCTCTCTCCTCTGCGCTCACCGCCAGGCGACACATGTTCGGTTCGTATTTTTAAAATGTAAACTAGTCCGCACAAGAGCAGTACTGATATATATATATATATATATATATATATATATATATATATATATATATATATATATATATATATTGTCTTATTTTTTAGTGCGTCGGCAGTTATCACTGCCAACTTGACATAGTTGAGAGTGGCAACTCTACAACTTGGTTTTGTGGGTGTAATTTCTAAAGACTAGAATAGATACTAAAGATAAAATGACTATTTGATTTAGCTTCTGATAATAATAGAATAGATAAATTTAAAAAAACGATAGAGCGACTTATGATTTTGATATAAAATCACGACTTAATGATGTGGAGATGTCACATCATCCTCCACATCATTAAGACACTATTTTTTTTAATTACATAATGTTCATTTATTCCAAAACATCTCTTTATTTATTTATTTATTTATTTATTTATTTCATCACTATATAATTTTTTTTTCAAAATATAACTTTCAGGATAAAAAATAGTCCAATTAAAATATATAAATACACACTATATATAAATATATGTAAAAATTATATATGTTAAAATACATCATTGTGTTGATTTTTTTTCTTAACGCAAACCAATTAAAAAATTACACAATGCGATTATGAATCTTTTATTTTTTAACTAACACGAACAAAACCCAAATAAAATGTGATGTGGCATCAATTTTTACTATTTTGAAAAAATGGACTTCACCAACGGCATGATAAAAATACGACTCCAGGGCACGTCACGTTTTATTTTGAACTTGATGGTGTTAGTTAAAAAATAAAATATTCATAATCGCATTCTATAATTTTTTAAATGGTTTCTTTTAAGTAATATTTTTAATTCATTTAGTCCCTCAAATACTCATTTACCTAACATTATCTTATTTTTAAAGGTCCGCGCCAGCGGCATTCTTTATTTTTAAACTTAATTTTTTAATTTTACAACATTTAAAATAATTTTTGTATTTCTAAAAACTATTTAAAGCCCCGCGTTAAAAATCTATTCTAATAAGAAGTTTTTTTTATAATTATTTTTAACTTATTTACTCTCTAAAACACTTATTTATCCAATATTCTCTTATTTTTAAAGGTTTGCACCAGCGACACCCCGTATTTACTTTACAACATTGGGCGTTTTTATCTTGTGATGGACCATTTGCTATATGTCCCCTATTTAAAATAACAATTATTTAAACAATATTGTCTTAATTTTAAAGGACCGCGCTAGTGGCACACATCGAGGGTAATAAAAAGATTTTTATTTATATTAAATTAAATTTTAATTTTTCAAGAACATTTTTTTTTCAGAAAAATATTTTTTTTTGTATTAAAACACTGTTTTCTAACAATTTTTTTAATATATGATTTTTTTTCTAATAAAATAATTTGTTTAAATAAAAAAAATCAAATGATTCTCTTAAAAACTACACCATTTTTTCTTTAAAAAAAAACTTTTCTACCTGTTAGTGTTAAGATGCCTAAGTATTAATATCCCTAAATATCTCACTACTTGAATGAAAGAATAGATGAAGAAATGGTCGTACATTAATGATGTGGCAAAAGCCACATCATTAAGTATGTGTTTTATGTCCCCTAACCAAGTCCCTGTAGTTCTGCTCAACAAAATTTTCTCATATGTTTTCATTTAACATAAGGTATTTTGTTTAAGAGAATCCAACTTTCTTTTTAAAGGATGTTTTCATTTTGACAAAAAAAAAAAAAAGAATTCCAAACTATTGTTATTTAACCCTTTTTTTTATCTTTGTAATACACACACACACACACACACATTACTGCTCTTGTGCATACCCGTCCGTATTTTAAGAGTGCGGACCAGACATGTGTCACCTAGCATTGAGCCTAGAAATTATACACTAAATTATAGGTTCTCTCTCTCTCTCTCTTCTGGACTCACGGTCAGGTGACACATGTCCCGTCCGCACTTTTAAAATGCGGACTGATATGCACAAGAGCAATACTATATATATATATATATAACAAATGCGTAAGAGAAAAGTTAGGAGTAGTTTCCATTAACGATAAATTAAGAGAAACTAGACATAGGTGGTACGGACGTGTATTGCGTAGACCAGTAAATACCCCTATAACAAGAGGAAGATTGTTTGAAACAGAGGGTAAATGAAAAAGTGGTCATCCTAAGCTATCATGGGAGAAAATTATTAGGAGAGACCTTAAGGAATTGAACTAGAATGATAATAATATTTATAATATATTAGAATGAAAAAGGAGAATTCATGTCGCCGACCCCATATTATGAGATTAAGGAAAGGATGATGATGATTATGATGATAGTTGTTCCTATTATCAAATTTTGCATTATTTATAAAATATCTAGTCTTTTTTTTAATGGGAAACATTCGGATAAATCCCTATTTTTTATCTCTTCTTTACTTAATTACAGATAAAAGATAACCTTAAATTATATTTCTCCACCAATTTCTCTTCTTTACTTAAATACGAAAACGAGTCCTTTTTTTTTATCACCCTTTGTTTTAACTCCAATCACCACGTCTTGGTTGAAAGTGCTTGAGTCTTCACTGTTACGTTAGAGCTCAAAGTAATCCGCCAGGGGCATATTGTGCATTTGACACATATTTTTTTCGCGTATTCTTCCAGTTAAGTCGTCAATACAATTTGGGATCTCAATGTATAAATTAATTTCAGGACTCGTACCATCATCTTTTACATCTAATGAATTTTTTGAATGATCTGACGAAAATTGATTTAGAATTGGGAGGTCGTCTAACGGGGACATATTATCAAAAGAATGTGACTCTTCATTGCTATAAATAGCAATGTCCACCGGAAAAAATATCTGCGAGTTTAACACTTGGTTAATTTTTCCTATTACCACTTGTTTAGAGGTATTATTATCCAGTCTCTTTTCAGTTAATGTCATGCTTATTGTCAAAAGAATCATATGATTTTTTAAGTTAGCTTTCGCGTAAAAGAAAAAAAAAATCATTTAACCTTTATTTATATTTTTTGAGTTGTTTAGTATACATACATACATGATAAGAGTAATAACCAAACTGATGAGACTAACTGACCCACTATACACATGATACAAAACTACAAAACTAAAACTGACGTTAAATCCTACATAACTTCCCAAACTATTACTAACTCCAACATGTTCAACGGTTTGGTTATTACTCTTATCAATACACACCCACACCTACACACGTGTATATATATAGACACACACACACACATATGTATGTGTATGCACTACACCAAAATGTACTTTTAGTAACAGACTAATTTTTAGATTAATAACACTAATCTACTGTTACTGTTTCTTACATGAATTTAGTGTTGCTAATATAATATATATGTTACTAATTGAGTTTAAAATTTGAAACTGAATATTAAAAAAAGAAATATTTATACACCCCACGCTAAAAGGAAAATAACCCGCGCATTTTCCCTCCCAAATGAATTGACCTAAGATTCGACCCTTCTCTCGTGACTCCCTAAACCCAATCATCTATCCCCCTCGTTGTTCTCTCTTTATGTAAAAGGTAACGTTTTTTTATTGCAATTGATTAATATATTTATGCAATTTAATAGAGCAGTGATAATGTTTTTATTGCTATTGATTGGCTTTAATCGATTAACAGCCTCGCCATTTTGGAACAATAGGGGAACCATTTTTATTGCTCAGGTATGGTTATAATTTTAATTCACGATTATGATTTCTCTACCGTAAAAATAGATGTTCTAATTGAGGGATAAAATTGTTTACTTTTGTTGTGTTATAAAAATACTCCTTAAAATGATTCAGTGTTTTTTGTTACTCTTTTGGTGTATCTCCAACATCTGATCGGTATTTTTTTTTTTTACTTTTGATACGAACTAATAATGTATTTGGTGATCTTTAGCACTATCAGTACTCAAAAGTTCAAGCTTAGTTTTGAAGCATTCGATCCCCGATATGATTTCTTGAGGTTGAGTCTATAAGTAAGGCAATGTAGTACACTCGAGGTTTTAATTAAATTATGTTTTTTTAAATAAAAATAATGAAAATGAGGATGAAAGTGTTGAGCTTCCTAGATTTTCTTTATAAAGTAAGTATTGTTTGTATATAACTTATAATTAAAATAGATAGAGCCCGTAAGCCCACCCATTATTTAGATCATGAATTTCTTCTTTCATTGAAAATAACTTGCTTCTACGACAAATAATTTTTTTTTTTTTTTTTACAATAATCCAGCCTCCTCTTCCCTTTATGTTTCTATTTTGATTATACTTATTTCTAGGTTCTTTAAGTTACCGTATCTCCTTCTTGTTACTTAGTTGTTAAGTTATTGATTGTGGTGATTAGCTACTTACTTTATTTTATAGTTTGAAAATATAATTTTGAAGACACTAACTAGTAAATTTAGTTATATTTATCTAGTCATAGTGTCTCAAAGTTTAATTTGACAATATTATATGAATTACTATCTATGATTCTATCTTCTTGAATCTTAAAACATTTATTTAATATTTAGTAAATAACTTAAATATATGTGGGGATATATACATATATATGTAAGAGGGTAGTTTAGATTAGATGGATGCTTAACCCCTTTCGAGTATAGTAATGATATGTTAACTAATCACGCCGTCGCTTAACTACAGGACATGCAAACACAACTTAGTGAAGATAAACTCAGTTTCAACTCACAAATATCTCGTGTATAACTCATAAGGTAATAACGAACTTAGAAGCAACTTATCTTAGAGGGAGAGAGAAAATGATCACCTTAGATACACCTTGGCAGGCATCCAAACATCCTAACCACCCTCAATGATTTCTGTCAGGTATTAAAGCTCCGTAATAAATGACAATGGTGGGTGAGTAAACTCTCTGGTTTGCAATAAATCTCTCTCTGATGTATATTTTCTAGAAATAACTTTTGAACCCTCAAAAAGAACCTCCTCTCCCCAGAGGTGGTTGGGGTCCTTAAATAGCCCCCACACCACTCCCGAGGTAACTCAGTCATTAATAACCATGAAAGACATCCCTCATACTTTATGTCATAAACATTAAATGCTTGATGCCTTAGTTAGCTCCACGTCATAAGCATTAAATGCCAAGACATGCCTTTTCCCTAACCACTGCGTGTCAGGTGGATGTCATCACAAAGTGGCTCACCCACTGTCTAACATCCCCAAATACCACAGTGGTATACTCAAGTGAAAATTTGACATTATCTGGATGGAAAGTGACATCACCTAAGTAGATGTGACATTAAGTAGAGGGTTGTTTGGTCCACAACTCAACGCCTGATGGAACTCAAGGCTGCTCCGCCAGGGGTTCCACGGTCACGGTCTTTTGGTGTTTTACCAGGTGTATTTAAGATGGCCAGGACAAGCCCCAACGGTGCCTCACTTCTCAATCCTCTAAACCAAGTCCCTCTAAAGTTCCCACGACGAGGTTGTTCGATAGAGCATGAAAGCTCTCCCAAGCCCTACTAAGCATGGTCTCTCGCGAATACCGTTCGACCTCACACTAAGAATCATTATACTCATTACATCATTATAATCGTTATAGCCCATAGTCAATATAAACAAAGATACAATGTGACTAAGTAACACAACAAGCTAAAGTATGAGTTGCCACGCTAAGTTGCCTTGCAGAGTTGCCACGTTGAGCTTCCATGCTCAGCTGCCTCACTAAGTCGCCTCGCTGCCTTAATCCCAAACACTGTTGTTAATGGGCAGATTAACTCTAATCTCAGGATTACCTTCAAGACCCCTCTATATTTTCCCCTTCGTGAAGAGATTTGTTGTGTGAACAAGAAATGTCTGTATGAAAACTTCTCAATCCGATGAACCTTCCCTGTGCAAAAATTCTGGCGTCTTTTCCTTCATTGCAACCGAATTCGGCTAATGCCTCCAGGAAAAAGTAAAATTCTCCCCAATGTACCAGAGTCGAAGCGCTGTGGATTATTGGCGCTTTAGTAAAGGGACATCGCAACTTTTTCTTGTTACTGAGTTTTAACCATTGTGGCTTGACTATTTGAAATTCTCCCGATAGACATGCGAACTTTCTCAAATACTCGTTTTAACTTTGGGGAAGTGAAATTCTTCGGTTTGTGCTGTGGTAGAGTATAGTCGTAGGGAGTGAGTTTTTCGTTAGGACTGCCCCTGTCGTTGAGACTTGTGGAATTCTCCCTTGTAACGTTTTGACAGGTTTAAAAACGTAAAAATTCTCCCCGATGTAGTTGAGTCATAATTTAAATAACGTTTGGACTTATAGCGAGGGGGCATCGTAGCTTTTTAAAACTATTAGGGCATCTTATTCATTTGGACATCGTAGCTTATTCGTTTGTAGTTATTGGGGTAGCTTAGCTTGGAAGAAACCCTTTTCATCCCCATGCGTCGCTTCATTAATGACGTAATGCCGTCTTTTTAACTGTCAGGACACTTCCCGAAGTGCCAAGGGTCTTCTTCAAATGATTGTAGACAGCTTTGCACATGTGGTGGTGGGAAACTCAAAAGACGGGTTAAAGATTTCAAACATCTATTTTTCAAAACACTTGTCCTTTCTTCATCTTCTTCAAACTCCCGTCTACTTTAGAGAGAGAAACTCTGCCAAAACTCCATTATTGCAAAGATTTTCTCCTCATTCCTTTCCTCTGCAATCATCCTCACTTTCTAGCCATTCCATTGTTACTTCTCTGGTTCCTTTTTAAAGATTTTCTTTAATCTTTAATTTTATCTTCAATGGCCTCCTCAACCAATCCTACTACATCTACCACCAATGCTCCACCTGCCACCCATGTTGCCACTACCTCTGCTGTCACCTCTTTGACTGGCACCTGCCAGGACCAGCTGCGTTTCTACCACCGGTCCCCTATATTTGGCAATGGTGATGATTTAACTGGGTTTTGTAAAACTTGCACTTTCAACGCTGAGAATGATGCTATGACGCTTGGTGATGAAGACGAAAGTGCTGCTGACTGGGGCTTTCTCCCCCCAAAGGGGACTCTTCGATTTTGTCTTAAATGAGGGGACTTCCAGTGGTCCCATATTGACTTCGAAGGGCCTCGAGGCTCTTATGCTCACTTCTCTAGTTGGAACTCCCACATGAAGAGTTCCCACGCTGATACCCTCACCAAAATTAGGCTTTATCGGACTAAGTTATTTGGTGAGTTTACTCTGTCCAAGAATAATGCTGTCCTGGTGTCTCACTGGAATGTTACTACTCACACCTTCATTACTGCATGGGGTGAGTTTACAATAATGTTAGAAGACATGTGTGAGCTTCTGGGCCTTGAGGCAACAGGCCATGAGCCCTATTCTGATGAGACCCTGGATGCCCAAAAGGCTGATGACCGTTTAGAGTTAGACCATATATGTCGAAGGTGCATCGGTTCTTTAAATAAATCCACTTTCACTCCTCTCATCAACTATTTCTTCAAGGATCCTTCTGAAGGTAGTTCTTCTGAGGCTGCCCGTGGTTAAGGTACATCGCTGAAACTTTCTTCCTACATGCTTATCATTCTTTCTCATTTCCTTTTAATGGGGAAACCTAACGACCAACCTTGAAGGGACCTCATCAACATATCCTTTCGTTTGGCCCAGGGTATCAAGCTTCCTCTAGCTGCAATTACCCTGGGATCACTCTACACATGGATTGATTGAACTCTTTTTGACATGGAACCATCTTTTGGTCATTATAACCTGGCCAAATTTGCCAATTGTATCCTTCTGACAAGCTTCCTTTATGTTTGTTTCCCCTCCATAGCAGCCAAAACCAACCGTCCTCCTTCGGGGGAAGCAATTCTGCCTCCACGCTCCTTTGTTTATCACAAGAAGCAAAGTCAAAAGGAGTTAACCACTATTAATGATCAACCTAGGAGTTTTGTGACGAGGCCATATGAAGAGGAGGTCTTCCTTCATACTTGGGTTTTTTTTAAATATGGAGCAAGGGTGGTCCGGGCAACTACTTTGGACCTCATCGTTGAAAACCCTTTGCTAGCTATGGTCCTTATATTTTTACTGGGGTACCTACCTTCCTACACCGAGTGGGGATACACTAGTGAGCATTATAATCCCAATCGATGCAACCATCAATTCGATTTCAATCAGGGGGCTCCTCACCCAGTTTTCCAATTATCTCACCCCCAAAGTCTCTTTTAGCGAGGCATGTTACCTGTTCTCATCTACTGCTGCATGGGGGGTAAGTTCTACCATGGTTGGGCGAGTAACCATTATGAGCATCACAAGGCAAGGGAGTGTGACCTCCTATTTGCAACAAAGTACTGGCCAAGGTAGTTGGCCTAAATTTCTGAGTTCATCTAGGGGAATCCCGTGTATCCCCCAGTTCTTTTATTTTCTGCTCTGGAGATGGGGCTAAAAGGTAATTCTATTCTTAGGATTGAGTTCTCTCTAAGAAAAACTCCCAAGTAACCTCCCACTGAGCTTCCTCCACATTTCTCCGTGTTTCCTATTGCTACCCCAAAGCCCAAAAATACCCCAACACCCAAATAACCTGCTTCTTCAGGAGGTATTTCTGGTGAAGGGGGTTCAACTGAGGTAGCCTCTGGTGAAGGACTTTCTCAAACACCAGCCAAAAAAACTAAGAAGTCTAGGAGTGGGACTTTCTTAAAGTGTAAGTCTCAAGCTCAGCCTCAAACTCCTTTGGAGGCATTCCCCATCGCCTTCGTTCCTCCTCCCATATCTTCAGAAATAAGTGAGGAGTTAAGGAGGAAAGTTCAGGCTGAGGTGGCACGAATAAATGTTGAGTTTCAATGACATGCTCCCATTATTCCTCCTTTTACTGCTTTCCTAACTATCTTGGTTGATCCAACAGAATCAGGGTTAAAGAGAAAGAAGAGTTCAAAGGTTCCTCGAAGCACTGGTGTTGTGGGTGTGAGGTAGAAGACTCTGGTACCAAGTCCCAAAGGAAATGAGCTCCAGGTGTACATCTCCCCCCATCTCCCTCTGTTGCTGCCTCCTCTCCTCCTTCGCCAGTAGTTATATCCTCCCTCTGGGTCCGAGGTATGTATGTGTTGTTGTTATTACTCCTCTTTTTCTAAGGCAAGCTGCATTCGTTTCACTTTTAACAACTTTGGTGCAGGAGGTTGAAGAAGAAATACCCATCCCTCCTATGAGCCCTTTCGTGGGGGGGATTTTTGGTTCCTCTCAGATCGATGTAACTCCTCGTCGTTCCCTATTGACCTCTCTCCGTTCGGCCTCACAATGTGCAAAGGATGCTGCTGTGGGGGGTGATTTCGTTGAGTATGTGGGCATCTCTTCTCAATCAGAGACAAATCCCCCCAGCCCCTTCTAAATCATCACCACAGCCCGAGGTTCTTCTGTCCATCGTTCCAGTTATAGAAAGTTCCCCCACGGTAACATAGTATCAATTACTTGTTAGGTCTCACATCTTTTTTCTCCTCCATCCCTTTTTCTGTTTAACATGCTGAACTTTAATATATTGGGATGCCTTAGTTTGAAATGACATCTTTATTATCTAACATTCTTCTTCCCATTATGCTGACGAGACCCTTAGCTGCAGTTTCCCTCTTTGGAGCCATAACTGAGGTAAGTAACACTTAGAGGTATTTCTCACTTCTTCTATACTTATTCCCCATTTTTAACACTTAGCTTCAATTTTGCAGTTTTCTCCAGATCTTGCTCTACCCTCCTCTCTTGGTGGGCTGCCTATTCCCAAGGACAGGGTTGAAATTTCTACCCAACATGGTGGTTCCTCTACATCCACCAACGTTGGGGCATTACTTGGAGGTCAAACGTCCTCCTTAGTTGAGGCTCATGTGTTGAGGCTCATGTGTTGGACTTGGTACCTTTTGCGGGCGAAAGATCTTTACCGTCCTTTGAGGCTTCTTTCGTTGGGGGTGCCGTTAAGGTTTCTGAGGAGGTAAGCCTGCCCCTAACAGTTCTC
This sequence comes from Sambucus nigra, assembly GCA_949130495.1. Lineage (NCBI taxonomy): Eukaryota > Viridiplantae > Streptophyta > Magnoliopsida > Dipsacales > Adoxaceae > Sambucus > Sambucus nigra. The sequence continues at coordinate 35,753,087 of OX422224.1, read as the reverse complement.
GTCGTTATGGACTCCTTGGTGACTCCCGTTCATGCTCCATCCACTGCTGAGGTACTTCACTAGTTTCTCTTCGTTTCTCATTGTTTGTCTTTTTTTCTTGACAATGTACAATCTAGAAGAATCTCATTTCTTAAACTTTCAAACTTCACCTATAACGGCGACTTAACAATGAAAACACTTGTTAAGATTTTTTCGCAAACTCCACCTATAACGGTGACTTAATAACGAAAACACTTTTTAGGATTGTTAGCAAACTTCACCTATAACGGTGACTTAACAATGAAAACACTTGTTAAGATTTTCCGTAAACTCAACTTATAATGGTGATTAACAATGAAAACACTTGTTAAGATTTTTCGCGAACTCCACCTATAACGGCGACTTAACAATAAAAATACTTTTAAGATTTTTCGCAAACTCCAATTATAATGGTGACTTAACAACGAAAACACTTGTTAAGATTTTTTGCAAACTCCACCTATAATGGTGATTTAACAACGAAAACACTTGTTAAGATTTTTTGCAAACTCCACCTATAACGGTGACTTAACAATGAAAAAACTTGTTAAGATTTTTCGCAAACTCCACCTATATAAGGGTGACTTAATAATGAAAATACTTTTTAAGATTTTTCACTTAACTCATTGTTTCTTCTACCTGTTCTCAGGTTGCACGTGAATATATTTCGGTGGGAGATAAATCTCCACTAGTTCTTCGCCCATCGCTTCACCCTATCGAGAACCCGCTATTTTAGAAGATTCTAGTCATGACGACCAAGGTTCCATGACTGGTGCTACCGCTGATAGTGAACCTCATTATGAGCTTCCTATGCTTGACTTAGCTCCTCATGACCTTTACCTCACGGTCCTTCAGCGTTCTCTTTAAATGCCTACCAATTATCGTGTGGTGATTGAGCAGCTTGAAAGCCACCATCCTAAGACTTTTACTGTGGATTTCCTACGTTCCAGTGATGAGCTATAGGCTTCAGGGAATGGCGACCATTATTGCTGATATCGTTAGTACTCCTACGACGAACATTACCAGACCTCTTCTTAACTAATTCCTAGTGTATCTGAGGGAGTTGGGTCGAGATGGCTTCCCTTTTGACTGACTGATTATGCACTTAAAAACTTTGAAGAGCTAACGACTGGATAGTCTTAGGGAACTGCTGCAGAAACATAGAGAGGATCAACTGGCTAAGGAAGCTAAGTTGGTTGAGCTAGCGCCTCTGCTTGAAGATGCCAATAAGGAGGTGGATGACTTCGAAGAGGCTCTGTGTTCGGTGAAGCTGAAATGAGAGAAAATCCTTATCGAGCATACACAAGCGTAAATGAGATTAGAGGTTTCTATTAATGCCCAATAGTCTTGCCTAGCAGCTTCTTCGGGCCTGCCCGATGATTTTTTCTCTACTCCAGACCTGTGATTCCTATTAGGACAATGAACTCTTTCTCTTTTATATACATTTTCCTTCTTTCCTTTTTTATGTAATTCTTAGGCAATAGCTCCACATTTTTTAATGTCCCAAAGTTTGTGAATGAAATGAAAAAGTTGTATGTTTTCCCATGTCATTTCTTTGTGTTGTAACTATTTATGTATATTATAAAGTTCTATGGTTCTTTCATATCCACTCGATTTGCAATAATAGACATAAAAAATAACTTGTATATTCATAACATCATCTAGATAAAATAATGGTCTAGACTTAGTTGCTTACACATGATAGACTTTTACATATTTATTGTTAATCTTGAATGGCTTGTCTTCTTCTATCTTAGAAATTAAGCAATAACCTCAATTATGAGCTTGTTTTACAGTGAAAGGTCCCTCCTAATTCGCTGTAAACTTAGGTAGGGGAAGCCCCCTGATGTGCTTCACTCCTGCTGTCAAAATGAGGTCTCCCTTCGCGAACTTCCTTAGTCTCACCAAGTTATCATATGCCCTGGAGAGCTGCATCGTATACATTTGAAAGTACAGCATTGCATTATCTTTGTGTTTATCTAACGCTTCCAACTGCACATGCCTATTCTAAGGGAGCATGCTACTTCGCAAGGCATATCGAGCAGAGGGAACTTCTAACTCTACCGGGAGAATCTCCTCAGCCCCATAAACAAGGGAGATCGGAGTATACCCTGTGGGATTCCTCTTGGTTATTTGATAGGCCCATAATACAGCTGGCATCTTATCATCCCATGATCCTGGAAAATCCTCCATTATTTTATTCAAAATATTAACAAGGTTTTGTTAGTTGCTTCGGCTTGACCGTTTCCTTTTGGGTAGATGCTCATTTATGGATGAAAATAAAGGTATGGTAGTTATCTTTCTAATTATCTTTTATTGAGGTCAATTGGACTTCTGTAGAGTGAGTTATTGCTGTTTTAGTGCAAGGTGTGAAATCTGCTATAAATTTAAAGTTGTGAGAATTTGTGATTTTTAAGAGTTCTAATGGGAAAATGACACTGGTATTCGAATAGGAATTTCGGATGTAATTGGGTTATGAGCTAGTGGTGATAAGCTTAATATAAAAAAATATGTGATATTTATATTATAAGTAAGTGAATATTTATGGAATTAAATCGAATATGTATATTCGAGATTACAGGCTAATGCTACGAGAGATAGGCATGGATAGCTGGATTTGATGATATATATATATATATATATATAGATAGATAGAGAGAGAGAGAGAGAGAGAGAGAGAGAGAGTATATGACATAATTATAAATATATTTGGTTGTGAATTGTATATTTATGTGAAGCATACTGCTCTAATGCTATCATGGGAACTTTCACGTTGTGGGTGAGGCCCCTGGCTTGAGGAACAGGGAGCCTATTGTCCCTAGGTCATAGCGTTCATTTTATATTGTGTGATTTTTATTAGGGGTGAGATGTGGTGGGTATGTTTCGTTCTCGTTTCCATGGAGGAACTATGACCGCTTCCTCTACGTTGTGATTTGGTTTTTACCAAGTCGGTGTGGGAGTTCGACCGTTGGTACCCAGGACGATGTGTGAGTAATTCCCTGGAAGATGATAGCATTGAGAGACAACATCCATTGATTTATAGATCTGAGGGATAGTTATCAAACTTATATAGTGTGTGATATATACGTATGGATATACTTGATGTGTATAGTATACTATATATATATATATATATATATATATATATATATATATATATATATATATATTTATTTATATGAGATGTGAAACATCATAAAAATCCAAACCAACTATACCAAACCTTTTCTACATATTTTCGGATGATTTCTAATGCAAATTCTCCATCAAAAGAATACAGTTCATGATCAAGAATATATTAAATCATCGCAAAATCAAAAGGCCTAGGGTTTCATGATCTTCATCTATACTTCAGCATAAACCCAGATTTATTTCATTGGAATAATCATATATCTACTGATTTTGAATTCTCTACAACTTCAAATTAAACTACATGGAAATCCTACCCTTAACATGAGTTTAATCCGTTATTTCCTTTTAAGATCACCAATTTATTAACAAATAAATCAAACCCTAGGAACATGGGTATTATAACTTCATGAAATATGTATATAAACACTTTATTTGATTTATATGTTCAGATTTCATGAATGAGATGTTGAATGGTGTGTTGTACCTTCCAAGCTTCACTTCCAACCAGTTAATGGTGCAAGATCACACTCCAAATTCCTTAAAATCTCTCTCTTAGGCTTCACAAATGTTCTCTTTCTTTGTCTAATGGTTTCTCTAAGTTTTCTAACCTCTAAACCCTAGCCTCCAACCCAGATAATCTGGTATAGAGTTTGTAAATTCGTAGGTCTCTCAACCCCCTGACAAAAAATTACCAAAACACCCTCATATGGTCCCGATATAGTCTAAAATTATCCCGTGTATACTATTTTTACTAATTCGACCCTTCCGAACTCATTCATCACCTTAAAAGCTTGATCTGAATCATTATAAATAAATATTCCATCTCGACCCCAAGTTAGTCTACACACGACTCCCGATTGAGATAAATTTTGATTACGCCCTTATCACTCGTTATGGCATAATTTTTAATCATTAAATTATTTACTATTCACTCAGTAAATATAATTAATAATATTAATCATTATTCCACTCTTGATTAATATATAATAATCACATTATTATCCAATTTAATTCAATTACTTCTCTAGCGTAATTTAAAATGAGCAATTTGATTATCGAATTAATTAAATCTCAAATATGCCGAAATAGTACTCAACCGCAACTTCGTTCTCAAAGCTTCCTAGAAACTCTCCCAAAACTGTGACATGAATATCTTGTCCCTGTCAGACACAATATTGAGAGGCACCCCGTGGAGTCTCACTATCTCAGCAATGAAGATCTGGGCATACTATCCCGTAGTGTAATCTGTCCGGGGTGGCAAAAAGTGAGAAACCTTGATCAACCGATCCACAATCACCCATATGGAATCATGACCCTTCTGCGATGTAGGAAATACCATGATGAAGTCCGTGGAAATCCTCTCCCATTTCAACATAAGAGCCTCTAGTGGTTGTAGAAGTCCTGCCGGTCTCTGATGCTCCACTTTTACCAGCTGACAAGTGGTGCATTTTGAAATGAACTCGATAATATCCCTCTTTACCCCTCTCCATAAGTATTGTCTCCTCATATCCTGGTACATCTTATCCCCACCAGGATGTACCGTGAACCATGCGAATCTGTCATCACCTCGTGTCGCAAGTCTTCCCCGTCAGGAATAACTATTCTCCCATTGAAGCGCAAGCCCTATGAATAATGGTATAAGATCCTACACCCTCTGATAGTAATCGTACTATCTGCTCTTGATAGAACGGGCCTGCTACCTGGGCCTGTATCACTCTCATAATGATTTGGGGAATAACTGTCATCACATATATGAATGATTGGGCCATTGCATCCTGGTGTCCCAACTCCTTCCACTTCTCTTTCCATACCCCGACCACCTCATCTACTGGCCTATGGCTCAACGTGTCTGCTACCAGGTTAGGCTTCCCTGGGTGGTATTAGATATCGAACTCATAATCCTTCACAAACTCGAGCCACTGATGTTGATGCATATTCTGCTCTTTCTGGGTGAAGAGGTACTATAATGACTTGTGGTTTGTGAATAAACAAAATTTCTCCCCCAGGAGATACTGTCTCCAGATCCAAAGTGAAAATATGACTACTGCTAACTCTAAGTCATGGGTGGGGTAATTCTTCTCGTGAGGATTAAGCTTATGAGAAGCATAAGCTATAACCTGACTCTCTTACTACAGTACACCCCCAAGTCTTAGTAAGGATGCATCAGTGTAAATTAGATACTCCACTCTCAACCTCGACAATAATAATGCTGGTTCTGAGGTCAACTTGTCTTTTAACTCGTCGAAATCCAACTGGTAGGCATCACTCTAGATAAATGGCACTCCCTTGCGAGTCATATGCGTTAATGGACCCACTATCTTTGAGAACCCCCAAATAAACCACTTGTAGTATCCTGATAGGCCCAAGAAACTACGTATCTCTATCGGTGTCGTGGGTTTTCCCCACTCCCTCACAACTGATACCTTACCTGGATCAACAGATATCCCCTGTTAGAAATGATGTGCCCCAAAAACTGATCCCCCTTCGGCCAAAACCCACACTTCTCATATTTTGCATACAACTCGTGCTGATGTAGTGTCTACAAAACCTACCTCAAGTGCTCGACATGTTACTCCTCAGTTCGTGAATAAATCAAGATATCATCTATAAAGGCGATGACAAACTAATTCAAGAACTCTCTGAACACTCGGTTCATCATGTCCATGAATACGGCGTGAGCATTTGTCCGCCCAAATGGCATGACTTTGAACTCATAGGATCCATATCTTGTCAAGATTAGTATTTGACACCTCCTACTGCCTGATACACATCTTATGGTATCCCGATCCCAAGTCAATCTTTTATGAGAAAGCACCTCTCCTCAACTAATCGAGTAAGTCATCGATTCGGGGTAATGAATACTTATTCTGCGTCGTGACGTTATCATCTTCTCTTATTACACCGATTTATTACCCATGTAAAACATTCAATATCACTTCTTATGCCACATCGTATGGTTATACTGACCGTGAATAGGAATAAAATTAAAGTTAAAGATATGGTTTCCCTCGCGGGTGACAACTAGGGTACCAAACTCGCATACTAAAGACCAACCATCCCCAGCTCCTGACATTCGCTAGATTTAATGTGTGGGATGTCTCGCAAAGTGAAATCCAAATAAGGAACCTCTCGATACCCTACTAACTAACATTGTTAGTCAACAAAAATTTTGGTCCTCAGTATGTGACTCGTACCCCACATCCCCGCTTCCGGCTAAAATTAGCGTATCTATTCTCATGTTACGAACGAAATATTCACCACATTACTCCTACTAACTTGGCTTTAGGCTCTTAAATTTACCACAAATTTATTCCCATGCCCATAACTATTTCGTTCTATCTAGAATCACTGGAGTAAACATCCATACCCACTGGGATTTGGTATAATCCGATGATATACTCTGCAAGTCTCTATAAGATTCAATACCTATATATATACAAGTGGCTCCGTTTACTCTCGGATGCCACTTAGCAAAAATGGTTTTATTTCCAGGACCAATGAACACCTAATATTACTCAAATGGTCTATTATCACTCAAACTTTAATTATCCAGCTGGAAATCAGGATACTAATACATTCTACACTCATGTTTCTCAAGTAGTACAAGTAAACAGTAATGGACACAGGTTATTCAAGATTATCCCTTTAGAAAAAAGAAAACACTATAAATGATAAAGTATCGTACCTCTAAACGTGGGTGGCATTTGCGGGAGTAGTGTCATAACTGTATATCGGGTATTATAGATGCCTCCATACTGTACTACTTGCTGCTATTGTGAAGTCTGTGTTACTGGGGTGAATATCCCCTCTTCCCTGAGTTGGGTATTCTGTGGGTTCAGGTGGACACCTGAGGACTGTTGTGGGTTCCTTCCCTTCCTAGGTCAATATCGACAGTAGTGGCCCCGTTCGCCGCATATAAAACATTTATGAACACAGTTTCTGCTCTGCTAGCCTTGCTAAGCATTCTGCTGGCCCTGATAGTCTAGCTTACTTTGCTGAGTTGGTTGAGGTTGTACTCCATCTCTCTGCAGGTAAACTTGGCATTTGTGGCCATTTCTTCCACACTTAGAACACCTTTTTTTGATATATTTCTGTCATTGGCCCTGTTGGCCTTGGCAGGTTTGGCTCTTCCCACGATTCTCATAGTCTTCTTTATCTTAATGACTCTGAGGAACTTGTCGCTGCTGCGATGATATTTTCCCATTGTTGTTTTTCCTCGAAATGTCATATTGATAAATTTCTCTTGTTCTTTTGCCCCTTGTAAGCAGCACGCTGCGATTTCGGTAGTCACTGCTTGTGCCACGATGTTCGCTATCTCAGTGATTTCCTCTCTTTCCTGGTGTATCTGAGGTATTTGTTGGTCTTGTCCCGCCTTTGCTTCCTCGACAGTGTTATTTTGACTCTCCCTTATAAGTGACATCTGAAATTTAAATGAATTTTATAAGACCGCCGAATATTCATAACATTGTGGCAGAAGTACGTAATCTATAACACGAAACAAGGATGCAACAGTCCTAATTGTAGGGCTCTATATCAAAGACGCTAAGCAATGCAATAAGCCACACAGATCCTAAAGGACAATAGAACCTGATGCTCTGATACCACTTGTGACATCCCGACTAATTAAATACTAGGTAGGTACTCCATTATTTAAATTAATACAAAATCTCAATTTGTTCAGTTCAAGGCATCACTGTCAAAAAACATTTAAATTAATTCCTAGCCACCTAATATTTTAAATAGTGAAGTGCCAAATTTTATTATTTGATTTAACTAACAACAAAGTAATCTAAATCATCATTCAACCATCACATGAAAAAACTCATAAGGTAATCAACAGAATGAATAACTGATGTCTGGAGTAAACACTCCAAT